>WNWK01001558.1:0-90000 GCA_009830355.1 Cherax destructor
AAACTTGGGGGAGGGGGATCCAGTTGTTGAGAGCACTGTTCCTGGACTTGGGAGGAATGGATGACAGGGTTAGGAGAGGCCTAATGCATTGTTTGGTTGATTTCGTGTGTGGGTCATGGAGATTGAGGGAGGTGGGAATAAGGGAACGGATTAGGGCATTGGCTGCGGTAATGTACCGTACGAAATGTAGAAACAGGCAGGTGTATGGGAGGGATTGGGATAAGGATTTTAGTTCGGCTTATAGGAATTTCAGGGTGGGAGAGTTATTAAGTGGGTTTGTAGGAGTTTAAGGGGGCTTGGCTCTGCGACTTGCTTGGGAATGTACGGTTGTGGCTTTGGTATGGCCTGGATGTTGATTGTGATTGACTGAAGTTGGTACGGTTGGGGGGGCGGTTTGGTGGTGGGGACGGATGACATTTCTATTGGGTGACGGGAGACAGATGGGTTTGGATGTGTATGTTGTGTGATCGAGTTGGGATGAGGATTTGGGTGTGTGGGTTATTTAAGGGGGGGGGTTGTAATTGGGGAAGAGTAAGGGTTTGTCCTGTTCAGTGCTGGGTGTTCAGTTATGGTGTAGGTATGTTGATGTGGAGTGTTATTATTGAAGCTTGTGTATGGTCTGAGGTACTGAAGCCTGGCTGATGGGTCTGTGGACTTCAGGCAGATTCAAGACTTGGTAATGTTAGAGGACGGTAAAATGTTTGGTTACTGTCACATGAATTTGGTGTATTTTTTATATATATTTATCGTAGTTGTACTCAGAGATGACAAGGTTTGAATTGTCATGAGCAGTGGAACTGTGTTAATAATGAATAGGACAGGTGGTACTTGTGGTATCAAGTTTAGGGTGTGAGTGGGTATACGTGGATTGCATGTCATCTGTATGATTGAGTATAATATATATTGTGCCTGTGTGTGGAATACTATAGTAATTTATGAAAAATGTACAATGTTTGGTGTACGACATTACTGTACCAGTGGATGTGGAGTGGTAATGGCTTGGAGCTCTTATCATATTGGAGTGGACAGATATGTGGTATACGGGACAGGATACAGTGGTGATTTACGCTATCTGTTGTATATATTGTACATACATCCTGATGTAATAAGGTCATAGCGTAGGTTGTTGGATAATGATTATGGTTAAATGTAATAGGTGCATATAATTGTATGCACATAGTGATTGGCGGGGATAGGGACTTTATTGTTCTTTATTTGTATTACTGGAGAATATCTGTATGTTTTGTATTGATTTTGTAATTATTTGCATTAGTGATTGCAGTCACAGTTATTTATGGATATGTTTTGTAATTCTGTTTTAAACCAATAAAATGTAAAAAAAAAAAATAACCTCAAAGGTAAAATTAAATAAATGAAAATAAATATGAATACTGTATATTAAGTGTCTATGTAATATATTTTTTTAAATGTAACCTAACCTAACCGGTCTAGGTAAGATCTAGTTAGGTTGGGTTAAGTTTGTTATATTTTAAACAGAAAATGGCTATTACACAACCCACTTATTAAAAAGTACATAAATGATACCCTTATTTTGCCTAAAACAAGTAACCAATTTTCACAAGTCACTACTGATCTATATATTAGATACCAACATGGTTATAATTTAAATGATAATAGATTTCTGTCCCGGAAAAATATACATAATGACCTTAATAAATACTATCATATCAAGTTAAAATAGCTCACGTCAATTAAATAAACCACTGAATTGGGTAATGCCAAAATTATTTCCATGTCTTAAGCCCACATGGGTCATACAACGCCTGGGAATTGGAAGGTAATCATGTACGATCCAAGGAAAAAGAGGTAACTCAAATTTCTTAGATGAGAGCTCTTCACCGGTATCATGCTCCCCGCCCCGCATTATCAAAATACTTCCTTATAAGATTGGTAAGATTCATCCTGGACCTGGGACCAAGAGAGCATGTAGGCCAGGATGAATTACAACAATTGGATATGCTGAATATTGAAGACAGAGTAAAACAACTTAAGTTGAATCAAGTTTATAAAATTTCTCACAGTGTCCAGAATATCTTGCTGCCAATTTTGTCAAGGCTGAGAACCAAAGCAGTCATAGTACTAGGGGGAGAGAGCACAACTTTGTAGTACCCACAGCCAGTGGCCAGGCTTCAAACACCTTTTATTGTACAGCAATAAAGGAATGAAACAGACTGCCTGCACATGTCAAAGCCAGTCATAGCATGAGCCAGTTCAAGAAGAGAACCAAAAAGTACCTAATGAATGTAGCGACAGAAAGGGAGGAGAATGATTTTTTATTTTTTTAGTTAACACACATGTATATGTAAATAACTCTTTTTACCTTATTCCTAGTATACATATATCCTTTATAATATAATGACATATATATCCTACAATGTAAAAATTAAGTATAAAAAGGACCCCAATGGAAATAAGTCACTCTGTCTGACTTTGGGTTATCCTGGGTTGTCTACACATATGCTGCTATGTATGATAATGTATGTAAATGTATTTGTGTATACCTGAATAAACTTACTTACTAAGATCTACGATGGTGGGAATATTAATGCGACACCCCAAATTAAGTCACACCAGGGAAAGTTACTAAGAAAATTGGTTCAAGAACAGTATGTACATTTAAAAATGTAAATTCTTTAACGTTGACATCTTAACGTTTATAACTTGTATGAGTGTGTACCCTCTGGTCTGGGACCTGGCCTTAGGGGTGAATCAACAAGTAGATAGATCTCTCTTTGACAAATGTAAAACAAGCAAGTGATAAAATCTCAATTACATAATGTTTAAACATAACTATCACTTACTCATAAATACGTCCAGATCGCAGTAATCACTCTTTAATTAACTTCAGTGGAGTTTGACTTGCACTATTTTCAATGTGCACTAACTTTAAAAATACTTTAGTTCCTAAAATAAGGATTAAAGCAAATTCTGCGTACATACAGATACACACTGTTTAGCAGCAGTTCTGTCATGCATTGAAAATTATCCTCTAATCACTGTAGTTGCCTAAACAATCGTCCATATCAAAAACTAACTCAAATTTACCCTTCAGATGTTACCAAATGTTTACCATCATAGGATACTGACCACTGATCTCGTGAAGGATTTAACTACGGGTCTCTGGAAGATTTTAACACGGACATATCAGCAGATGTTCTGTACTGACACTGCTGCTGCTTGTATACCCCTCACCACTTTCCCCCAAGCTCCGGCTACATCCACTCACCACTGCTTCATAAGTGATTCGAGTGCTCGGCTTACCTTGCATATACTGGGGCATTAGTGTTTCTACCTGTGGTTAATTAACTACAGGAAGCTAAGATGGTTAGTTGGTTGGTTAGTAGGGTTTAAAGCCTATCGACTACACAAACATCATTTGGGCTTCATGTAACCTATTCACCACCAGATAAGAATACTTTAATTCCAACAATAGGGTTTCAAGTAAACTCATCATATATACACTGAGAGAAATACACATCTCGGTGTATATATCCTGTGAACTTTAGTGCCACGAGAAGCTAAGAGAGTGCATATTTCTTATATACACTGAAATTACGTGCAGTTGAAAGGCTTTAAATATGAGAAATCAAAGCACTACAAGTAACTAACACAGTGTCTATATAACCAAGGCAGGCTCTATATAATCCTACGGGTTTAGCAAAAAGGCAGGCTCTATATAATACTACGGGTTTAGCGTTTACCCATAAATATAATATAGAATGACAGGAGGGCAGCATGCTAGGTGTTCTGGGAAGGAAGCTCCTCAACGAACATATCTGAGATACCCCTGATGCCGGTGACAGGCTCCTGATCCAGGGAGCTGGATTTATACTTCCTTGGATGTAACTAAGACATATGTGTAGTACTAGGGTATTTATTGAGGAGACGTTTCGCTCACAGGATTCACAGAACTTCACTTTCAACTTTCAGTGTTTCCTGGTTTTCTTTGAACACCTCACTGTCAGACGTATCGTAGCCGTGTTTTCTTCTTATTTATGATTACATATCTAACCCTTCTTATTTATGATTACATATCTAACCCTTCTTATTTATGATTACATATCTAACCCTTCTTATTTATGATTACATATCTAACCCTTCTTATTTATGATTACATATCTAACCCTTCTTATTTATGATTACATATCTAACCCTATCTAACCTTGCATAACGTAAAATAAAAGAAAAACATTTGAAATTTTGCAGGAAGCGTAAGAATCTGACACTGGACATTCACTATATTAGGAAATTGACTTGGTATTTTATTTATTTTAATTAACGGGAAGTGCTAAACCTGTACGGATCATATAGCACCTGGGAAATGGGAGGCATTCAGTTTCGATGCAAGGAAAAGGAAAGATAAGTTCATGTCCTTGAGAGGAACTGAGGTGAATAGTGACAGTATAATAACTAATGTGATATGTCAAGGTATTTTAATAATGAAAATAAAATATCAAACATATTAAACAGATATCCTAAATTTGCTTGCAACAGATAATACAATTGTAAATATAAATATAAGTGTACTCCTGTTAACCCTTTTTGGGTCTAATTTCTAGGCCTTGTATATCAATATGTTCTTTCTCTATAGTCTACAGGATGAATATGGGGTGGAAAAATAAACACATAAGCAGTATAATGTGATCCTTTATTTCCATGGATATGGGGTACACTATAACCTAGCCGCTTCGGCGACAAAATCTAAAAATCTTAATTGATGTGGTAACCTGAAGATAGGTTTCTAAACGGGTTACCATCATCTGCCAAAGACCTGTCAGGGAACGTTCATGTTTCCTGACGGAGAAAACACCACCGCTTATGGACCTTAAATAGCACTGGGATCGTAAGGTTTAAGGAGACAAGCTAATGTGGATCAAGTGTGGAAATACTCAATGAAGGTAGTCATGAGGGTAGTGAGACAGCATCGTGGGCATGGGCTCCTTGCCAGGCGGCTGGGCACATGGGCATGGCTATGTTGCAACATGTTACGTCTACTCTCAGCTATGCTGACTGGCGTGTGACGCCTAGGCTGTGAAAAAAACAGCCTCGCCGGTCAGACACTGGGCCGCAATTCGCGGTCGGAGAATCGAGCCCCCATCACATCAGCAAGACCTCTGGGGATTAGGATCCGTGAACACAAGAACGCCTGCAACCGTGACGACCATAAAAACGCCTATGTCCAAAACAGAGACGATTCTGGACACTTTATCAATTTCAGCGAAGACAGGTTAGTTGTTCGGGAAGATTTCAATAAACTAGAATATCCCGTAGCTCGATCGCTAGCGCACTCAGCTCACATACTGAGGTCCGGGGTTCGAATTTCCTCCAGTACGGATGGAAACCATTAGGGACGCGTTTCCATAGGACACCTGCTGTCCCTGTCCCTGTTCAACCATCAGTTTAAAATAGGTACCTGAGTGTTAGTGGACTGGTGTGCGTCGCATCCTGGGACAAAACTGACCTAATTTGCCCGAAATGGTCAGCATAACAAGCGGCTTTCTGTAGTATGTCATTGATATCAGTTAGGTCTGTATACCATATACTCGTAGTAAATAAAGATATTAGAGGTCGTCCTGATTATTGTCAATAACAATTTCTCAGAAGTCCGGCAGTTATACCATATCCAAACTGTTGATCAATAGGATATTGCCCAAAGTAATAGCTACTTGAGTACTATGTGTAGAGGTTAGGTTAGGTAAGGTTCGTCAAGAAACAGGTCCACCCCTTTAAAAATTATGGTCATAGTCGTAACCACCTAGTGTGTAGAGGAGCGCTGCAACAGCCTTAGTCCTTGAAATGAATGATCCACACGGGTCTAGCGCTTCATGACAAGCAGGCTCCTGTTTGCGTGACGTTGGCTGGGTGCAAGGTTTAAAATACCTTGCAAAGGCAGTGTCTTAATCTAGTGAAGAGCTCTTGTTCTGAGGAACTGAAGCCATCTTTTCCGCTGCATGACCCCTAAGGATTTAGCGCTTTCCCATAATTATAATAGTCGCACTAGGTGCCACAATTTGGGCCAGGCACAAGGTACCACTACGTGGGTCAAACATAAGGTACTACTACGTTGGTCATTCATAAGGTCACGGTAGTCACATGGTGTGGTAGGTCAAGATTCATAAGGTACCACTCGTGGGTCAAACATAAGGTACACTACTGGGTCAACATAAGGTACCACTGTGTAGGTCAAACATAAGGTACCACTACATGGGTCAAACATAAGGTACTACTACGTTGGTCAAACATAAGGTACCACTGTGTAGGTCAAACATAAGGTACCACTACGTGGGTCAAACATAAGGTACCACTGTTAGGTCAAACATAAGGTACCACTGTGTAGGTCAAACATAAGGTACCACTGTGTAGGTCAAACATAAGGTACCACTGTGTAGGTCAAACATAAGGTACCACTGGTAGGTCAAACATAAGGTACCACTGTGTAGGTCAAACATAAGGTACCACTGTGTAGGTCAAACATAAGGTACCACTGTGTAGGTCAAACATAAGGTACCACTGTGTAGGTCAAACATAAGGTACCACTGTGTAGGTCAAACATAAGGTACCACTGTGTAGGTCAGACATAAGGTACCACTGTGTAGGTCAAACATAAGGTACCACTGTGTAGGTCAAACACAAGGTACCACTGTGTAGGTCAAACATAAGGTACCACTGTGTAGGTCAAACATAAGGTACCACTGTGTAGGTCAAACATAAGGTACCACTACGTGGGTCAAACACAAGGTACCACTCTGTGGGTCAGATAAAAGCGTGGGCCAAATACAAGGTGCCACAGAGTGGGTCAGACACATGGTGCCACAACATAGACAAGGCTCAAGGTGCCACTGCGTGGGTCAGATGAAAGGTGTCAAAACGTGAGCCAGATACAAGGTGCCACAGAGTGGGCCAGATAAAATGTGCCCCAGAAAAGGTAAGATACAAGGTGCCACTGTGTGGATTAGAGACAAATTGTCACAGCAAGGGGCCAGACAGAAGGACAAGGTGCCACAGCCTAGCTCTTGAAGACCCTCCACCTCCTGCCGGAAATAACCTCAGCTACGTCAGACCTCTGTCACCCCTGACCCTCCTTCCCTAGATACCACCAGGAAGGCAGGAGACACAAGCATAGGGAGGACTTGCGTACTTAATAAATGTAACCTACACACACACACACACACAATAATCGCGAACAAGTGATGCAAGAAGCAAAACAACAGAAGTTGAATAACTTATGGATCATTCAACTACGGAAGTTGAATGATAACTCATGGATCATTCAACTCCCCCTGCGGTTGCTGTATTACAAACATATGTTGGGAATGGAAGGTAATCTAAGGAAATGGTAAGGAAATCGAAATCTTTGTGTCAGGAGTCCTTCACAAGCATCAAGACATTCTTTTTGAAGAGAATCGCAAAGAATAGTTTGCCAATAGACGCTGGAGAAAGAAAACATCGAAAAAACAGTATTCTGACAGGATGGGTGGCACTAACCAATAAACTTGCCCCCCAGGGCAAAATCTAAATCCTGGTGCCCCATCAGTGCCTCCCCGCAGCAGCTGATTCCCTGTCTCTCATGGCACACCTGCTGTTTTTAATTTACCAAAACTGGATACATCCACAGTGTGCCTCTGTCCTATTCTATACTAGTTAAATAATACAAAACAAACAAAAGCTAGCTATGTTTTTCTGCCACATTCCCTCACATAGGGCGGATTTCATACTGTTGAAATCACTCAGCCTGGATTGAGAGCTTCAGTAGAGCAATGAGAAAATCGCCAAATATTGCGTTAAAGGTTCACCAGTTACGACAGTTTCAAAGGTTACGCTCTAGGGGAACTGCAGTAACTATTACATGAGAATTGCCACCTCTCTGAATCAAATGCAGTTTTTATGAAGATATCTCCACCACAGAGCGGGGCAATAAAAAATTATATATAGGAGAGAAAAGAAAAACAACAGGGGGAGAGAGAGAGAGGGTTTTAAAGAAATCTGAACTACATAATTTATCTAAAAATACGTACATACACACTTAAATATATAAACAGTGCAGAATCATTGCTGCAATAATCTCTCGACATTTTAAAACTACATTATATGCTTAAGAATACACTTGCATTAACCTGAACATTATAAACAAACTTGACTTGACTTGTACCAAGCAAACACCCACTAAAAGTAGGCTGATCAAGGTTAAGCTGCATTACTGAACATTAGTTTATGGGAGGCCAGGTTGCCAGGCTAATTTAGTTAAAAAACTGCACATCGTGCTAATTCACATAGCTGCATACAAAGCACCACAGCAGACATGCACACACACGTATACTTAAATGCATGCATACTTAATCAGAACTCCCTGAAGGAAGGAAGGAAGGGATTGTGAGGGGGAAGAGGGAGGTAGGGGAAAAGTGAGGGCTGCCGTCTCCCCTCAGAGGATAGAATTTCAGGCCAGAAGCTGTGGCACGCGCCGACTTAGGGTCCCAGGGGTACTTGCAAGGGAAGATGAGAACCTTCTCACACTCTTCTCAGGGCCCCTGAGGCCCCTCATAAATGGGGTAAAAGCAGAGATAAGGGTTCACTCTCCCAAAAGCAATATTAATTTATACATGTCACTAAATACTACTGACAGAGCTAATTTACCTGTACTGAGACCTGGCAGCTGTGGCGATGATCCCTACAACCCTTAACAGTTAATATATAAGATACTGGTGAAAACAAATCATCTTATATGATTTTGTTAAGCTATCCTGGCTTATATCTGACTAACTATCACTGTATGTTTAAACTAACATTTTGTTTACAGTAACTTTTGTAGAAATTTAACATCTCATTACGTAAGAACATCTGTAAATTTAACCTGAGTAAAATAATGCAATAGAAAGGTGGAGTATCACAGCTGTTGTAAATAAGGACGCACGCGTTGGCAACACTACAGATGCCCGCCATATGTTCCTGTGTAAAAGGAAAACACTCGGGAAACACGTGCGCGTATTTTTTTTCTTCTCAGAACAGACGCTGGTGCAGATGTGTGGCTCAAGGAACGCTTAACAGCCCATTGAAGGTATATGCGGTGGTAATGCGAACGTTTAAAAGCCAGTTTGAGGTCAAATGTTTAGGAGCTATAAGAGTTTACTTAGATGAACGGCTATATACGAGCTTAATGGCCAGGTGAGGATGAACGACAGTGTAAAGGCCAGGTGAGGATGAACGACAGTGTAAAGGCCAGGTGAGGATGAACGACAGTGTAACGGCCAGCTGAGGTCAGAGGGTAGGAGAGGCGGGCAGGCGTAAGCAGTGCTGATTCACACATCACCTTAATATAACTCTTTCCTTGAAATAAAGTCCCCCAGATATTGTTTATTTTTGGGGACTGGTCTCAAGTTGTGATGCGCTGGGTGGCTAGTTATGTATAGGTGGGAGAGAAAAGAACTAAGGGTTAGCTTTATCAGGTGTGGGAGACATACTGGTGCTGCATACTCCAAGATTAGGCCCATCGTGGAGCACAAGCCTGGATCCCACACCTGTAAGAGCATCTTAAGAAGCTGGAGAAGGTGCAGAGGTATGCAACCAGACTAATTCCAAAGCAACGGCACATGAGCTACCAGTCTACATGGAGGGTTACGAGGGAGATGCTAACGGAATTAAATCTTACGACATTGCAGGACAGAAGAACCAGGATGAGCATTGATAACATACAAAATACTCAGAAGAATTGACAGGGTAGAGAGGCAGGCTATTTTATAGGCAGGAAACAGGTACTTGGGAATACAACTGCAAGTTAAAGACACAGATGAACCATAGGAATGTTAGAAAGTATTTCATTAGTCTGGCGGTGGTCGGCAAGTGGAATAACGGCGATAAAGAAATAGTTGAGGTAGACTCCATTCATAGTTTTAAGAGCAGATACGATAGTGCCCACGAGGCTAGGTAGGGGCATATCTTAAGAGGTGGGGCCAAGAGCTAAGATCTGACCCTACAATCACATATGGGTGAGTACACATACACACACCAGGAGCTATGAATCGACCCCTGCAACCACATACAGGTGAGCACACACACACACACACACACACACACACACACACACACACACTTCAGCGGAAATTATAAATCACGCTGTTTCACTTTGTGACGTAAATATTGCTGGGAATGTAGAGGCGAGAAGAGAGGGACAGGGAGAGGGGAAGGAGGAAGGGAGGAAGAGATGAAGGAAAAAGGAGGGAGGAGAGAGAGACGGTGTGTGTTTTCACCTATTTGTGTATGTTTATACATTTTAACATTAAATATAGTGTACATACGTCTTTAGATTAGATATATGAACCCTGGCTTACTGGTTCATCTGAACAATTAACCTGTTGGTGCTAGAAGCACGTAGCCCAACTTAGGCACAACAGCGCTTACCTTATAAACCTCTTATAGAGCCTCCAAGTTGATATAAACCAAGTCTTCTTGTGGGCCACTGACAACAATATAATGTTCAACGAGGACAAATTTCAATTATTACGCCATGGAAGAACGGAGGAAATAAAAAGATCAAAGTACAAGACAAACTCAAACCACTCAATAGAACATAAGTTAAATGTGAGACACCTGGGAGTGATGATGTCAGATCTCACGCTCAAAGGCGCACAACAATGTTATTATCGCAGCTGCAAGAAGAATGATATATTGGATAACCAGAACCTTCAAAACATGAGATGCCAACCCAATGATAATACTCTTCAGGTCACTCGTTCTCTCTAGGCTCGAATATTGCTGTGTAATACTGGCCCCTTCAAGGCAGGCCAAACTACTAAGATGGAAAATATACAGAGAACCCTAAATTACTGGGAGCACTTGAAGTCCCTAGAACCGTAATCCTCGGAATGTAGGTGAGGAAGATACATTATAATCTATACCTGGAAGATACTGGCGGGATTGGTCCCAAACCTGCACACTGAAATTATTGCTTATGAACACACAAGACTTCGCAGACGGTGTAGGATACCTCCAATGAAAAGCAGGGAAGCGATGAGTACAATGAGAGAGAACTCAATAAGTGTTAAGGAACCACGACTCTTCAACATGCATAGAGATTACCAACAACCCCTAATTGTCTTCAACAGGAAACTACTCAAAAGATTCCCCAAAACACTTCCCTATCAAGCGGATTGTGGTGCATACGCTGGACTACGGGAGGTGGGCACTAACAGCTTGATGGATCAGGCCAGTAACCAAGAGGTCTGATCTGCTACTGGGTCACGGGGGCTGTGACCTCCGGAAGCGACTCCAGGCACAACACGAAAATGAAGCTGAGGTGGAGAATGAGGCACTCTACCTCGTTCAGCTGCCTTCACCACCTGCGACACTGGGTGCTGCTCGCTTTGCTATAAGTCATAGGTAGTTTACACAGGTGGTTCACTTACTTGACCAAAAAAAAATTAAACGCATCTCTCTTGTTTACGCACAGGAGAGGTACAACATATCTCCAGCTTACGTACCACTGACAACATATCTCCAGCTTACGTACCATTGACAACATATCTCCAGCTTACGTACCACTGACAACATATCTCCAGCTTACGTACCACTGACAACATATCTCCAGCTTACGTACCACTGACAACGTATCTCCAGCTTACGTACCACTTAAAACATATCTCCAGCTTACGTACCACTTAAAACATATCTCCAGCTTACGTACCATTGACAACATATCTCCAGCTTACGTACCACTCACATACCTCCAGCTTACGTACCACTGACAACGTATCATCAGCTTACGTACCACTTGAAACCTATCTCCAGCTTACGTACCAGTGACAACATATCTCCAGGTTATGTATGAGTGTGGTAGCATATCTCCGGTTTGCGTTGAGGTGTGTAATTATGTTTGTGTATGAGACGCTAAAACTGAGTCGAACATTTAAAGGACTGGGACATGTAACCCGCGGCTGGCATTTAACATTTAAAACACACACACACGGACCGGAAAGTGTGTGTGAGCAGCGGAAGGGGTGACATGAGGGGTGACCGTAGGGTTAACAGGAGGGATAGTGGGAGGAGGTGATAGTGACTGTAGGTGCTGGAGAAGGGTATGGTGGTGATTGCAGGTGGTGGTGATTGCAGGTGGTGGTAACAGGTGGTACTGATGGTGATGCTTGCTGGATCACAGCCAGCAACACTTCTCCATTAAATTAAGGATCTCCTTTGTTACCCACCTGCCCACCCACTCTTCATCCGCCCACCCACCCACTCACAGATGGGTGGAGAGATGCCTTGCGAGGTGAGACAAGTCGAGAGAGAGCATCGCTGACCTGTGAGGTACCTGTGGCTGGTTTGCAAGGTTCTCTACACTGAAAATAGATTTCCGTTAGCTTGATCCACCAGGTTAGTGCTGCCAGCATTCCACAATTTTGTGGCTCATTAGCAACGCCTTCGTCTCGCAACCAAAAGACCTGGGTTCGATCCTGGGACGCGTGGATACGTGCGTATGTTTCCTAACACTTGTTCACCTAGCAGTAAGTAGGTACCTTGGTGTTAGCTGACTGTTGTTTCGCATCCCGGGGAAGAGGATAAGCCAGAAACAGTGGCTTTACTGGGTTATCCCAGCTTACTAAGCCTCCGGGTTAATCCATATAAAATCTTCCTAGAGGCGTATGTCCTGTGAGGTGTATGTCCTGTGAGGTGTATGTGTTTCAGTGTAAATACAGGTAAATACAGGTGACATGCAGCCTTAATGACATTCATGTAGTCCATAGACGTTATATCACATTAACCTTGGTAGCCATCACAACCTGGCTGATCAGGTGGTTTTAGGGCAGAAATTTGTGTCAGTGTGGTAGGTGCCACAAGGGCAGACTAAAACAGGAACACTCCAGGTGGTGAACACTACTACAAGTGTTCACCACCTGCTGAGTTCTGGTAATAGTTGTTTGATGGTGAGAAGTGGGACGATGGAGGGCACTGACTGAGGGGCAGTATAGTACGGTACTCATCTATTTGTGACTGCAAGGGTCGTGGCCATGTATGTGTCATGTCACGTATTGATACATCAACACCTGTCACTATGTGTGTGTCACGTCACGTGTTGATGCGTATGTGTCACGTCACACGTGTTAATAAGTCAACACTTGCCATTGTGAGTCAGGTCACGTGTTGATACATCAACAACTTCTATACGTGTTCTGATTAATCAGAACACACACACAGCGGCATGTGATTTTAACTTCTCTTTTGCGTACACATTCATGCTGGTGAACAGCTCTTGATCCTAGGAATTGAAGCTACTCTCCCCTTCCTAGGTAGAGTGATATAGCCCTTGAGGGTTTACCGTTTCCTCCCTTGGACAACATAATATTAATACATACACAATCCATCATTTACATGACTCAAGAAATCGTAATGACACGATTGCTTATTGTTAGATAAACTGGCAGCCATAGTTAGTGGTCACTGGTTTGTGAGTGCCACTGTGGGTGTGTGGGGTGGCACTGTGGATGGGTGTATGGGATGACACTGTGGATGGGTGTGTGGGGTGACACTGTGGATGGGTGTGTGGGGTGACACTGTGGATGGGTGTATGGATGACACTGTGGATAGGTGTGCGGGGTGACACTGTGGATGGAAGTGTGGCACTGACAATATCTTCCAAGCGCCTCGCTCCACCCACATCCTACCCATAGCTAAATATACACTGCCTGCTCCTGCAGGAGCAAGGATGTTGTAACGAGGACAAACTACTGTAAATTTATCGTTACATACTGCAGGGAACATAAAGGAAATTGAAAACATAACGACAATCTGTATTTCGGAGTCCTAATTCTGCTAATTATACACAAGCAGAGATGCATCTACCTGGAGTCTGAAGGATATAAGAGCAATGATATCTTTTGTTGTAACTACCATTGTTAGATACAAGGTACTATGTAGATACATGGCACTGTGTGGATACAAGACACTGTGTAGATACAAGGTACTGTGTGGATACAAGACACTGTGAGAGATAAAAAGTACTGTGTAGATACATGGCACTGTGTAGATACAAGGTACTGTGTGGGTATCTTTTATCCAACACTTGAGAACCTCCAGCAGTACTGAATGTTTCTTAAACATTCGCATCATTGGCTAAGATCTAGACTAGAGTTTCAAGAAGTTTTGCATTGCAGTTTATCCCAGGATGTGACCCATAACAGTTGACTAATGCCTAAGCACCTATTTACAACTAGGTGAACAGTTACAAGACGACTAATGCCCAGGCTAATATTTTACTACCAGGTGAGCAGGAGCAGAAGGGTTAAGAAGATTTGCTCATATATCTCGCCCAGACAGGGAATTAAGCCAGGAATATTTCCGGTGCGTGCTGTACGCTTAGACCTTAAAAGTCACTTTTTCGATTCTTGGGCCTGGTGAAACGTATGGGTAAGTCTCCTGCATGAAGTGTGAGGGAGGTGAGCACCATGACAGTAGTGTTGGCACTGCACTGCTAACTACGTACTCATGGGTTTAGTGTTAGGGCGGGTCCTGAAGCAGCAGCTGTGACAAGGGTGTAGCATTGGGGCATCAGGGGAAGGCCCACAGGGCATCAGGGGGGTGTCTCGGGCATCAGGGTGGCCCTCGTGCTCAAAATAGGTGTGGGTGAGGCAGCACGTGGCACAGGGCGGGTGTGCCAACCACCGGCCGTCGCCACCAGTGCCGCTACCACCTCGCCAGGAACAAGTGGCACCACTCACGTGTGTCTAAAGACCTTCTAGGTGCAGTGTAGTTCATTATCACGGTGATTTATGTTCCACAACGTTCAACAACTGTTGTGTTTACCAGGTTGTGTTCGAAGAAGATATGGGCGAAGCCAGGGTGGTCTACAGCAGTGTGGGGGGCTCGTTGCCCTCTTTGTCACCAGCGTCTGTTGAAGCCGGGGCCGTCTACAGAAATATTGAGGTACCTACTTTGTCGCAAACCCAGGGCGAAGCCAGGATTGTTTACAGCAATGTGCAAGGAACTGTACCTCCTTTGTCCCCAGCGCCTGGAGAAGCCAGAATCGTCTACAGGAGTGTTGAAGTACCTCCTTTGTCGCCAGCTATTGGCGGAGCTGGTGATGTATACAGCAACGTTGAAGGTTCCACCACTCCGATGTCTCCACCACAAGGTGAGACCCCATGGCCGCCGTCTCCAGCTGGACCACATGACTCTCTCACTCTTCTGGCTGACATCGCTCTGGAGTGTGCAGACAAGCCATGGTTGGCAGCTTTGCGTCCTGAAGACCTGCCCGCTCGCTACAACACACCCACGCTTGTGAGTACGCCCACACCTGCGACGACGCCCACTCCGCAGAGAGAAAGCAGCACCCCTGTACTGGAACTAGATGCCCACACCACCATCATTACCGTGGCGCCACACTACGACCAGCCACTCAACCTCAGCACTAGTCCACCACGTACACCAGCGCCCACCCCGCCCGCTCCCACTCCTCCCACCACACCTTCCCCACCTGTACGAGACGCCCACGTCTGTCCTGAGTGCGGACGGACCTACTCCACGTCTTCCAACCTCGCAAGACACAGGTATGTCAACCATATTTGTTCTCTTACCCCACTAAGAAAGTTACACAAATAACCCGCACATAGAATAGAGGAGCTTAAGAGACGACGCTTCGTTTTGGTCCGACTTATATAATTTACAAAGTCACTCAGTGTGACTTTGTAAATGGTTCAAGTCGGACCAAAACTTCGTGGTAAGCTCCTCTCTCCTACGTGCTGGTTATCTGTGTATTGTTCCAGTCACGGTAATGTGCCTTTTTTGTGCCCGAAATGCCTCGGCATGATAGTGGCTTTCTCTGCTCCAATCATATTATATGTAAACACACATTGTAACCTTTGCAAAGAAATAAATATTTTATTTTATTTTATTATTTTATTATAAGAAAGTGTTAAGGACATTGTTCCTCTAATTTTGCCGAGTCTATCTTTCTTCTACATTGCAATTAATTCATCTCTTTATACACCACTTAGCGTTACACCAAACCCAACACTGCTTTCTCTTATTATTTGTTGCTCTGTGCTTGTAGTCTCTCTAGAGTTCAATATACTCGTAGTAGCCAGACTTTCTGCACTATCTAAAGTAACTTTAATCAGTTAACAAAGTTCTGCGATCCGGATGCAAATTGTGTGTAGTCAACAACAATAAAGAGGACTCAGAGTTCGCAGAAGAGGCGTTTATTGGGACGACGTTTCGCATGATCAAATAGTGAGTTGATAAAGCTCTACACAGAGCGAAACACTGAGCCAATATTCTTTTGTTTGCAACATGTCTTTTCTTCACGTTCAGTGATTTAACTTAAGGATGACACATCTGCACGTCCCATTATTTAAGGATGACACATCTGCACGCCCCATTATTTAAGGATGACACATCTGCACCTCCCATTATTTAATTAAGGATGATATATCTTTACGTGTCACGATTTATCTTATTTTTAAACGAAACAAAATTGCATATATCAACAGTGTGCTGCTGCACTATTCTATGTGATAATTACACAGTGGGGACAAAAGCTAGTTGTTTTCCCTGTCATTTTCCATCACGCAGGACGGGGCTCATATAAGGTGTTGAAATCCGCCAGTCTGAGCTGGGAGACTTCAGCAAGGCAATGAGGATATCATCAAGTATTTCAGCACGACCTCATCAACTACGACACCTGCAAAGGTTTCCTTCCAGCATAGCTGAGTTACTATCACTTGGTGACTGCCATCCCTCAGGATAGCATATCCCATACGCAGGTGCAATGGAACTTTATGAAGATATCTCCATCCCAGAGTGGAGGCATGATAAATTATACACAGGAGGCAGAGAAAAGAAAAAATAAGTGGAGGAAGAGAAATATGGATGTTATATTTAACTACACACACACACACACACACACACACACACACACACACACACACACACACACGGGATGTCAGGAAGCATTTCTTCAGCCACAGAGTAGTCAGGAAGTGGAATAGTCTAGAGAAAGATATAGTGGAGGCAGGAACCATACATAGTTTTAAGACAAGGTATGATAAAGCTCATGGAGCAGGGAGAGCAGAGACCCAGTAGCAAACAGCGAAGAGGCGGGGCCAGGAGCTGAGTCTCGACCCCTGCAACCACAATTAGGTGAGTCACACACACACACACACACACACACATTAGTAGATAACAATTTAGAATCATTATAAGCCTAAGAACGTACAGTTGTTATAACTTTTATTTTTTGTAATACGCTGGCCTAAGTCCACCCGAGGCAGGGTGACCCCCAAAAAAGAATCACTTTCACCATCATTCACACTATCATTGTCTTTGCAGAGGCGCGCAGATACGACAGTTTGGATGTCATTCTAAACAGCAAACATCCCAAACCCTTCCTTTAAAGTGCAGACACTGTACTTCCTACCTCCAAGACTCAAGCCCGGCTAACCGGTATTATTTAGATACAGTATATAAAAAGAATACATTACATCAGCAGTGGTCTGCTCCTCTGAATTATGTTAAGGAGTCATGTCAAGGATGACATAACACAAAAACTCTAGGGGATCCACTTGCTTCCCTTGAGTACTTCGTATAATACATTCAACAGGCAGAACACATGACTCGTTGGGATCATACCGTGTCTGGGGAATGGCAGGTAATTATGTTTGATCCAAGAAAGGAAAGGGTACTTCCAATTACTTAGATCACGAGCACTTCACCAGCAACCAGGTACCATCGATAGATAGGAACAGAACAAGTGAATACAGAGGGTGATGGATTAATTACATCGTCTTCACAGCTGTACTGCTCCTGCCTACTTTCTGTACTCGACTGAAGAAGCCTACTGTGTAGGCGAAACGTTTCGGAATAAAGATACCTAACTGTTGCCTATGTGTCTTACCTACCTACCGACTTGCCAGCAGAGTGCTATTACAGTTGGTTACTTTTTGTATAACAGTAGTATTATATATTGATGAGCATGTTAATAAGACAATATGCGCTTTATAACATTTTATTGAGAAGACGTTTCGCCCACCGGGGACTTTATTTATTCTTTATCAAATAATAAAAGCCCGGGTGGACGAAACGTCTCAATAAAATGCCATAAACTGCATACTGTGTCTTATTAACACGCGTTAAATGATGTAGAGGGCGTCTCTCAGGACGCCCCATACAAAAACCACATGAACTCCAAAAGCAATGAACCACAGAGAGACTTGTACTACTAGCAAGACCTTACTAGGCTTCCTACTTGACTGTCATTAGGGTCTGTTGGTGGCTGGAGACTGCATTACCATGTATGCTCCACAGCCCGGCTGACTACGTTAAGTTTTAAGGAAGATGACTTTTTTGGGTTATCCCAGTTTCTCTACACCTATGCTGCTGTGTATGATAATCTATGTAACTGTATTTGTGTATACCTGAATAAACTTAATTATTTACTATCCTTTGTGGTAATAAAATAATACCTTAAAGTTCTAAGAGTATCTCTAACATATCTTCATGTTCTCAAAGTATCTCTAACATATCTTCATGTTCTCAAAGTATCTCTAACATATCTTCAAGTTTTCAGAATATCTCTAGAATATTGGTGTATTTCTGAAATATACAAAATAAAATGAAAGATACGCACCTCATGATTATATATATATATATATATATATATATATATATATATATATATATATATATATATACATTCATACATACACATACATACATACATATATACATATACACATATACAGTATTTGGGTGCACACCTGACCAGTGATTCACTAGAGAAACAGCATATATTGGGGTTTAATCTATATTCTAGATATTAGTGTTAAAGTATTCTTGTCTGGTGGTGAACTAAGTTACGTGCAGCCTCGTGCAGTCGATAGGCTTTAAACCCCTCTAACCAACCATTACAGATTACAATTGCATTGAAAACCTATTCATGTATCTCGTCTTGCGGCGCTGGAAGCCCCACTTCAATGTCAAGTGCTGGCTGACCCTCACTTAATGCTGAAAGTGACCTACCTACCACTTACTGTTAAAGTTTGTGGAAAGTGGTCTCAGGAGACACTCAAGAGTTATTTGGATTTCAATTACATTAAACAAATGCATTGTGACAGGATTATGTTATCAAGCCCTGGTTTTGTCAAGCCATGGTTCTGTCAGGCTAGGGTTTTGTCAAGTCCAGATTTTATCAAGGAACCCTGGTTTTTGCCAGGAAATCCTGGTTTATATGGATTTGGTTGTCTAATAGAGCCTAGCCATAGTTTACTTATCTGAGAGTCTACCTATAGATCGGTTATATGAGGAGTCTAGCCATAATTCAGTTGTCAGAGAGACTAGCCATTGTTCAGGTGTCTAAGAGTAGTCATAGTTCAGATGTCTAAAAGAGCCTAGCCATAGTTCAGTTATCTGAGTCAAGCCGTAGTTCAGTTATATGAGAAAGCCTAGCCATAGTTCAGTTATCTGAGAAAGCCTAGCCATAGTTCAGTTCTCTGAGAGAGCCTACCCATAGTCCAGGTGTCTCAAAAAGCCTAGCCATAGTTCAGTTATCTGAGAACCTAGATATGGTTCAGTTTTGAGAGCCTAGCCATATCTCAGTTGTCTTAGAGCCTATCCATGGTTTAGTTGTCAGAGGGTATTGTGAGAGTACCATTTTGAACACTTGAACGTTCATATTAATAATAATAATAAATGATAATTATAATAATATACCTGCGCATGACTCCCCACGTCGCTGAAATATACACCTTTTGCTCCAATAAATTCCTTCGTACCACTGAAGCATTGCATGCACCATTACCACCACCTGCACCACTGTAGAAGGAGCTCCACTTGCAACTTCGACCATTGAAACATGGGGTTCAATGCCCCACTTGTACTACTAACCTAGACTCACTAATTTTACCCGCACTACTAACCCACATTCCATTTTGTACTAGTCCACTCATACCACCTGCTACCATCACCACCTGCTCCTGGGCACCACCTGTTCCTTGGAACCACCTGCTGCAATCATCACCACCTGCTCCTTGGCACAACTTGTTCTTTGGCACCACCTACCCCCATCACCAACTGCTCACTGGCACCACCTGCTCTTTGGCACCATTTGTTCCTTGGCACCATCTGCCTTCCCTGGCTCCAGAGGCTGTAGCGTCACAAGAACAAGTAAACATTCACACGCCTAGTATTTTTCCTACGAGTGTGAGGAAGCTTTCTGTCCCAAACTTGGCTAGAACTGTTTCTAATTCTGGTGTCTGCTTCTTTCTTTTCACTCGGTTCATATTGTCACACTTTCTAATTCTGGTGTCTGCTTCTCTCTTTCCTCTTGGTTCATGCCATTACACTTTTTATTTCTGGTGTCTGCCTCTCTTTCCACTTGGTTCACATTGTCACACTTTCTAAATATTTCATCTCGTCACACCGATCTATTCATACGAAGACTTGTAAACACTCTCCTAAGTCCCATAACCTTAGGGTAAACTTTCCTCAATGCTTTTAGTGTCAGGGACAACAATATTCTTGAAATATACTTCCAGTGCTAGATTTTCTACATAATTTGTACTTCTGGAATAGACGCATAGTGTACTGTGTTATTCCGTGGTATGGCTTTCACTTTTACGCTTCCATCTGTTACCATCCCAGACCCAACACCAGAATTTTGTATTTACCTATTTCGTTACAAATTTGACTGTTTAGTTAAATATTTGAGAGTTCAGTTTTATATTTTATTGTTTAGTTAGATATTTGAATGTTTACTAATATATTTGAGTTTAGTTATTATATTTAACTATTTAGTTGCATATTTGAAATTACAAGAATAGATCTTAAGCTCGTTTTATCCCATTTTTTTAATAAACTTTTATATTTTTTTCTTTTAATTATTCAATCCTTTAATTACATATTTACAATAATTAATTCCATACTAGTCGTCAAGCACTATACAGAAATAAGTTTTAATATCCTTTCTGCACAACTTCCGTAATTTGGAAATATGATTTCTTGTTGTCATTAAGATGGCTTGGTTTATTGGGTTTAAATCCTATCCACCAGTGGAGGCTTGTTGATTCAACCCACCAAAAATTCCCTCAGCCCCCAAAATAAAAATAATAATAGGTCTAGTCCTTCCCGTCCCTTCCAACAATTTAGCCATGCCTCAGTCCCCCAGTTCATAAATTCTGGCGGCGCATGTGCAGTCCACTAAACCAATCAGTAAACTTTACATCAGTAAACTTTACACCACTAGTCAAATATACTTTAATTCCTAAAATGGAGATTAAAGTCAATTTTCAGCATATATACAGTATTGACAGCTACATTACAATATAACCTTCGCTGACATCACACAATCTATTTTCTCGTGTGTCTTCAATCTTCGTAACTGATATTACTTATCCCTGGTTTCCTTGCTGGATTGGAGAGAGGGTGTATTGGCAAGGGGGATAGTAAACTTCGGAGCTTGACAATAATATGGTTGTTTTTCCCACAGGTATCTTCCAGGGAAAGGAGTAAATGCTTCCCCTTCCTCCGCCCCCCTACCCCCAATGGACGCCAATGCATGTGGCTCAGAAGAGTCCATAATATACTGTACAGTTCATTATATGACATTTCAGACAGACGCATCGATCCCCGGACGACAAGAGGGTGGCGCGCAAGTGTCCATATTGCGATAAAGTGTATGTGAGCACCCCAGCCTTCAGTCAGCACATGCGCACTCACAACCAGGGCTGCAAGTGCCACACCTGCGGCAAGTGTTTCTCACGACCGTGGCTCCTCCAAGGACACATCAGGACCCACACAGGTCAACCCTCACACCCCACATACCAGGCTCACTCCTCACCTCTCCCCTTTACATAGGCCTCAGATCTGTTACCTCAACAGCCGTAAGCTGTATCCCTCACAAATGTCTAAGTCTTTGACATTTGTGTCTTTGACATATGTTCATCTGTCATTTCACACCAACACTACATTTGTCTCTTTGTCTTTTACACCTGTGGTTGTCACTAGTTGTTCCCTACGCTAACACGTGTATACACTTGTTTGTTACACTTGTGTTTGTCCCTAGTTATTCCCCACACTAACACTATACCTATCAATTGTACCTGTTACACGTGTATTTGTCCCTAGTTATTCCCCACACTAACACATCTCTCACGTTATTTACTCTTGTAATTGTCACTAGTTATTCCCCACACTAACACTATACCTATCAATAGTACCTGTTACACGTGTACACGTGGTCTGGTAGGCAACGCTCTCGCTTCACACGCTGTGTGTCCGTGGTTCGATCCCCAGCAAGGGTGGACACAGAAGGTACCTAGGTGTTAGTCGACTGGTGTGGGTCGCATCCAGGGGGACAAGATTGAGGACCCCAATGAAAATAAGACAGACAGTCCCTCAATGACGCACTGCCTTTCTTGGCTATCCTGGATGGCTAACCCTCCGGGGTTAAAAATCCGCACAAAATCTTATATCTCACGTTTAACTGTTACTTACACCTATATTTTTCAGCAGTTATTCCGTGCAAAAAGAACTAAGCAGGTTAAACCCAACTAAGAGCACCAGCCCAGATAACATCCTGTCTAAGTTCCTAAAAGATGGTGCCTCTGAACTGGCAATCCCCATTGCTCACATAATAAATTTGTCCATCACCCCTAATACAGTACCAGAGGGGTTCAAGGAGGCCAGAGTTACTCCTATCTTCAAGAAAAATAATAGGTCTGATGTCAGCAACTATAGGCCTGTTAGTATACTCAGTGTAATATCCAAAATTCTAGAGAGGGCGGTGTACTGTCAAGTAGTTAAGTATCTTAATGACAACAACATTCTTCATAGGAACCAATCAGACTTTAGGAGCTCTTACTCAACCGACACCTCCCTAATTAATCTGATGGATTACATGAGAACTGAAATGTCGATAGGGAACCTCAAAGGAATGGTAACTTTAGATTTGCAAAAGGCCTTCGATACTGTCAACCACAATTTATTATGTAAGAAACTTCAAGCTATCGGCATAGGTTCCATAGACTGGTTTAAGTCCTATCTTAGCAATAGGAAACAAATCGTCAAAATCAACAAAACAGAATCAGAACCACTGCCGATAGCATGTGGAGTTCCCCAAGGTAGTATTCTGGGTCTCTTATTATTCCTGTTATGTAAATGACATGCCCATCAGTGTCAAGTGCAAACTCCTACTGTATGCGGATGACAGTGCTCTGTTAGTGTCAGGTAAAGACCCACAAGATATAGCTAATGTATTAACACTGGAACTGGAGTCCTGCAGCAAATGGCTAGTAGAAAACAAACTATCGTTACACCTCGAGAAAACAGAAGCCATACTCTTTGGCACGAAATATAAACTGAGAAGGGTAAATAATTTTAATGTCCGGTGTAATGGGGAATCCATCACTTCAGTTTCCTCAGTAAAATATCTGGGAATCCCCTTTGACCCATGCATGTCAGGAGAATTGATAGGGAACAGTGAAATAAAGAAAGCGAATGCCAGACTGAAGTTCCTCTACAGACAAGCACAGTGTCTACCTCCTTAGGCTCGCAGGAAACCTATGTCTAGCCCTTATACAATGTCATATGGACTACGCTTGCTCTTCATGGTACTCTGCCTTGACAAAAAACTGAAAGATAAGCTGCAAATCACCCAGAACAAAATGGTAAGATTCATCCTGGACCTGGGTCCAAGAGAGCATGTAGGCCAGGATGAATTACAACAATTGGATATGCTGAATATTGAAGACAGAGTAAAACAACTTAAGTTGAATCAAGTTTATAAAATTGCTCACAGTGTCCAGAATATCTTGCTGCCAATTTTGTCAAGGCTGAGAACCAAAGCAGTCATAGTACTAGGGGGAGAGAGCACAACTCGTCGTACCCACAGTCAGTGGCCAGGCTTCAAACACCTTTTATTGTACAGCAATAAAGGAATGGAACAGACTGCCTGCACATGTCAAAGCCAGTCATAGCATGAGCCAGTTCAAGAAGAGAGCCAAAAGGTACCTAATGAATGTAGCGACAGAAAGGGAGAAGAATGATTTTTTATTTTTTTAGCTAACATATATGTAAATATAAATAACTATTTTTACCTTATTTCTATTATATATCCTTTATAGTATAATAACATATATCTCCTACAGTGTATAATATTAAGGTATTTAATGGACCCCAATGGAAATAAGTCACTCTGGCTTTTTTGGGTTATCCTAGATTTTCTACACATATGCTGCTATGTATGATAATCTATGTAATTGTATTTGTGTATACCTGAATAAACTTACACTAACTGTATCTCTTAATATAATTGTTACTTACAGCAGCATGTCACTAGTTATTCCCTACACTAACTACATCTCTCACGTATATCTCTTATTTACTCTTGTGTTTGTCACTAGTTATTCCCTACACTAACTACACCTCTTACGAATATCCGTTATTTACTCTTATGAATGTCAGCAGTTATATCTAACATTTTGTTTACCGTGTGCATTTCATTTTCTATATCTGTTGTTGAATATTTATTGATAAATTTTAGATCTCAAATTGTATAAAAAAAAATGTTGTAGGAAATTAAAATTTCATAAATTAAAACTGTAAATAATTTTTTTTAATAATTTCATGGAATATTATTAGAGTTCGTCACGGCCATGCTAGCGGGGATTCGTCTGTAAAAACTTGCATTTGTGGACACAGTGGTGCCTATGTTAACCTTCCTATGGTGTAGAAATATACCTAGTTGGATGAATCTTATTGAAGCTAGCTGGCCCAGTGGCTTACGCGACCGTCTGGAGTTTTGAGACTCTGACCGCGGGTTTGCAATCGTGTCATTACGATTTCGTGAGTCATGGAATATTAATTCTATTCTTATACATTAGGCTTTTTTCTGTCATAGCCAAGTGATGGACTGCATTTGTGTTCCTCACACAGGATATATACACCGAGAGGTGTACTTCTCTCAGTGTATATTAAGAGCTTATGTAATTAACCTCTTTTACAGAGTAAAGTATTCTTCACTGGTGATAAACAGGTTATGTGCAGCTTTAATGGTTAAACTATTTCCTCAAGACAGCCGTAACTTCATCTAAATTTTCGCAAATTTAAGATGCTGACATGCAGATTACAAGAAGTTTCGTTCAATCCTGATCGAAACGTCTTCTTCATTACTTGTTTTAATGCTAGTTGTCGGCCTGTTGCTCCATTCACCAAGAATAATTTTTATTTTTGCAGGTGAGAAGCCGTTCCGGTGTAGCATGTGTGGTAAGGCCTTTGCTGACAAGTCCAACCTGCGGGCTCACGTCCAGACACACTCCAGCATCAAGCCATACGCCTGTACCCGCTGTGGCAAGTCCTTCGCTCTCAAATCCTACCTCTATAAGCACGAGGAGTCCTCTTCTTGCATGAAGCTCCACCGAGCCCTGAGTAGAAGTGGCATGACCCCTCATCCTGGGACGCCTGTAGTAGGACCTCTTACAGGGGCACACGCTAATCTACCAGCCTCCACCTCGGCCATCACTACTACACTCCGCCAGGCGTCGCCTAGCGGGTTCGGGAGTCGTGTTGGAGGGCGACCATTGCATACAGTTACTATCCTTCGATCAGCTCCACATGTTTCAACTGCGCGTGCCCACTGACGCTAAACATACCAAGTGTCCACTAACTACTTGAAATACACAACAAATGTTCACAGACACCTTTAAGTACACAACCAATGACCACGAACGCCTTGGGAAACACTGCACACCTTCAATGCCTAGCAATGCCTGCAAATACCTTGCAAATTTTCACTGACTTTCACTTGCATGGCAGATGCCCAGTGACACCAAACACACAGCAAATGGTCACTGACGTTGCTAAGTACATTACAACTGTCCACTAATGCCTTCATGTATACTGCAAATGCCCTGTAACATCTTTCAATATTGTAAATGTCCCCTGACAAATACAATTACACTGCAAAAGCCCACTAGAACACTATTTCGCTCCACACATCGTTCACTCTTCAACATGGTACAACATACTTCCACAAGAGGAAGACAGGCAGATCTGTGGCAAAGTGAGAGAACTTTATAATTGACTAATAAACTAGTCAAAGAATGAAGCAGTGATGGCTATGTTAGGGTGTACCAAGTGGGGGATGCAAGCAAGACTCATTACAGTTTTTATAGCTTACACTAATGACTGTCAGGTGTAGAGTATCAATACTAATGATTATCAGGTCTAGAATCTATAACTGACTATCAGGTCTAAAACTTTATATTACTAACGAATTTTGAACCTTTATACTAGTGACTGTCAGGTCTTGAGCATTTATATAGGTGTAGAACCTTTATACTAGTTTATATTAGGTGTAGAGCTTTAATAGTATTATCAGGTGCAGAACACCTACTTATACTTGTAACTATCAGGTGTAGAACCTCCATATGTGACTCAGTTGAAAGGTCTAGCTACTGGTGTTGGGAAAGATGTAGGCGACCCATCTGTTCTCTTACTCCTAATCAAAACAGTTCTGTAGATATTATATGTACACTGCCGAGTCTCCTGATAGGTACCCAGGGAAATGTAGTGGGTGACGGTAGCTGACAGCGAGTGAAGGGATTGTCATGGGTGATGGTGAGAGTGAGGAAAGGGAGGAGGAGTGTCGTGGATGATGGTAGGTGACGGTGAGTGAGGGGAGTGTCGTGAATGATGGTAGGTGACAGTGAGGGAAATGTCGTGGGTGATGGTAGGTGATTGAGCGAGGAGTGAATTCAGGTGATGGGTGATTTCAGGTGAAAGGAGAACTGTGACTGGGTAATTAGTCTTGGATTAATACCATTATTATTATTATTATTGTTGTGTTTCACGAGAAGTGCTGAAATCGAAAGGGATATAGAACGCCTGGGAGGAATGGGAGACAAGTCTGATCCGAAAAAGGGAAGGAAAGCTTCAATTCTTTGGATCAAGAACCCATCACCACCAAGGCACCCTACCTCCTTTGTATGTACATGATTAATAGAGGCCTCCATGTATATTTGGCGACCTGGATAAGCGAATGTAAGGTTAGGGAAGGCTTCCCAGCGTATTAGGTGACCTGGATAGATGACTAGGTGATTAATAAAGGGTAACCAGTGAATCAGGCACCCTACATAGGTGAATAAATGGCTACTAGAGGTTTCACAGAGTATTAGGTCCCTGGATAGGTGACTGGGTGATTAATAAAGGCTTTCCAGTGGTTTAGGTGACCTGAACAGGTCATTGGGTGATTATTTCAAGGCTTCCCAGTGAATTATATGACCTGGATATGTGAATAAGTGGTTAGGATAGGTTTCCCAACATGATGGGTTGAGGGGGACCAGCAAACACTTTCTGTACTCGTAGTACTTAGGCAAAATATTTAGATTTTCTAACAATTTGCATACTGTTAAGTTAAATGCTATTTAGAAAGTTAGATAATCGCTGCTGTTTCAGTTATTACACAAAAAGAATGACACAAGATTAAATAAATCTTACATTTTGGGAGAACACTTCAGGAAGAGTTTCCTCAGCAATTTAGCTTATTTCTTATATGAATTTTTTTTTGTTACGAATGGCAAAACTATACATGTATTGCTAACGGTAGTGGTTATATTTGATTGGGTTTAAAGTCTGCAGAATAAACGGCTGTATGTAATGCTTTAATACCTAAAATAGGGATTAAGTAAACTTTCAGTGTGTGTGTATATATATATATATATATATATATATATATATATATATATATATATATATATATATATATATATATATAATACACACAGTACAAGATGATTGGTTTATAGGGTTTAAAGCCTATCGACTACATTACATTACTTTGATCCTTAAATCCCTATTCTAAGGCTTAAATTAAATTCTGTATATTTACGATGAGAGATATATATCTCGTATATACCTGCATTAGATTTAATGGTAAAAATAATACAATTGGTTTTAATCTACTGCTATTGTAAAAAATGCAAGTTTGAAATAGTTTAACCATTTATTGATAACAAAAACTGTAATAATAGAAATAACTATTATATGTATGAATGTGAATAAATAAGGCTTAACATGGGTCCAGTAGACCTTAGTATATGGGAGGGAGCGAAGGGCGCTCCCTGCGGGGGTATGGGATGGATTTAGTGAAGTAGTTAAATCTCGGATGGGGATATCTAGTCAGTAGTGTTAGCGTCCCGGTAGACGTTAGTGTCACGGTAGACGTGTTAGAGTCACGGTAGATGTGTTAGCGTCACGGTAGACGTGTTAGCGTCACGGTAGACATGTTAGCGTCACGGTAGACGTGTTAGCGTCACGGTAGACGTGTTAGGGTCACGGTAGACATTAGCGTCACGGCCGACAAGGAATTAGACATAAAACTCATGAGCCCATTTTGGGTCTCCTAAAAACTCCAGGGAAAACTCTTATATAAGTTATGTAAATTTTTACACAGGCTAGGTAAATTATTTTTTATAATAAGTAAATTTTACATATTTTACGTAAATTGTTATATACAATGTAAATTAAGCTATTTAATGTGACATAAAAAGCTATTTTATGTAACGCAAAATAAGCTAATTTGCATAAAATCAGTTATTTTGTTACGATTTTTTTTACAAAGATTACATTAGGTTGCTAGGTTAGTCAGAATTAAAAATTGGCATATACAGTATTAGATTATGTATAACTTTAGTTAGCAGTTTTCCATGAGAAGAGGGGAAGGTGAGTCAGTGAAAAAAATTAATGACCCCCCTTTCTCTCCTAATTGCTCCGGGGTGAGCATAATTCCTTAAGTTACTGTAGTAATAATATTTCTGGGACCATGGAGTTTCTTCTTTACACTCTTTGTATCTATTTGTATAAACTCGCAAAAAAACTATATAAAAATCTATGTATTCGGTATTTGTTCTAAAGTGTGTGGAAATGGTGGTGGTGGTGGTAGGTCGGTAGCCGACCCGTCACGAGACTGTAGCTGCCCTCATCATCGCTAGGCTGCCTTGAGCATCGCTAGGCTGCCTTGAGCATCGCTAGGCTGCCTTGAGCATCGCTAGGCTGCCTTGAGCATGCTAGGCTGCCTTGAACATCGCCAGGCTACAATCGGCATTGACAGGCTGCCCTCGGCATTGCTAGTCTGCTCTCGGCATCGCCATGCTGCCCTAGGTATTGCTAGTCTGCCATCGGCATTGCTAGTCTGCCCTCGGTATCGCCAGGCACAGTATCATCAGGGTACTAGCCAGCAGGAGGAATCAAGTAGACCAATCATTCATGCCTCAGTAATAGCTAGCATTAGTAAGCAAGTCATAGGCCTACTAGCCACCCACCTATTATGTATATACTATTTCGTATCTACTATCTTTTTTTTTAATTATCAGTAGAAACTATGTTTCTTCTCGACTTTGGTATAATGCTTTAAACATCTATTTATTTATCATATTTATAATTTTTACAATAAGCCTTTTTTTGTATTTGAGTGGAATATGAGCCTAACAATAAATATTTATGATATACATACTGTGCTTCTATGGAATTCCACAACACTCAGGTTTATTAGGCAATACATTTTTTGAAGACAGTAAAACTATATTTTCTATCCAAATTATTATTATTATGTAGTAGTAGTAGTAGTAGTAGTAATAATAATAGAAGTAGTTGTTGTAGTAGTATTTATTTATTTTATTTATTATCATTGGGACGCGCTAAAACTGTTGGCCATACAGTACCTGGCGAAAGTGACGCTATTAGGTTTGATCCAATAGTACGATAGTTGTAACTCTATCACCACAAACACTATTAGCACATCTTCCACGAAGATTTACAAATGCTTTCTCAGTGGCCTTATACAAAGATTATTAACTAACCTTAATACTCCCGAGATAATTCGCAGCAATGACGGGTTATTTAGATAACTAGGCTGCCTTTATAACTTTACCTTCTTAATGTATTCCTTCTAATGAATAAGCTAGCCTATGTCGTCAATAGCATTAAGGGTTAGCAGTCGTATGATTGAATCGCTGATTTACACTGTCAGCTATAATGGAAGTTATGCTCCGTGAACTTGTGTTCCAATATATCACGAGTGATAAATTTGTGATACTATATTGCATTACGTGGAACAATATCTAACTCAACACTGCAACGGCTGGGGGTGGACAGCAGTCAGTGGCAAGTGTCTGCATGATGACGCTGGAAGATACAAAACACATAGCAAAAACAGATATTTTGCATTTCACTCTTGAAAGTGAGTAGTCGTATTTAATAAAAGATTTGCTTCAACTGTTCGTATTTTTTCCAGCACCTGTGGGTCCCCAACCTCACTCCAACCAACTGTCTGGGGCTGCACCACACCATCTCACAATTGTAAACATTTACAAAGTCAAGTACCCACAAGTGTATACTCTATACATAATCATCCATCCATCTGTCAACTGAGGTGAAGGTTCGACTCCCCTTACATTACCCACCCTAAAGTGTTGCCACTGCCCGTGGAAAACCCAACAACTGTTTCCAAGATTTTAAAGGAAGTTTATGGCAAACTGAAGAGGTACACAAATGAAGAGAACTTGAAGGAAAGCTTGGCTTGACAAAGCTCCTGGAGAGCGAAACGTTGCCACAATACAATGTCGCATTAGTTGCACTTGTGTCCTTTTACTTAACATATCGTTGGTAATTCTACCAACATTAATACAGTTCTTATATATGTCTGCGTGGAGAGCTGGGAGAATGGTTTCAAACCCTCTGCTGATCTTAGATAAAATATTTGTATATATGTTTATGAATACACTCACTGTATGTGTGAATCACACATATAATGTTTAATCACATCACAAAAAAAATCCGCAACCGAAAACACTTGTCACATTACCTCATGTTAGTATAGTATAGAATGTGTAACCGCAATCAGCTATTGAGCCAGTCGATGAAAACAGTGCGTTGAAACCTGACTATCCTAATCTAATACGTACTCGGATTATTTAATTCTCAAATCTATTTCTTTGTACAGTGTTTTTAGTCTAAAATAAAAATACGTGAACTGGGAGCAAAGGACGACAAGCGCAATTTTATAACTGTACCATTCAACTTAATTAACCTCATTTGAAACTATACATTTGAAGAATTAAAAAAATGAGATATACCTTAAAGAAGGAAATCCACAGATTTAAGTTCCAATCTCTTATAATAGCAGTTAGATGCAGCATGAATATCAGATTTCGTAATCAGTTTGTCAAGTTAATCAAAAGTATTATTTTGGTACTAGTCTTTAGAGTCACTTTACAGTATTTATAAAAGGGTGTTACTTATGAAGAAGTAGAGAAAGTCACTGCAGTTTGAAACAAATTAAGCATTATAGTCATGATGCAACCTGCAACCTTTAACTGCAACAAAAGATAATCATTAAACATTGGATTTAGCGAATGACAGATGTTTGCACATGTATAAAGCATATAAATTAATTTGGTTATCGTTTTGAATTTAAGGTGTTGTCTAAAAATGAACACTATTGACTGAATTACTTATACCCGTCTAAAACAAAAACACGATCAAGTTCATAGTTAATTTAACAGGAGTCTCGTGGTAATGAGGTAGCTATTAAGCACCTACCACCCAGGTCTTCCCAACCTCAATGTAAGCTATTTTATCACTATATTATTAGTCTTCACAATATTTTTTTATTGTATTTATAAGTATAGATGACCTTGCTGATAATTTATCAGTGCAACGATGCCTTCGCTATTTTTATATAGCCTAATCAAGACTCATAAGCCAGGTAACCTGACAGACTACAGTCAGGTCAGTAGGTTATTAAATTATAATCAGTAATACACATAACACATTAAATACCCACATCCTGATCCACCACGAGGCCTGGTCTCAGACCGAGCCGCGGGGAGTTGACCCCGAAACCCTCTCCAGGTAAACACATGATCATCACACACTGAACATCATACACTGAATACCTATAAAAAGGTGCACACAATAATTACGTAACACCTATACATAGGGAATACTTATACAATACCTTCACATACGAAATATCTACACACAATACACAGGCACACCTTCATACACTGAATGCCTACACAACACCTCCACACACTACTAACAATACCAATATTACTTACAATACCTATACAACACCTTCACGCTAATTACCCACACACAATACCTACAAAACAGTCGCACACTAACCAACACATAATACCGTCACACATTAACAACCTACACACAATACCGTCACACATTAACAACCAACACATAATATTAACTTACACATCACCTCACCTCATTTCCCCAAGCTTTCTGTCAATACTTCACTCAGTTCCATAATTCTTTATCACTATGGCCTTCATAACTCTGAATTCCGAACCTCATTCCTGTATATCCTACCATTCCTTTTGACATTACAACATCGTCTGGTCACTACGTTAAATATCTTATTGCTTCATCACCAGATCCTTAACGCAATATGCTAACTTTTTTCATTCCCAAATCACATCATATACTCCTATGAAATATCCGCATCTACTTAATAGTGATAAACTCTTTGAAACTGGGTCCATCATTTTGAAACACCCTGTATTATAGTAAGGATGACATCCTTCACTCATTTACTCACAGTATTAAATACGATTTCAGATTCTCAGACATATTGAATGACAACGATCAGTTAAAGAGGCAGGGCCAGGAGCTAAGCCTCACCCAATGGTTTACAAAAGACAAGTGAACAAACACTAGGACATATTAGAAAACGATTCGGTCCAAGGACCTTGATGTTAGAAGTGATCAAGGTCCCAGACCCGAAACGTTTTCTATTAAACATTGTACAAGTGTTTACTCACGTTTCTTCTTAAATCTCTTGTTGGTATCAATACCAAGGTACATATCAACCAATGACTGGTTAATTTATTGGGCTTTAAGCTTATTTGCTTTAATCCCAATAATTTATAAATCACCAGTCAAGAACACTTTGACCCTAAAATAGGGATTAAAGTAAACTAACAATGTATATAGTATTCTGAGAGAGACACCTTTCGGAATATATACCCCTTGCTCAACACATGAAACCGCAAATAAGTGAATAGTATACGTGTATGGGAACATGCCACTGATAATTATCGAATTTCGGCTACATATGCTATTATCTGCAATTATTTGGTAATTTAATTATGTAATGCTTATGCACTAATAGATTAGATAAATGCTGTCGTGGGTACTGTAGCTCGCATTTGTTTAATTGTATATTGCAATGAACTGTCAGGAGAAGCATGTAGTCTGAACGCAGGTTACATGTGACTTGTACACAAACCATTAAGAGAAGGAAGCACTGTAGGAGAGTGGCCCATGATACTGAGGTCCTACTCCCACCCAAATAATCTCACTATTATTTCCTTACCTATTTTTAAAGCTAGAACTCAGACCACTGAGTCTCGCACGGGTAATTACCCGTGCGAGACCAGTGATCTTTAGCTTACAAGCTAAAGATCACTGGTGCCGTGTCCCACCTTACGACTATTTACTACCTCGTCTTAGTGTCCAGTATACTCACTTGAGGCGCCCTAGCCACAGTGCCGCCACGACTGAACGGCTCATTGACAGAATCCCGAATCAGTCATTTTCCCTAACATTAAACCAATAACATAAATCTATCGAACGTGTTTTTGTTAGTAAGATTACATGACATTGTTTAAAACTCTTCATCACTGTCTTACGCTTTCAGCGCATTATGGTTATAACATGGAGACCAGAGCTGTCAGCTTATAGTATAAGCTTCCACGAAGCCCTCTTAACTGTATTTGTTAGGGCAAGAATAGGTAAGGAACGGTTTGGGGTAAGACAAAGCAGTAGGAAAAGGTTATCTGTAAAATACAGGATGAGAGTGGTAAGAAAGGTCAAGTGGCGTGACTACTCCGGATGAGTTTTAAGATTAATTTTTTTGTCACATACTAACGAGTGTACTAATAATAATTCATAGACTTTTTAAAATCCTTGTAAATTTAAATTCAAATTGGAGTCCGGTGCTTTACTTTAGATTACATCAACCATGCAGAGGCTAGGAAATGTGTGTATTATCTGTCCCTTCAAGGTGCCTTGAGGCAGGTGTAGGGCTCTTGAGCCAGGAAGTCGGAGCTACCCTCCACTGCCTTGAATCAACCCTGATAGCCTACCATTCCTCATTCCCAGGTGTTGTATGACCTCTATGGGTTTAACGCTTTCCCAGAAATATAATGTGTATTATGTTATCTGTTATGATGGTTGTCAACAACGCCCTGTGGCCTGGTCTCAGACTGGGCATCATACTGCAAAGGAAATGTTCCTGAAATTAAACATTAAGATAAAACGTAGTTTATATTGAATATAGGGAGAAGTTTGTAAACTTTGCCTGTCACGTTATGAGACAAAGAAATGACAAATATTCATATGGTAATGGTGGTATAGGAATTATGAGCAATTGTAACATGGCCCACTGAGGAAAGAGTGATGCTCTATGATAACAACGTTCGTTTTCTTACGTTATTTCAGTGCGTGTGTTTATTTTTTTCCGACATTAACGAGAACACCTTTCAGCTTCTATTCCAGACATATTTTCCTTCCTCCATAAGTGAATAAAGTTATTTTAGGTTTGGGTAGGTTCAGTAAACATTAAGCTAAATTTGCATAATTTAATCAAGAGAATAAAGAGTATAACCTGTCTTCCGGCTTATAAATACCGAGCGTGTGGTTCCCAACGTTGTTTCCGCTGCCAGTCATCACCCGCACATTTATGTAATGCGCTTATTTTAGATTAAACATATTTAAATTTTAAGTTAAGGTCACAGTAACGTACTTTACTAACCTAAAATGGAAACTAATTTTAGTCTATGTTGAGATCGTGCAGAAATTGACGCACTACAAGAAGTTGAAAAACAAGTGTTATATTTAAAAGCTTTATAGGTACATGAGGAAAAAAAATATTTCATGAGAACGTTAAACCCGTAGGGATCATAATTTAAAATTAAGAATAGGACAAGAGAGATCAACATTCCATGATTTATATTATTATTATTTTCGTAGGGAAGCGTTAAACCCATAGGGGATCATACAGCGCCTGGTGAATGGGAGGTACTCAAAGTTGAAGAATGGAAGGGTAACTCATATTCCTTGGATCAAGAGCCCTTCAGCAATATGAAGGTACCACCCCTCCCCCTTGAAGGGGTGGCTTCACCTTGGTAACCAAGATTCTTAATTATATTAATATTACAAGAGATAAGGTGTGATCTGAGTTACGGCGGGCCTTTTAGATTACACGAACCTTGTTCAAGGAGGAAGGAGGGAATGTTGTGATGAAAGTGAAAGGCTCTTGATCCGAAGAATTAGAGCTACCCTCCCCTTCCTTGGATCAAACCTGATTATATCCCCCATTCCTATTATTATTAAGACCCATTAATCATCATCATCATCATAATAATAATAATAATAATAACCCATGAAGGTCCTACATCATCGACGGTAATGAGAGTATTATCAGTATCAGTTTTGCAACATGAGGTTCTGTCACTGTAAGACCAGTGATAGTTCATAGGGTATAACCGTTTCTGCTCACGTGATCAAACCGTTAACCAATGTCAAAGGTCAACCCTTTGAACGCTATGAGCCCTGCTCGGGGCAGTGCCTCAGTTACCACCCAGAGACAGCCTAGGATAGACGCAGGCCTGCGAACTCACAAATTGTTTGCGATAAGAACTGTTGAAGAATTAGACACTTTTTTTGCAACATTTTGCAATCTTCATTGTAGAAACGTTTCGCCAAGTTGTCTCCTCAGTCCGGTAGAGAGATGATGAGGAAGCCACTTGCTGGCGAAACGTTTTCGTAATAAAGATTCCCAAACGCTGCAAAAATGTCAAATTCTTCAGCTTGTCGGTTTTCCAAGGCATTTACATCAGATAAGAACTGTGATCCCAACAGTTTTTTTATATGATACACACTGTGGCAGCTGCTGCTGGTTACTTATAATGCCGTAGCCGAAACAATTTACAACTTACATACCGAACATGAAAGTGGCGACGTTTCAGCCTGTTACGGAGGACCATTGTCATAATGCAACTTGTTAATATTCAAGGATCAAAACATCATCCACTATTCATTTCCAATTTCTATGTTATGAACTGTTGGCATTATCAACACCAAGTGGGTCAGTTTCACAATTTTGTCTTAAACATTATTCCTAGCACTAACAGGTAAGTAAAATATTATTCCTAGCACTAATAGGTTAGTATCAAGCAAACCCAGCTGCAGCGAGAAGCCTACTGACTCACGCCCAAGTCTAACAAAACAATCCCTAGATTCAATATGCCTAGCTATAATGGCTCATGGCCCAACTCGTAAATATACGAAAATTAAAGTTTGTTACAAGGGTGGGAATAAACCTTAATACAGACCTACAGCTGAATAGTTCCTTCCTGCAGAATAAATTCCACTGTCTTATCTCGAATAGACTTGGTCTAAATTAGTTATCAGTGATTACGTTATTAACCTTTCTTGTCTCTTTCCCAACATTAAATTGAAATTCTTATTCTGTTCACCTGATTTTGGTTTTGTCATTGAACTGACAAGCTGTTTTAGCTTCTTTAACCAGTTCCATTCTTATAGCATCAATGACCTTGAACAAAGAAAACAAACATTTATCGTACTCTAATCATTGCCTTCATACATTTCATTTTTATGAACCTTCTTCATTGTTATTAGCTTGCAATGTCCTCATTTTGATATGCTAGATACTCTTATCTTCCTCCTGATAAAGGTAATGTGGTTGTTGTCCTTGATCATAAAGACTACCTTGTGAAGGGCGATATTTTGTTCACTGGCTTTCGCATCTTCATCGTATAAGAGACCATTCACCTACGAACAAAGGACTCTAACCTCTATTCCCTGAAGAATTAGACACACATAGAACACCTGGGTATCTTCATTTGAAGACGTTTCGCCAAACAGTGGCTTTATCAATTCAATACAGAGATGATATGCGAAGATATTGGAAGATGAGGTAATCAGTCCCATGGCCTGGAGGCCGGTGTTCAGTACCTTATTTTCGACGAATATAAAATGTAGGCAGGAAGCTGGACCCCTATAACTAGTCAGATGAGGTGAAGCAGTTAAAGTCACATTATAGGTAGGCAGGACTCGCTAGTGGGAGTAGGTCGTGCACAAGAGTTGGGCCAGCTTAATAAATAGATTGTTGGGGGATATTTTCTGTACCTAGATCCCACTGTGTTGCTGTGTCAGACAAATATCATTACAATAGTATACAATATCCGTAAGCTGCTGAATTAGACACGTGTCACACCTGGGTATTGTCACAGAGATCAAGAGTTGTACATGTGTCTAATTCCTCATCTTAACGGTACTATGTACCATTAATGTTATAGAGATCAAGAGTTGTACATGTGTCTATCCTCATCTTAACGGTACTGTGTATCATTATTTGTAAATGATACTCTATACCCCTGACAGGGGTATAGAGTAACATTTACAAATAATGGTACACAGTACCGTTAATATGAGGAATTAGACATGTACAACTCTTGATCTCTATGAGGTTTTTACCAACTGTTTTACTTAATTATCTACGAAACATAAATCACTAGGCCAGAAGGTAATAACAAACTTCCCCATCATTTCTAATTACTGCTAAAAATCCTTATTCGTTAATAACTAGTAGACTATATCTAATGCAAATATCTCTTAATGCTATTTATCTGGATATAGATTGTTAATAAGGACACAAATGCAACTAATGTGACATTTTATTGTCAATGTTTCGTCTCAGGACCTTTCAGCCGTTACAAGCGATAATGGACTTAGTGGTTTATATATCTCTAAAGTGAGTGAAATACTAGTGGTGGTAGTAGTAGTGATATTAGTAGTAGTAGTAGTAGTAGTAGTAATACAATAAGGTAGAACAATATAGATTCTAACTACTTTCCCTTCTATGGTAACTACTATTCTCAATTTTTTTTATGTTTTTATGGGATCCCCTTTATCCCCTGGAATATTGGGAAATGTTCTACTTTCCATTGTTAGTTTATTTCCTCTTTATTGTTAGTTTATTTCCTCTTTATTGTTAGTTTATTCGTCCGAGGAAAATCTCTAAAATCTGCTAGATTACTACATTCATGTAACAAGAAATCAACCTGGATAATCAGCAGCAGCACGACCATCTCCAGTGACAACACCGTCATTCATAACACCAGTGAATGCACCATCACTACTACCACTGTCACTATTATCGCTCACTTCACCATTACCACTCTCGCCACTACCGTTGTCCGAACCCACGTCATAACCAGCCAACTACACAACACTTTTTATTTTTCTACTGCCGAACCCTAAACCTTGAAAATTATCGACAGGTAACTGGAGATACAGATAAATATAATGCAGATAAGAGATAACCAGAGTGTCCTGAGCTGCTCATTTGGTCATGCTTCGTCCCAGTCACCATAGCCCAAGAGTTGTGGGGAACTTCGAGCACCAGAAGGATAGTGTGTTGCTCTGGGGAGTTCTGAGTATCGGAAGAACTGTATCTGCTGCTGTGTGGAGAGTTCTGAGAATCAAAAGTTATGAGTAGTTCTGAGAACCACAAGAACTGGTGCACTACTGTGAGGAGTTCTGAGCAAAAAATTGTTTGCGGTTGATGGGTTCGATTCTCAGCTCCTGGCTCACTCCTAGCAGCTGTGTACTGTAGTTAAGAGTTCGAAACACATCCAGAATTGAGCTGAACGTATTAGTGGATTTCCAGAACAACAGAACTCCAGAACATCGGTGTTTCCATTAGTGAAAACTCGACAGAAGCACCTGGACTGAGTACTCGAATTTTTTAATGTGCTTATAGGAAACATTATTTGTTTGTCACAACTGGAAATTAAATTAGTGAGCACAAACATGCTGCAAAGTATGGAGAAAAAAGTTAATAAAATATGTGCAGACAGAGATCAATCAAGTTATTAAAAACCTTCACTGTGAAAGTCTTGATGTAGGGATCAAGGTCTCGCTAATAGTCTACACATGTCAAGTATAAGATTCATTAGCTACATAAACAACACCATGGAGGAACGGGTAAGTACAAATCCAATTGTTTGGTAAATCTCTTTTGTTGCAAACTGTTATGAACACACACTGACAACTGGTAACCAACACACACATACACACTTGCTACGGCCGCTTCTATAATTTTAAACGCTCTTGTTAGCTGCCATTTCTCTTCATTTCTTAATCAAGGATATCCGCTCATCTCTTACCTTCAATGAAAAACTTCTAGCATGTTTCCCACATTATTATTATTATTACCGTACTATCATTATATTTATGTGGAAGCGCTAAACCAGTATGGATTATGCATCACCCGGGGAAGGGGAAATGAACGGCAATCAGATTTGATCCAAAGAAGTGGAGAGTAGCTCCAGTTCCTTGGGACAAGAGCTTTTCACAGGTGTCCAAGCACCAGTGACTCCAATGTCCAGAGATTTACCTAAGCTAAAACTGCCTTGATTTTGTACAATGTTTTATGTACTACTGATGGCTGCTTCTAAACATTTTCTTCTAAACTTATCTATTCCTTGATAATGAATTTAGCACGTGCTATATCATAAGATAGAATGTTTGTCTCCGTGGGTGACACGAGCATTGTTGATATAGTGAGTTCTCGAAGCTTATAAGTATTCTTTTATTATAGTGTTTATGCAGATAACTTGCACTTTGGAGAGAAAACTTATGACAACGCTTTGGTCCAAGTCACAACTGAACGAGATAAAGGAAGAGAAGACCCGAAGACAGAATAGGAGGAAGAGGGAATAGAAGGGAGTTGTAACAATAACTTTTTATTCTTTCTAATATTTATATTGTGTGAGGTCTCTCTTATGTATTGTGTATCATATCCTACATAAGGAATAATGTAGACTCTGGCACTGAGGTTACTTTCACTGTTGTATCTTAATTTGGTGATATATAGTATGGTTTTTGAAGTGATGATTGTGACTTTACGGCCATGTCTCTTACGTGCCACGTCTGTCAGACTTTCCGTTATCTTTGGAAGCGTACAAAGTAATTTCTGGGCACATCTGCAATCTAGGATCAAGCTAGAGCTATTGCTCTAGTTTAATTTAGACGTCCACAAACATGTTGTCCTTTCCTTCTTCGATTCTAAACTGGATGTATGATTAAATAGTCTAGGCTGCTTATAGGTACCGCGGTGATCTGCTTCCAAAAATACATATATAGGTTAAGTAGGACTGCGTTGATGGGTGATCCAAAAGCTGTGCCGAATTTCTGTCTGTAAAAAGCTTGGTTAAAAAACATAGTTGGTGCAAGGTTCAGGTAATTCCATATCTGGTCTCATCTTCCTCAGTAACTATGCCAAGGCCTGATGTGTAGGAGCGCTGGTGACGTCGAGGTCACCTTCTTGACACGCAAGGCCTTGACAGAGTGCCACAATGCTTGACAGTGTCACACGTCTTGATACAGTGCCACAAAAGGTCTTGACATAGTGCCACACACTTCTTAATACAATGCAACACAATATCTTGAAACGGTGCTAAACAAAATCTTAACAGTGCCACAAGGTCTCAACAATGCTCGTCAAGATCTTGACAGTGCCACAAGAAGTCTTGCCACTGTCCCAAAAGAAGTGTTGAAAGTGCCATAAGATGTCTTGACACAGTGCCATACAAGATCCTGACACATTGCTACACAAATTCTTGCCACAGTGTCACAAAAGATCTTGTCAGTGTCACACAAGATCTTGCCATTGTCACACAAGATCTTGTCACAGTGTCACACAACATCCTGTCACAGTGCTACACAAATTTTTGACACTGCCACACTAAATCCCGACACACTGCCACATAAGGTCTTGACTGATGAACGAAACACTTGGTATCAACCGAGGCAAAAAACAACAGGAAATTCATGAACTACATGCGGTGGGTGACAAAAAAATCTACCACTCTTATTGCCTGCTCTCAAATCTATATTTCGTCTCAGCCGCATTATTATCCTCAGTGTTACATTATCATCATCAGTGTCACACTATTATCATCAGTGTCACACTATTATCATCAGTGGCACATTATTATCATCAATCACGTTATCATCATGTGTCACACTATCAACAAGGTCACTATCATCAGTGTCACATTATCATGTGATACATTATCACCAGGGTCACACGATCAGACTGATATGTTCAATAAGGACAAATCTGAGTTACTCCTTATGGAAAACTTGAGGAAATAAAAGCTAGAAGGGAGTATAAAACAAATTCTCACAACTCAGTGTGAAAAATTAATATGAAGGACTTAGAGGTGATAATATCAGAGGATATCACCTTGAAGGATCACAAGTGTTACCACAGCCGCGAGGAAAATGATAGGACGGATAATGAGAGCTGGAATACTGCTGTACGCTTAACAAGCCCATTCAAGAAAGGTGAAATTGCAGATCTAGAGAATGTACAGAGAACATTCACTCCACGTCATAAGTTCAGTCAAGCACCTTAATTACTGGGAACGTTTGAGGTCCCTTGACCTGTACTCCTTGGAAAGCAAACGAGAAAGATACATCATAATTTACACCTGAAAAACCCTAGAATAATTGATCCCAAATCTGCACACAGAAATCACTCCTTACGAAAGCGAAAGACTCGGCAGACGGTGCAACATACCCTGCGTGAAAAGAAGGGTGCCGTGAATTCTCTTGAGAAAACACAATAAGTGTCTGGAGCCCATGACTGTTTAACAGCCTCCCATCATGCATAAGGGGGATTACCAATAGACCACTAGCTATCTTCAAGAAGGAACTGGATAGATACATAAAATCATTACCTGACCAGTCGGTTAATCAGGCTGTGAGCAACGGGAAGTGCTCTCGGTCCTATGCTATTAAGTGCAATAATTGCTGTTCTTCCCACCTCACCTAAACATTTAGCTGTAAACTATGCTGGTTACATCATGACCTATATAATAGGAAGTACGAAAATGAGCACAGTTCTTAATGAAGTTTTGGTTCCTGACTTAGGTGCTTTTAATGAAGTTCAAACAGTATGTAAACGATACACAAATAACCCGCAAATAGGAGACTGAAACTTAAAACGACATTTCGGTTGACAGCAGGATAAATTCATCGACTGCATTAAAACTTAACTCACGAAATCGTTATAACACGATTGCAAACAAACCACGGAACGGGTGGGGTTTGAACCCATGGCAAGGACTCACTTGTCATAGGTTCAAACCCCAACAGTTCCGTGTGTTTTTTACATTAATTCTTATAGGTATCTTGGCCTCGACGTGCCTATTAATAAAACCACCATAGCACAACAAGTGCAAAGATAAGTTATATGCTCTCAGACCTGTTGGCTACATATCTACACGTTTAATATAGACAGACGTAAAAAAATTACGTTTTACAATTAAACATTTATTTAAAGTACACTATGGTTAATACTTAACACTTGAATACGGAGCTGTAACTCTTAAGCCATAATATTACTCTACAACAGAAATGACATCAAGCTAAGACCCATAAAACAGTATCACTATTACAGCATATCACACACTGCTTTTAAGGTAAATGAGGTTTTACATATATACAGGATATACTGAAAGCATGGAAAGAAATGGTATCGCGCCCCTAAAGGGTAACACGAGTCTAGACTTCGGAAATAATCTGTATATAAAGACAATGGTGTCCAGCCCATTTCAGTATCGAATCAATTAACAAATTAATGCACTTTAGTTAGTAATACTAAACAAGTATATATGGATATATACAGTTATTCCAGAATAAAATATTAACACAGAACACATACAGGAGTCTGATGGAACAAAGCAGACGGCATCGTTTACCTAGCAGTAGGATAGCTAAGAAAATTATTACAATTATTCGTCTTACGAACTGCTATTATATTATCATTTATAAAAAAAATACTAATAACGTTTTAAATGGAGTGCTAAAAGGATTCATTCTTGAGTCATCCCCCATCTATATCAATTAAACAATCCCTTACTCAGTTTTATAATACTCATTGAGAACACTATCACTGCTATTCTTAACAATGTCACTATTATTTTATGGGATATTTGATACAGTTGAAACAACGTCATAGCGAACATTACTATCTTGATCCTGTACTGATTAATATCTGATTGATAAGTTGATTGTTTTCATTATACACTGGGCTGTTCACATATTTAATACTATCACTCTTGTAACAACAAAACATCACTCGTTTTGCATCCTGTATCGCTTGTTCGTGATTTTTGCTTAATATATATGTACCAGAGCTTTTCATAGTGTCTCTTGGGCTTCCACCACTTCTTCCTAATGGCCCACAAGGGTTAAATACTTCAAAAGAAGTATCTTGTATTTCTAACAGCCACCTAGCCCTGTTAATCCGACAGTACAATATAAAGACTGTTAATTGTAGAGACATCAGTTCTTTGTTGCTGTGGTGGATGGACTGAATGATCGACGATGGCCAGTCTATCTACCGGTCGTGCTACATCGTCCACAAACACGTCATCCGCATCCTCGTACACATGTTCCACAGAAAAGTGCCTGCTTGGATAACCACCGCGTAGGTTTTGGTTCCTGTTTTGGAACATCACTGATCTAGCAGCGGTGGACGAAGGCTCTGAAGAACTCCGTTGATTGCCCGAAGCTGATGAATTCTTTTTAGAAGTCCAAAAAACATAGATGGCGAGAACGACGATTATTAGAAACACTGTAAGCAGGTTGATCACCCAGAAGGGCATGGAGTTTGGTTGACTTGGTGGAGGATAGTCTCGAGGGTCGCAGCCGAAGCTCAAAGAAGACGAACCTTGTATCTTCAGCACGAACTTTGAGGCGGTTATGTTTAACCAGGTCTTGGGCGTGGCATAATATTTCTCTCCGTCGATCAAGATGTAATAACTCTTCTCTTGAGGTACACGCTGGACTTTAAGTTCATGCCAAGCTTCAAGATCACGAAAAGTTTTTGGTAAAAATTTTAGGCTTCTGACATTATTTTGGCTGTCTGGCAGACAAAAAATGAAAAATAAAAGTTCCAGCTCCAAATACTGTAAATTTTCGCCAGGTTTCAGGTAGGCAACAAAATCAGGGTCTGAGAAGGACTTGACAAAGCAAGAAGTGTTTGAGGTGGATTCTCCAACTGTGAAGGTGTGGCATCCATAGCTCACCTCAGCCACTAAATCGCATATTTCAGTGTCTTGACAGCTTATTTGTTGAATTTTGTCATAGATATTGGAAATAAATTCGTTAACGCCTCCATAGCTCTCAGAGTTCGTAACAAGTACAAGGAAGATAAGCACGGGGATCCGTAAATCAGCCATGCTGCCGCTGGGTATTTACTTCAAATGAAATTTATATAGTTATTCACCTGTAGACCAGTATGTTGATCTTCACATATCTTGAGGAACAGTTAGTTTGTGGGTGGTTCAGCTCTCCACCTTCTTGTCCACATAATCCATCACATGTAGGTTGCACTAGGAGTTTTTGTTTGCTTCTTTCTGTTTAATTCTTTTCAACAAAATTTCATACTTTTCATTCTGATTTACTGTTATGGCCAAATAAAATTAGTCACTAACAATATCACTCAAAACCTTTTCAAATAAACATGGCAATACGTTTTGCGACTAAAGCCATTGTTGTTCAAGGAAACTATGCTTGGAAAAGACCAAAGAATTATCCACGCATGGAACAGACCGGTGAAATAAATATCTACAGATAGATACGGTAGACAGTAAATTTGAGGAAGCCGTCACCCAAACTGTGTGACACCCTGACTGACGTAGGGTAGAGGACCGCTAGAGCGGCTGTTTCCTTACGTCACATCCACATCCGATACGAAGCTGCGACGTCGTCACATTTAGCCACTAAAATACTGTCGTATATACATGTATCTGTGAAGGAATACAAACCACAGTCAGCAATAAACCTGACGAAATAATTTTTAATTTTACCAATATCACTGAAGGTTAGAAATGTTTATGTAAAAATTAGTTTGGTCACAGTCACTCACGTCGCAGTTTATGTATGCATTTTCTCCTAGTTTTCGCCTTATCTCTAGCGCCCTACTATCAGTGCCTGGACCAATGTCTCAGTTCTTCTCTGTTTTATTCCACATATTCAAGTGAGAGGAGTATGTTGGACTCCTTTCACTTTTTGTGATAAATAGCACAATACCGTGACTGGAACAATACACAACTAACCCGCACATAGGAGAGAGGAGCTTACGGTTTTGTCTCCTGTTGTTGAAGATCACAAATCTAGTTGCTACGGGCGAAGACTAATGAACTATGATTAACCGAAGTTACTGAGGATTTTCCTTGATTCTAGTAGGCATAGATGGTAACGAATGTGAGATCGACGCTCACAAGCAACACTGTTATCTCGATTATTGCCCAGTAAAGGGTCATAGAAGCTCCAAGAAAATGAACCAAGCATCTTCAGCAGAAACATGGTAGCTGTTAAATTTAACCGGGTCTCGGGTATTAGATGAAGTTAAATATGAAGGTCAATTCAAGTTTTTGATAAAATATTTAAGTTTTTAACATTCTGTCTGTCTCCAACACACCTAGATATATTCAGTCTCTGCGGGATACGACAAAGGTATCCTATATTCCACAACCCCAGTTCCCTGTGCTTCAGTACACGCGATTGGAATAGTACCTAGTGCGGTATAAGTTAATTATGCAGTTAAATATTAGCGCTGAAGATCTGAAGGGAATCAGAAGAGGCATTCACAGGTCATCATATGGAAACTAATACCCAGTAACAATATAACTGGAAAGAGGAGTAGACAAGTTGATATCCAGCAAATGAGCTAATCATGAGATAGGCATAGATTTCTAGCTATTATATGTTGCCACCTTACTTCAGGTAAAATTTAGAAAGGCAGTGATAAGAGATAATCTTGAGTGTGTGATACCCACACAAGGTGAGACCCTGACTCGAGGCAAGGCCACCGCTCCTGGGAAGGACGGTATCACCTATGATATCATTAGATTACTTAGATGTGTACCTAGTAACCCACTGTTAGAATTATGTAATATGAGTTAATTACACTGTGAATCAGTTACTTTTGTTACAGACTAACAGCATTATTGTACCACTGCCCAAACCTGTCCAACAAGTTTTTGGCAATATCCTGCTGACTACTTGCCTGTGTAAAAACACTTGAGAGGATGGTACTAACAGGTTACTAAACAAAAAAGAACACTTGTCACCCAATAAAGAATAATAAGACACAATACCGTGGCTGGAACAAGACAATACACAAATAACTGCAGAAGGCCAGTAGGCCTTCTGCAGTGTTCCTCCATTCTTATGTTCTTTAACCCGCACGTATGAGACAAATCAAACTGGTTTGTCTGTGTTATGTGACGACCTGTTCTATCTGGGCAGTAAGTTTACGAAATCCCCTTCGTGCATTTGTGCACACTCGAAATGTCGGATAAAAATCTTAATAGTTATTATTCCCAGTCAGTTTACGTCTGGCTGTCATTTGGAGCGTGCATTTTCTCTTTTGTAGCTTATCGCATCCTGTGGCTCTATCAACAGGATGCTACCATTGTGAATAATTTTTACAAGAATAATCCCCATTCTGTCGATCCTATTTGGAATCTGTTTTTTACAAATTCTCACGTTTTCAATTTACACCGATTATATTATTATTATTATTATTATTATTATTATTAAGAAGTAACGGATAATGTTAGACCCAAATTTCCAGGAAAAGTGTAAGCGGATGTACACCATCTTCATCTTGTCCGGCCTCCTGTGTGTGACATTCCTTCACCCGTATCACCACCCACGACCCCACCTCCAACCAATTATTAGGTGAGTCAGAAATAAAGGGTATATAAAATAGCGTGTTGAAAATATTAAACCAAGACAAATGAATCAGAGCTGAATAAATTTAGATTTAGAAAGGATATAGGGAAGTACTGGTTTGGCAAATGAAGACAGGTCGGCTGGAGTAGTGAAGTTGATGATGTTTGGAAGAATTTTGATGATGTCAGCTGATGGTGGGGAGTCAGGAAATGCAAAGGCTGCCATATTGTTGAGACGAAAGAGTTCATTTATGGAGACGTTGAAGGTACCAGGGTTGGGTGCATTGGCTAGATGAGCGTACATCATACAATACAACACCTTTGAAGGAGCCACATCAGGAAGTGGAGATAGAGAAGTGTTGGGTGGAGATGGTTGTTGTGTTGCTTGTAGGATTTTCTTGGTATCCATCTGCAGTTTAGTGATGGCGGAGAATGTCGGGGACTTCTGGCTGTTCTTCTCATCTTCTTTTATCTTCTGGGAGAGTACTTCCTTTCGTAAGGACATTTTGCTGCAAGGGTATGATGAGTACCGTTGCAGTTGAGGCAGGTAGGAGTGGTAAGGGTGATGGAACATTCTGTGAAGTTATGGCCGTCCCTTCCACAGTTGGTACAGTACTTCTTTCCTTTCAGGGGACAGTCAGGCGTCGAGTGGTGGTACGAATAGCAGTTCCAACATGGGAAGACGTGAGCAAAACGCTCTGGCTCGATGTGTCTGGGATGGACGTGATAGTAAGAAATGGCTAGGCCATCAGACAGCACTTTTGTAGCCATATCGATGTCAGGGAATGTGATTTTGATCATGGAGGAGGCTTTTGGGAAATTGGTAATGTTGGCAATCGAGGCCCAAGGATTTTGCTCCTCGATGGACGTCTTCAGTTCAGCATTCGACATGGATGTAATGATTTTGTCAAGTCGCTTGACAAACAAAGAACGTTTTGCAAGCAGGAATGGTGAAGGAGAGACAGTGAATTGCCGGTCGTTGAGAGTCTTCACTGATGCGTCGTCCAGGAGTTTGGAAGCCTCATTATCGTCTGTGCAGACGACAATAAAGGAGTCTTTCATCGAGTGAATCGCTGTAAATTTAACCTGAAAGCAGGTCTTTACAGCGACAGCTAGGACAAGTTTTGTGGAGTCATTGATAACCCCACTTGAAGGCTTGATCTTTACACGATGGGCAAGCATCGTGAAAGAGTAGAGGCGCTGGTATGTAGGTTATAGATTCCCTTTCCCGACGGGGATCGAAGGAATACTTCTTGAGCTAGAGCGACTGTGATTTGCCAGTAGTAGAGGAATGATTAACTTAAGTAAATTCTAAACTAATTGAAAAAGAAAGATGAGATCAAACTGTACAATGTTTAAATGATGATAAATGTATTAAAAACTTAAAAACTCACAAAATAGGTTTCTTTTTTAATATTTTCAGTATGTATCATGAAAGTAAGGCCATCAATGTGATGTACTTATATTTTCAGAGAGCGATTATTATTATTGTTGTTATTATTTTATTATTATTATTATTATTATTATTATTATTCACGAAATAGTAATAACACGATTGCAAACAAATTAGAGACCGGGTGGGGCTCGAGGGTAACAGGGTTTTAGGGCTGGCTGGCCATGGTTTCAAGCCCCAACTGTTCTGCAATTTGATTAGCATATATTATTAATGGAGAAATGCTAAACCCTCTGTTGTTATACAACCCCTGAGAAGTGAGAGGTATCAGGTTTAATCCAACGAGAGGATAGCTCTAATTCCTTGGATCAAGAACCCTCAATGGCACCCAGGCACTTGCCCTGTTTTGAAGGGCCAGAAATAATTCCACAAGGATTCTCAAGGGACACTTATAAAAGTGATGTTATAGTTGTGTGCTAAGATGGCTTTTATATTATCTGGATACAAATGGTAACTAAAAGTAATATATACATTTTTAGCAATATTGTTGATAAATACTTTTCTATACATCCGCGACACTACACTTAGAACAAAAGAAGCGTGGCGGCGCACCGCCGGAGTCCTACTGATCCATGCCAGGTAGGCTCAATTCACTTTAGAGCTATCCATAAACAGTCTCGTTTTGGGTCCTAAGACCTGTTGCTATACTATATATATATATATATATATATATATATATATATATATATATATATATATATATATATATATAAATTAGACACATATGCAACACTTGGGTATCTTTATTGAGAAAACATGGCGAAACGTTTCCTCAATAAAGGTACCCAAGTGTTGCATGTGTCTAATTTATAACTTGTCGGTTCTCTGAACCATTCATCTACACACTATATATATAGTACGCCACTATAGTTCATTCATATACTATTGTGTACAGTACGTACTCTACTACAGTTCATTTATATAACATTGTATATTGTACTCCAATACAGTTCATTCATATACCGTTGTATATAGTGCTATACGGTACTATGGTTCATTTATGCATCACTATATTTGGTGTTACACTATAGTTCATTCGTATATCATTATATATAGTACTCTACTACAATATGCGCCCTATATAATGTCCTCATTGCAAGAGTGGATGACACCAATGTGTACACTAATATCACCACACTTATTCTGGTACAACCATTATTCACACTGCAAGTTACCACAATATAAACAAATGATATATCGGCCTCCACTATCCCACTGTATCACCTCTACAATACCCACAGTGCACGCACTTTGTGCTGCGTATTCAACGTCAATAATACAATAACGCCGCCTGACTGCACGAAAATTAAGGCTCAAATACGTAATAAGAGTGTTGCAATAATAATAATTATTTGCGTGTCACATAGGGCGTTATGCTTAAAATAATATTATGAAACAACAACTATTCATTATTAAATATATATCTCTGGGAGGGATTCAGCAGCAACAACAATTATATCATAAAAATATATATAATCAGATACTCTGTAGCTACATACCGTAGTATTTCCGGTACTTTATTGCTATTATAAGGAATATTAGTTTACAGTTTTAAAACAATGCTAACAAATAAAGAAATTTGTTTTAATATGTTACCGTTTACAGATATGATGGTGGTGGTGCTGATAGTGCTGCTAGTATGCAGCATAGCAGGGGTGTGCTGGAAGCCATTCAACAACAATCCTCGACGCACGAGTTCTGGTACCAACAGCAGGAGCAGCAACAGAGAGTCGTCCACCAGCCGCCCACTGGTGTACGCTGATGCTCCACCGTCATACGAAGACATATTGTCTGTAGAAGTGCTGGAGCAACCGTCTGGTGCCTCTCAGGAAGACCAGGCTGCCGACAAGCGTACCTCAAATACACTTCAACGTCACATACTAAAGCCAGATCTAGATGAAGCTGAGTCAGGGACATCAAACCAACACATTTCTCAACCTCGGAGATATTCTCCGTTCATCCCAGAAACTCTGTATTCGTACGCTTCAGCCAGTGAAATACAGCTGTCAGTGGAACAGCTGCAAATAGATAGACTCCCAAGCTACGAAGAGGCAGTGTCAGCACTGCAGCTTGAACCCACAATACAGTATGAAGCCAGCACCAACTCTGACATGGATTCAATGTTTATATGACGATTGTTATGTTATATTTTATTAAAATATACTTTTCGTGAAATCAAGTGTCTTGAATTAATGTATGCCTACCTTTCCCGGTAGCATGAAAGCATACGGCTACATAAAGGCCTAGGAACTAGCCCATTTTAGGATTAACAAAATTTATCTTTATATATATATATATATATATATATATATATATATATATATATATATATATATATATATATATACGTTAGTTAGTTAAGACTCTCAGGTAAGGACCCACTAAGGGCGAGGGAAAGTGGGGACAGAAGAAAAATAGCCGGTGAGAGGAAGAGCTTAAGTAGAAGAGAAAGAGTCAGGACTAAACCCAACAGTCTAACTACGAGAATATATATATACGTTTATTCTATTCTATTCTATTCTATATGATCTGCCGGTATGGATACGTATATATATATATATTTGGCTTAAATAGCAACGCTCTTCTTGCCATATAAGACAAGCGAAATTTTGTGTATGCAATTATTTCGCCAAAATCATTCTGAACATAACGAAAAAAATATATTTCATTGTGTTTGTTTATTATTAAATTAATGTTAACGTATGTAAAATATATTTAGTTGGGTTGGGCTAAATTAAATTGCGCTTGTTGTAATAAGGTTAGGTAGGTTTTCAAAGTTTCTCTTGGTACAAAATTATAAATTCTTACATTAACATAAATGAAAAAAATATATTTCTTGCAATTGACCAGTTTTACCCAATCGGCAGACATATATATATATATATATATATATATATATATATATATATATATATATATATATATATATATATATATTATATTGTGTGTGTGTGTGTGTGTGTGTGTGTGTATATATACATAGATATATATATGCAAGGAATTCGCAAGAACAGGCGAAATATTCATAAACACTGATCTCTGGCCGACGGAGACTCGAACTTACGAACCTTGTGACAAGGTACGCAGTGCTTTACCGACCGTACCACACTGGTCCAATACCTTGGCATCCAGCTTTCGCTAGACGTTATTCCAAGGCAGCCAGGTTTCAGGCAGTAATCACACAATCTGATTCTATATAAGAAAACATACAGGAAATTGCCTTCGTTATTCTGGCACTTTTAGAAACAAAAGAGAAGTGTTGCTTTATAATTTTCGATAAAGAGGTAGGAGTACGATATCATAGCTGGTTCTACGCGAAAAATATAAGAGCCAAATTAAAATTAAAAAAAAAATTAATGTTATCACTGCTTCATACGTATCTCCGAGTAAACTGGCAGTGGTGTTCATTCACATTTAAGATGTGAAGAAACATGCAGATAATAATACAAAGGCATAAAATATTCGCTTGATAAAGTTACTTTAAAGTATTTGTTTGATGAAGTACAATTAAAAAAAACAGGACCAATACAAGAGGATATATTAAAAAAAAATGGCGAGAGGAAGCCTTCATTTTCAGTTTAATGGATAATGGTATACTACATCTGTATTAATCTTTGAAATTATTATAAAGATTCGAACCACTGTTTTATACTGTCCAGATTAGAATTCATCTCTGAGAAATATTTTTATACATTATAATCTCTCCAGAATTAATTATACTTTCTTTTGGATCACAGGACTGATGAAGACTTTACTCGGATTAGTAACATTGGAGAGCTAGTAACCCATGACAGGAGAACAGTGTGGCTTATTTCCATTGGGGTCATTTTCAGTTTTTCCCTAAGGATGCTACTCACAACAGTCGACTGACTTGTATATTCTGAGCTGAGCGCACTACCACTGAGTTAATGATAATATTCTTCTAGATTTTAATAGCGTGATGGAATTTGGTTATTCTAATCTATCTAATACTAGCAAGTCAGTTTTGTACTCGGAAGACCTCTCCCTTCTGAAATTATTAAACATAAAAGAAATATGTTTAAGAACTGCAAGGTGATCGATTAACCACTGCTGATTACAGGTTCCAACACCACCGACTAAAAGATCCGAACTAAATATTTCGAAACCACCGACTTAGTCTCCCACACCAATTGATCGACAACTTCGAGTGCTGTTTTCACTTATCTGCATATATATCTACACCAAAATTACATATTTTATAATAAATTACAAAAAACCAACGCATGTATTTCCCTTCACCTCAGATTAAGTTTACCATCTTATGTGATATATAATAAAAATATCATAAATAAAGGAGGAGGTGTTGATTCACCGGGAATTCTCCCGGCCCGGGTCTTTACCAGATGGCGACCCGGCTCCGGCTCCCTGGCGTGGGAGTATCAGAGACCAATGTCTCCCATGGGAAGGGGTACCCCTCAGCGGCGGGACCAACTGGTCCCAGGCCTAGCCACATTCCCCACCAGCACGAGGCATGGAGGTTGATAGATGCTAGGCCTCTCTGGTCTGCCACCTTCCCCGCCCCAAGGAGGCTGACGGGAAGAGCAGACTTGCGAGCCGCAGATGGTAGCAAGCTCCAGCCTTGGCACCTACCCTGCCCTAGAAGGGATGGGCATCCATAAATAAAGATCTGTTATGATTATATACATGGGGGATGTGCTAAACACTAAGGGGACAAAACAGCGCTTGTGGAATTAAATATACCGGTAAGTAATTGAGAGCCAAGGAAGGGGAGGATAGTTCCAAGTACATAGTCGGATCAAGTCTTCACCAGCATTGTTAATATTGTCAAGGATAGAATATAATTGACGGCATGCATATATGCCTATGTAAATAAACAGCGACCCCAACGTAATTTCAAAATGTTTGACTATTGTATCACAATGATTAGATCTACATTATGTACTTTTTGTGTGCCCATAAAATCTGTCATTAAGACCATTATTATAAAAAATATATGTTATGTAAGCAAAACCTAAAGAAAAGCTATGTATAAGAGAGAGTAAAGTAAACTGTATAATTAAGTTTACATTATCATCATTTATTTTCTTTATGTATTATGCTAAACAGCTTAAGTGTGAAAGGAGAAAGTCATAAGTAGTGTAATAAGTCAGTTTCAGTTAAAAAAAAATCACAGCACGTCGGCAGTCAACGTGAGACTTTCAAAGAAAACGGCTAGTGAGAAAGCCATGACGCTGAAGTTATCAAAAGTGAAATCTATGTGCTCTCTCATAAGTAGGACAGTTGGCCTAATAAGATTCGTCCAACTAAGTATATTTCTATAGTAATAATGGTAGAATTACCGACAAAATGTTAGGTAAATGGACAGATGCAACTAATGTGACATTTTATTGTGACATGTCTATTTACTTAACATATTTCTGTACACTAGTAAGGTTAGCATGGGCACCACTGTGGTTACATCATTTGTTTACAATCATATTATTATTAGTTTGCTAATTATTTAGATTATTAATCCCGGAGGGTTAGTTAGCCAGGATAACGCAATTAATGTTACCTATTTCTACCGAGTTTCTTTTTTATAGGTCTTCCAGGATGCGACCCACAACAGTCGACTAACTCCCAGGTATCTATTTACTGCTAGGAAACAGGGGCAGCAGGTGTTAGGTGACCTGCCCATACGTCTCGCCTTGGGTGAGCTGGCCCTGTAACCACTTCCCTAAGGGGTGCTTGACTCTCAGAACAACCTACAGCACTCACAGAGGAGCTAAACGTCTCTCCATGAGACGTCCTTGAAGAAGACTTTTTCGGATTATCTACCCTAGATATTAACAATCAAAGAACGTACAAAATGTACACTTTTTGTTAAAGAGGTCCTACCTCCTAACCTAGGTATCAATATAATATCATTAACATTATAAATACTAAACAAATTTTAATAAGTTTAAAAATATAATATAATATAATATAATAACAGTTTTATAATTGTAACTACCAATAACAGTGTACACTTGTAACATGCATCGAAATAAAAATATTATTAAATTATTATTATTATTATAATATTTTACTTATCTGTACCCTCAACATTCCCCTTTTGAAGGGCTGAGGACACGTATTGGGAGTCCCATGGTGTTGTGAACGAGGTGGTCTCTGGGTGGCCATACTTATCCTACTCGTAGAGACTAATAAGTGTAGATGATCCACATTCGCCGCGTTCACTTTTAGAGCAGAATGCCAAGGAACATGACAATAGACGAAGATACACTAGCTATCATCCCACATTCCCATCGTGAGAAAATGTGTCTACCAAGAGAGGATAGTAGCCTTTAAATTATTCACAAATAAGCCACACTTTCAAGAAGAAACAAAAGATTTTTCATAAGAACATAAGAAAAAAGGAACACTGCAGCAGGCCTACTGGCCCATGCGAGGCAAGTCCTGGACTATTATCACTACACAAGTCAGTTTCCATCGCAATATCACATCCCAGGATTACGAGAAAAAAGTAAATGACCAATACTTCACTAAATAATTTTTTATCTGTTCACATGGTAAAGCCTCTCCTTCCTTGGATTAAACCTGATTACCTATTCGCCAAGCGCATTATACATGTGCAACACCTGTCTAGAATAATTTAATCCTGAATATTATAATAAAAAATAAGCTCTAAACGCGTATGAGTAATACTTCTCGGTGAATATTATATTCAGGGGAAGCTCTAAATCCATAAGGTCAAACAGTGCTTGGAAAATGATATATCAAGTTTGATCCGAGAAAGGGTTGTAGCTGTTAATTCTTTGGATCAAGAGCATTTCGCCAGTATCAAGGGAAAACCCTGAACCCTTGGGGTCATATAGCGCCTGGAGGGATGGGAGACAGCCAGGTTCGATTCAAGAAGGGGAGGAAAAGTTCAATTCCTTGGATCAAAATCCACGCCCCAGCATCAAGGAACCTTCATTATGGGGGGTGGAGTTTGAAGCCTATCGACTGAACAGGGTGCAGTCGATAGGCTTTAAACCTGTGTACCACCAGTGAAGCATACTTTAATACCTAAAATAGGGATTAGGTACTCTCAGTATACACTGAGGCACCTCTCGGTGAATATATTCTTATGGGTGAGAAATACTCGATATATTCCTTGAAGCTGGTGAACGGCTCTTGATCGAGGGAATTAGAGCTACCCTCGGATCAAACCTGACCCCCTACGGATCTATCGCTTCCCCATGACTATAATAACACTTGATACATAGAGTAATGCGAGGCTCCTACTAACACAAGTGTTGACGGGTGACTGAGGTGGCGCCCGCCACCACCTGTGGCATTCATTCTCACAGTAATTTACAAAATAACGATTGAATTCTAAATCAATATTTAATATCTTTTTTCATCCTAAGTTTATTATATGACTGGGTAATAAGATTTAAAGCCTATCGACTACACTAAGGTCATTAAGACCTAATCACCGCTAAATAATAAAGCTTTAAATACCTGAAATATTAAACTCTCATCATATTTACACAGGAATACACCGACATTGAAAACCAATTCAAAATTATTAGAATATTCAAACAGCCTTAAGCAGAAATATCAGTATTTTTCTCTGAAGCCTTTTTATTTACTTCTTCAAGGATATGGGTGCCCACATCTGCACCTAGAGGACCGTCTATTGTATACTAGCTAAATCTGAAGCGGTCTAACACTTGTCCTATTTCCTGACGAACCTTACCTAACCTGAAGCGGTCACAGCCTTGGGAATGAAATAGGAAGAGAGTGGGGGATTCATGGGAAAGCGATAAGCTCGTAAGAATTAAAAGATTTATTTCTAAAGACCCATACGACAATAGTAGTTATACATTCGAAATAATTACCTATTGAGTTTGATCACATTATATTACCGATATAATTAAATTCAATATAAGGCTCTTGAGAAAAACCATTAATAATGCAAATGCATTTCGGGCAAACTAATTAAAAGACTTACTAACTACTTAATTCTAGACCTAGGAAAAAAATTAATTGGTTTAGCTTGGGTAATACATAATAAGTACAACGGACAGCTTAGCAAATGAGGAATTGATCAATTAAAAATAAATTACTTGAAATTACAAGGGTTCATCGACTAGGATACGGAAAGTGATCAGATTTGATTCAAGAAAAAGGTTGCTGAAATTCTTTGCATTGAGACTTACACCAGTATCAAGACACCTTAAAATGTGAGGTAACTAAATCCTTGGATCAAGAAACCTTCACTAGTATCAAGGTCTTGATGAGCACTATCAACGGCTCAGGTTCCTTCAGCTGCTTTCCTCTTGACGTCAAACCTTGCAGCTATTGTCTTCCTTGGATCATTTATCTTCCAGTACCCAAGCATTGCATGACACCTACTGGTTTAGCGTTTATCCATGAATATAAGAGTGGCATCTCTAATATTTATTTTAATCACGAGGCATTAAGGTTCCATCCAAGGGAAGAAACCTGAATGCCTTCCATTCCTCAGGCACTATATGACCCCTACGAGTTTAATGCTTCCCCGATTAAAATAAATAAATCATGGTGCCACTAGTTATTAATGGGAGAGCTCAAACTCGTAGGGGTCATACACCACTTGGGGAATGGGTGATAATCAGATTCGATTCAGGTATGAAGACTAACTAGCGGAGTTCCTTGGATCTAGAGCCAGCACCTGTAGAATAATTAAGTCTTAATACGTAGAATTGAGTCTTCTTCATTTGATGAAGAGTTCACAACCAGGATCTAGGAACTTTCCTTTATATTTATATGGGAAAACCTTAAATCCATATTATTATAATCAAAAGGAAGCGCTAAACCTACTTAAACCCATAGGGGTTACATAGCATCTGGTGAATAGGGAAAATCAGATTTGATCCAAAGAAGTGGAGGGTACCTCCAATTTCTTAAAACAAGTCTTTCACCATTTTAATCAGAGGGGAGGCTCTAAACCCATAGGAGTCACACAGCACCTGGGGATTGTGAGGCAAGCAGGTTCGGTCCAAAAAGTGGACAGTAGTTCCTTGGATCAAGAGCCCCTCACCTGCATCAAGGAACTTTTCTTGAGTCATGAGGTGAACTTAACATTAAAAATAAATTATTTTTGATGTCATACATCAGGGAATGGAAGGAAATAGTTTGGGCCGAGGAAGTGTAGCTTAAATTCCTTTAATCAGAGCCCTTCACAGACATCAATATCCTCCACCACTGAAGCAGACTACATTTTTTATTAACGTTAATGGAAAAGAGCACAAAACCAGATTCAGTTCATGCAACTTCGTAAGTTAATGTTGTATATCCTGTGATACTGATTTGCTCATGGAGACAAGTAGTTTTTAATGGACGTGCGGTTGGAGTGAGCAGGGTAACTTTTTATGAAGAAATTCAGGGAAAAGGGTTAGATGGGGTATATTCCTAGAGGTGAAAAGGGCAGGGCAGTGCCAGAAGTGGGTGGGTATATTGCAGTCGGAGGGTAATCCCACTTGTGATGTCAGCACAGTTCTGGCAAGTTAGTGACTGAATGACTAGTTTCATTTTTATTGAAAGGGCTCATCCTACCTTGGTGGGAGAAGTCGGTAAGGTAAAAAGCAAGAGACTGTCAGCTCTTTTTCGCTGTTAACTAAAATATAACTTCCACTGAAACCTCAAGGTAATACATCAACTACAAATCAAAAATATTTTATTGAATATAAGTTACATATCAGTAAATACCTCTCACCCCTCTTTCTAAAATGTTGAATGCGTAATAAACATAATGAAAAGCTTAGTAAAACAATAATTTAATTTTGTCATGAAATTCCCTGACAATCCACTTTAAGTATAATATCATTTTTCCAAACGGGTTTTGTAATTAAGGAGTTAAAAAATTATACCAAAAAATTAAAATCAGAATGCGAAAATTATTTTACTGTAGGTAATAAACTGCAAAATTATACATAAAATATATTATAATAACGAACACTGTCACGTGTCATGTCATTCATACAACTCTTTAATTATGTCATTTCTAACTTTTTCACTGAAATTTTATTTAAACACATGCTGTAAAAGTCCATACATAAGATAAATTTAATGCTCACTAACCTATTTGCACATCATAAAAAATTAACAAAAATTATTAAAGAAACTAAAAATTGGTTCATCAGTTCAAATGTCTCTCCATTAAATTAAACTATAATCTCTAGTACAACAATCCTCTGTACATTTTACTGTATTATGCATTAAGCTTCCACCCCAAGGACGGGACCAAGATATTTGTAGCATGTATATCAAGAGTAATGTGTGTTCGTCACGATTGGAAATAGAGGGTCAAATCTCAACCATTACTTCTGATGAATAGGTTTCACTGGTACCTTTTTCCTAACCACATTGATGTCTTCCGTTAGGTTGTTTAGGAAAAGGCATCAGTGAGGGTCATTTATCAAAGATGTAATTGGGAGAGTCGACCCTGTCTTCCAATGTGACTGACACATTACCGACAAGTACGGTAATACAACACAATATACTGTTTATGTCATTGTATTGAGATGTATATTGTTTTATTAACATATCTGTAACAGGGGGAAGCAAACAGGGCCACAACCTATCACTGGCAATAATAAAAAAAAAGCTGTTTTAACTGATTACTTGCGTATTACACTACTGTATCATACAGAGTCTCGTGGATATTATCTAGCTATAATCTGGTATTAACACTCAAATTAGGTTTTAAATATATCTATACGAGGATTTAAAACATTAGTCAATATTAGGCATTAGTACTCTTAAGTTTGTCTATAGGCCTATGCATATTCTGAACAGAGCAATTTAAAATTATTTTATCTACCAGAATTACGTTAATAAATAAATAAAAATATATATAAGAAATTTTTAGTTATCCATGCAATGTATAATTTATCTGTAAATATTTTGGAATGATATTATCCCTAATATATAAGCAGTATTAAATTATCTATAAATATTCTGAGTTGATGGTGTTATTTCCAGTTTTGTAAATCTGCACCTGAGATATGAGTTAGATGTGGTTGTATTACTTTGACTATTCACTTCTCGATAGTTAAAGTCGAGTGACGTATATTGTACCAAAGGGAACATCTTGCTTCAGGCGTACAATCTTTTTCTTATGCATCTCTGCCGTAAAGAAAAATATATATTAATATTAATTACTAAAGCAATTAAGATATTCTATGTTGATATTTAAATACAAATGATATTGAATCCTTATGTATATTGGAGAATAAATTCTTCATACTTCTGGAGGAATAATGAGAATAAAATTATAGCCAATCATTGGCATACAAGGTAGCCAATGAAAGTTTTTAAATAAGATATGAAAACTTACAGTAATATTTCAATCAGTCTTGGATCAGTATGAAGAAAAGAGTGAGAGCTTCATAGGATACATACACCGAAAGGTGTATTTTTCTTAGCGTATACTGTATATGCTAAGGATTTACTTTAATCTCTGCTTTGGAATTAAAGTATTCTGTCTAGTGGTGAAAAGGTTCCATGTAACCTTAATGATCTAGTGTAGTCAATAGGCTTCACCCCATTAACCAATTCAACCAATCTTCCCTACTTGCTACCTTATAATGATCCACGGCGAATTGAAACGTCGTCCAATTTTATTTACAGATTGTGGGTTAGTTGTGAACTGTCCCAGGCACGGTAATGTGAAATTTATTCTTAGTGAATATAACTTACCGAGAAGCACATAGAAGACATGCGCCACCTCCGCTTTCGTGGGGTTAGTTGGCAGTAGACTCTCAAGGGTTCCCAGTGCTCCCGGGCATAATATATCCTTCACATGTTCCTCTGTTTCAGCATGTTTTAAGCTAGGTGGTGATATCTGTCTGATTGGTGAGATAAAACTAGGAATGAACTCCTCACTCGTATCACCAGGTCCTGGAGGAGCATGTGGTCGGGGTATGTGTGCTGGTGCTATGGGACTTGGAGTCCTAAGTTCTGTAGGTTTTTTCCTAGGACCTACTTCAGCTACTACTGGAGTCACTGCTTCAGGTAAAGCAAATTCTTGAGTGATGGGGAGAGGCAATCCATTCACAATCCTGTAGGAAACATCAATGTTTATAACGAAGCAAAATAAACTGATAAAAGTAAATCTGTAATTCATTATGACATGAACGAAGATAAACACTGACTGATGTTACAGTAGCAGCCTTAGACAGCTGAGAGTACTGGCAGTTTAGCTGATACATAAATGATGATCAAACTAAATACAATGCATGTGGTCAGCCTCATGGATACTTTCTTAAAACACTGTGTGCTTGACTGGTCCACTTGAGTAATATACAAATAGTACGATAACCTAGGTGATATGTCGAGGTATCTTATTAATGAAAATAGATACTAGCATTGATCTTATTAATGAAAATAAGATACCAGACATTTATCTTATTAATGAAAATAAGATTATTAATGAAAATATGATACTAGGCATTGATCTTATTAATGAAAATAAGATACCAGACATTTATCTTATTAATGAAAATAAGATACCAGGCATTTCTAAATTTACTCGAAATATGAAATATAATTATAATAATAATAATAATAATTTATTTATTTATTTTTGGGTTACCTTGCCTCGGTGGGAAATGGCCGGGTGTTAAAAAAATAATAATTGGGGATTTTGTTATTTCTGAGCAGATGTATTCCTGTTAACCCTTTGGGAAACTAGTTCCAGGGCTTTTCTTTTATCCATATACTCTTGCGCTACCGTTCACAGGATGGATATGGTGTGCACAATAAATTAGCCGCTTTGACGGCAACATCTATTCTCAATAAAATAATTTCTTCAGTTGTTGTCAGTAACGAGAAAGAAAATGTTTCTTTTTTTAACACGTCGGCCTTTTCCCAAAAAGAAAGAAAAAACTTTCATCATTCAACACTTTCACCATCACTCATACATAATCACCTTTATTAAATTAAGCAGGGCCGCCTGTCTCTCTTTTTGAAGACTGTTACGTATACACACTGACCGGTAAGCCCGCGGAAGGCATCGGTCAGATGACCAAAAGCTCCAACGGCGGGTCATCATCTGACTAAGACCCGCATCAGGAAACACTTGTCCTGTTTCCTGACGAACCTTACCTAACCTAACCTATACACACTGATTGTCTTCCAGCTATCTGGTAGTTCCTTACGCCTAGTAACAAACTGTTTTTTAGACTATTGAATTTACAGTCTAAGCTGTTATCCTACTCAGCTTATTTCAAAATACAACCCTCTGTAAGGTATACTACAATTCCTCCCAAGGATGCCACCAACAACAGATACCTATTCCTAGGTACCTATTTGCTGTTAGGATGCAAGTGGATTCCTGAGTTCTGCGAATTTTTCTTTAGATACATGGTGATATCCCATCAGGTACGAAAACCATTGTTGTCTAGCTCTGGCAGGAACTCCAGTACCTCTTCTTGTTTCAAATGTTCCTTACAGTGACTTGGTTTGGCATTTCCTTTCTCAGTTCCGACAATGGCTCCTGCTCAATTGTGAAAACATCTTACTCATCTTAACATATTGTCGGTAATTCTACCAATATTAATACATCTTACTCATATCCGTAAGACCCTGTCTTTTCTCAACCTTATCACCTGAACTTTAATTGTAGTTTTCTCCTGAAGTGCTATGGAGTATTTGAGGACTAGACTATGTTAAATTATTACCATCTCCCTCTATGTGCATGTGTGTGTACTGCTGACGAGGAAGGGATAGACAAGATGAAAGAAATAACCTTAAAGAAAGGAAGTTAAAATAAGCAACACTTAGTGTGAAATAGTAGAGGTAATGTAGAAAATATGAAAATACCTTGTTAAAAAGAGAACAAAATAGTACTGGGTTGTTTAAACGGATGTAATGGCTCTGACCGAAAACATGTACTTTATCAGTGAATGAGCAAGATGAATAAATTAAAACTTACCTTTCCACCGGTGAATGGGGAATGTGGACATCAGCTTGTACAGTAACTACAGTAGCACCTCCTTCAGGAGAACGTAGAGGGCCTCTTTCAGGAGTTTCTTCAGGAGGTACATAAGTAGTGACGCGTGGGGTTGTCAGAGACATCCCGGGGGGTGTGGCCAAGCCGATATCCTCAAACCCACTCTGTACTCTCACATCTGAAAGAAACCCATTACATTAAGATTAGGCTTTGCGGCTTGTTTTCCTATCCGCAATTATATACGGTATATCAGACTTGGATTTAGCTGTTTTAAGTTTAGATCTTTATAATTCATCAACACCATATGCTAGGTTTCAGCCTACCGACAACCAGGTTATTTATGATGCATTTCACTAAATAGCCCTCTAATAAAGGAAACCTTAATCCCTAAAATAGGGATTAAACTCAATATATAAATGTAGAGTATACTTTGATACTTTGCAGTGAATACACACTGTTTATATTATATACCTTATATGTGTATACACTGCTGTTTCAGCGTATATACATCGAGAGAAATAAACCCCTCTTACAATATATGCAAAATGTTTATCACAATCCACTGCTAAACGCAACCACTTCAGAAATTTACGCCTAAAAACGTAAAAATTTCATTTGGATAAAAGTTATGACGTTTACAGAAGGAAGATTACATGGAAAAAGTCTTGACTGAATGTAACTAAAGGATTAGTGCATTGAAAGACTCATGAGCAGCTGAAGTGAATGAAAAGTTGAAATAGTCAAGCTAGTGAAAATATGACGAATGTTAAGAAATGTGGGATGTGGACACTATGTATAAAAGAACTAAATAAATATGACTCATTTATGCAAGACAAGCCACGGGGGATGGCTTGTCTTGCACTGTTCAGATCATCTGTTTGCGACTGTATTGTATGACTCATTTAAAGTCGTACGCAAATTTGCAAGACACTTTAAACTCCGTGAGACCAGACTATTTCTTGTGGAAATGAGGAAAATCACGGTATTGATTATGTTTATGATCTAAGAGTTGTGGCAGCACCATCTTCCAAAGACCACTCACTAGAATAATCATGTGCTTAATACAGGCATGTCAGAAATTTAAAACAGTATTAAAACATCAGTATATTTAATCTGAATAAAGTTTACTTTCGTCGTCATTTCGACGTTATGTTATAGTCATACATACAAAAAAAATCAGCGCGTAGGAGACAAACTCATGACGACGGTTCGGTCGTAATAAGTTTCAGTCTCCGGGTTATTTTGTATTGTTTCGGTCACAGTATAGTGTTTTTAAATGCGTTATAATCATACTTGTACTACAGAGCTTCACTTTTATATCACCTAGTCTTGGAGGAGGACCTTGGTCTGGCTTTGGGGTTGACACTCTAGCTCGGAGTTCAGCCTCGACTTGTAGTGCCTCTTGAATCGGTGGCGCAGGTTCTGTCAGTGGAGCCGCTGGAGGGGCCTCGGGTTCAGGTGGTGGGAATATCTCAAAGCCTTGCTCCTCTGTCAAGTAACATTTGGTTATGTGAATGGATGGAAGGAAGAAAATTAGAGGTTAGTTTCAAAGCTTTACTATACACCCCATACCCATCCTGTGGCCGGTAGTCAAAAGATTACCGAGGAACACAATGGATCCAGTGACTAGGCCCCAAAGTTATGGTAGCTAAGCAAGTTACAGTACTGGGTAATGAACTATTTGCATGTTTATATCTGGTTACTCTTGTAATGATTCGTTTATGCAGATATGAATTCAGTCATAAAAACATTCTAGGATAGTTTTTTTTTTAATACTTTATATTTTAGCAGGTTATGGCTGAAGTTGGACAAGTTTAAGTGGTTATGAGTAAATTACAATAGGTAAAGTCAGGGTATTTTTCTAGAATGGCTGGTATGCCACTGGATAAAATATCTGTGCTTTTTATATTTCTTCAACATTTGTGAGTAGTGTCTGAATTCATCATATGTTTCGCATCCAGCACATAATGCAGGGTGACAAAAATTGGTGGCAAAATGTACATTTAGTTGTCTACATCATCTTGTAGTGCATACTCCCAAAGGTACTTGTAGCCCAGCAGTAATGACATTCGAGGAATGAGCTCTAGCTCCAGATTCAGTCTCTTAACTATCGACGGCTTTGTCAAGCCGTTACGTGGAGAGCGAAACGTTGCCACAATAAAATGTCATATTAGTTGTCCATTTACCTATCATTTTGTCGATAATTCTACATTATGTAAAATAGCCTGTTGTATCTATTTTAAATCCTTCCTATAGAGTCCTTCCCATCTGTGATCACTTATTCGTAGCTACACGAGCAGAGAAATGATCTTATTCGTAGCTACACGAGCAGAGAAATGATATTCGTAGCTGCACAAGCAGAGAAGAGATCTTATTCGTAGCTACACGAGCAGAGAAATGATATTCGTAGCTGCACAAGCAGAGAAGAGATCTTATTCGTAGCTACACGAGCAGAGAAGTGATCTTAAGTGTCTCATTATTTTCACCTAAATTTAAACATTTATCCCTTTAATGGGGCCCACAAATCCAAAACTAGTAACGTTTCCTCTACTGTATTCCATCACACAAGATGATTTATACAGTGTACAGCATAAGCAGTGTAGTCAACCATGAAGTTGGACGCTTCTCAAGGATGAGGGACTGACTACCCCAAAGTTATTTCTTGAAGGTTGAAGGACTGATCACTTCCTCTTTACTTCTCATTTGCTTCTGTTGTCTCAAATTTTAGTCACCTCTGTATTTGACTTAAGAAGCTTACTGTGTAGGCCAAACGTTTCGGAAATAAATATATCAAAGTGTTGCACATGTCTTACTTATCAAATTATTATAATAGTAGTCAGTCATATATCTAGGGCTGCTTGTACTGGTACCGCGAACAAAAATGATAAATGGATTTAAATTTATGGCTTTTAAAGAGCAAGATTACCTTGAATTGGCAGAAGCGGTTCAGTTTCTTGCAAGATGCTTAGAGGAGCAACTGGCTCCAACTGGGCAGTCTTCGGGGTGAGATGAATGCTATAGGGGTAGAATTAACTTATTAGCTATGAAGCCATCGACTGTACGAGTCAATAAGGTTGCATTTTACCTGTGCAATAACATTAAGAATGCTTTAGTTCCTAGAAATTAGTCCCAGTGTATGTACACAGATATACACATCTGCGGGGACCCACAGCCTCGGAGAAGTAGATAAGAGGCTTCAAGGAAAAATATTCGGATTTCTTCCTGAAGCCATCTGAATATTCCACTCCTACCATCCCATCTTTCGTAAATGTATAAATAAGTATATTTTACTCTGTAATAAAAGTAAATATATTTTATTATGTAATATGGTACATAAAGTTTAAAGAATGCATTGATGGTACAGAGATGTTGGAGCATACAATACAGGTGGTTTGAGGAATACGTCACTACAATACACAAGGTTTTAGGAATACATCTTTACAATACACATGGTTTTAGAGATACATCACTACAATACACAAGGTTTTAGGGATACATCACTACAATACACAAGGTTTTAGGGATGCATCTTTACAATACATAAGATTTTAGGGATACATCACTACAATACACAAGGTTTTACGAATACATCTTTACAATACACAAGGTTTTACGGATACATCTTTACAATACACAAGGTTTTAGGGATACATCTTTACAATACACAAGGTTTTAGGGATACATCTTTACAATACACAAGGTTTTAGGGATACATCACTACAATACACAAGGTTTTAGGGATACATCTTTACAATACACAAGGTTTTCTCACATTATCAAGTTCCTTGATAATGTGAGAAATCACGAAAGCACTTGGAAGTTCACTATTTTTTCACAGTGGTTGTTCTGAATATAGTGATATCACCTGTTTACTGTGATCTTATTGCAACAGAAGACATGTGCTGTATATTTACGGCCCTACCTCCTGCTGGAGGAGCCCTTTGAAGTATCCAGGTGGGAGACTTGTAACATAGAACCATCGGCAATGTGAGTAAGGTCCACACTTAGTAGACTACCGGTAGCACGGGGCTCCTCACGGGACATATCGTCCAACTGTGACAAAATAATTAGTTAATTTAATATCTTTATTATGCACCCCCATACCCATCTTGTAGACGGTAGTCAAAAGATTACAGAGGTACATAATGGATCCAGGAATTGGGTCACAAAGTTCTGATAGCTGAACAACTTACAATGGCAATGAACTATTTACATGTTTATATCAGGTCACAATCGTAATGAGTTATTTATGCAGACTTGAGTCCTGCAATTTAAAGGAGGGGTCTGGGATAGTGACAGCTGGGAGGGACTTATTCTCAGCTGTCGTATCTGAGCGCCTCTGCAAAGACAGTGATTATGTATGAGTGAGGTGAAAGTGTTGAATGATGATGAAAGTATTTTCTTTTTGGGGATTTTCTTTCTTTTTGGGTCACCCTGCTTCGGTGGGAGAAGGCCGACTTGTTGAAAAAAAAAAAAAGTGGTGATGCTTTATTTATAGTGAGCAAATTCAGGGTATTTTTCCAGAATGGTTTGTAATAGACCACTGTGGATTAAATACTTTGTCAAAATAATAAGCAGTGCCATAAAGCATGAAATGTTTTTTTAAGTGATTAAGAACAATGATATAAGTAGTGGCAACTAAAGACAAACGTATAAAGTTTTACAGATTAATTAAGATGGGATAGTCACGAATTATTCACCAAAATAAGCCCAAAAATATAAAATGTTTAGGTAACTCATTCACAATACCTTCAGTTGTCGTCTAGCAGTAGGAAGAAAATCCCAATCCTCTAGAGGTGCTAGATGTGTGTTGTAGCGAGACTTGAGGAGGTTAGTGAGTGTGGTGGACATGGTGGGGCGGTGTGAGGTGACAGTCAAGAGACGCACTCCCGGGATCCTCTTAAACTTGAGCACGTTAGCCACGTCAGCTGCTGATGTCTGTCAACAAAAATTTTCAGTCTTATTACTACTACTACTATCACAACATCTACTATCACTATTGCTGCCAGCACATATTCTCACTATTACTGCTAGCACCTATTTTCACTATTGCTGCTAGCACCTACTGTCACTATTGCTGCTAGTACCTATTGTCACTGTTGCTGATAGCACCTACTGTCACTGTTACTGCTGCACCTACTGTCACTGTTACTGCTACCACCTATTGCTACTGTTACAGATAGCGCCTATTGTCACTGTTGCTGCTAGCACCTACTGTCACTATTACTACTACTACTAACCTCATTTCCGACACGTCTTCTCGTTCGTTTTCTCGCTCAGCTGTTGCCTGACAATAGCCCCATGACTGATCGAAACGTCTACAGATTCCTTTCGAAATTTTTGATTACCAGTAAAACCACCATAAATACATAATTTAAACTGCGATGTCTGTGTACTTCTGGCAAGACAGCTATTGTATGAGTGATGGTGAATGTGTTTTCTTCTTTGTGTCGCTCTAATGAGGGTGTACGCTACACATAAGGTACAAAAATATTAGTGATGGAAACTCGTTCATATTATACAAACGAGACTAATGAACCAGGTTTAAGTAAGAACCAGACTAATGAACCAGGTTTGTTAAGTAAGAACCAGACTAATGAACCAAGTTCGTTCAGTGAGAACCACACTAATAAACCAGGTTTGTTCAGTAAGAACCAGACTAATGAACCAGTGATTGAATGAGTGACAGTGAGTTTTCTTCTTTGTCGGGTCACCTTATCCCGGGGGAACACAGCCGGAGTGTTAATAATGACTAGGATGGGATGTTTCTGGTAGTACTTGAGTCTGTCTTCAATGAGTCGGACCGAAACGTTGTCATAAACTTCTCTCTCATAAGTGCGGGTTATTTGTTTTCTTCCATCAGTAAGATAGCCTAGTTGGGAAAAGGGGTAATTTTGCATACCATTCTGTACTTCTGACTATTGAAAGTAACATTAATTGCACATATAAATGGAATGTGAGCAGGGTAATATTCTGTGAAGGGATTTAGAGAAACTGGTTAGCCGGACTTGAGTCCTGGGGATGGGAAGTACAATGCCTGCACTTTAATTGGGAGCTAAAATGTCGTATCTGGACGCCTCTGCAAAGACAGTGATTATATGTGAATGATGGTGAAAGTGTTGAATGGTGGCGAGTGTTCCTTTATTGGGTCACCCTGCCTCGATGGGAGACGGCCGACGTGTGGACGGTGGATCAGGACCTGATCAACTGTGACTAATGAACACTCAAACATTTAAGGAGTTTAAGTCATTTTTAAAGCACATAAGGCACACGTACCTCGCATCTCTTAGTGGAGGTGTAGTCTTGAATTTGTTCTCTAATTTCAGTGGTGGGAATGGCAATGTTTTTGTCGATACGAAGTCTTCGTCTGCGTCGCCTGACTGGGGCTGCCACTGCTGGCTTCAGCAGTGGCTCCAACCTCAACTGTCCGCAAAAGAAAGTTTTAATTATATTATTAGATGCAATAAGATCACGGTAAACAGGTGATATCACAATATGTAAAACAATCACCGTGAAAAAAATAGTGAACTTCCAGGAGCTTTCGTGATTTCTCACATTATCAAGGAAGTGTAAATTAAAAGACATAAGATGGCTTATAAGGCTGATATATCACCTCACATATGACCTGACATCTGACCCAACACACTGAGCGTGGGAGTGTAGTGAAGTGTTAACCCCACGAGGGTCATACACAACCTGGAAAACAGATGTAGGGATAATGAATTTGATCGGAGATAAGCGAGGGATAACTAAAGTTTCTTGAACTGACAGTCCCTCCTCACTAGCATCATCGTGCCTATCGTCAGTTTTTTTAAGAAATTAAGAACAAAAAGTTCTTCTAAATACGGGTTCTTGGCTAATTTTAAAATGTTTATGAGGGAGGTTGTTCTTAATACATACATTTATGCTTATGCATATACTTTATTACCTATTTGTATTTACTCAAGCTCTTGGTCCAGTTTCTTGTGAGCTAACATCAAATAGTCATGATATACTATTTATTTCTGAAGCCCTGTACTGAGCTCGTTACCCGTCATTCAATTTATTATTTTTTTTTTAACTACTTTTATATTAAATGTTTTCCAGATATCCTGATGGATAATAATGGTGTGTTACTGTCAACCTTGCCTTTTGAATAGACGGCAAGTATATTCACGTCTGCCCAGTTACAATTCCTGGAATCAAGAGCTCTTCACTAACCAAACACAAATATTAATGTAGGCTACATACCTCAATTGGCTCAGGTGGGTGTGGTGTAGGCACTTGTAGAGAAACCTCAGTAGTCTGATCTGCCAGGGCCTCGGGAGGAGCTGCTCCCTTCTTTCTGAGTAAGTAGTCTGGCTTGGTGGGTTGTTGAGGTGTCTTCTCCGTTGCAGGAAGAACCAACTCTGCTCCTCTACCCACATCAACAATACTAGAGTGAGCTTCACTAACAGAATATATACACCGAGAGGTGTATCTCTCTCAGCGTATATGTAATAAGACTACTTAATAATCTGTTTTAGGGACCAAAGTGTTCTTTATTGGGGGTAACGATTGCAACATCCTCGTCCCTCCTTCAGAGTGCAAGAACTGCCTTTCTCACCTCCAGGGCTCAAGTCAGGCTAACCGGTTTCCCTGAATCCCTTCTTTAAAGTTACCTTGTTCATACTCCAACAGCACGTCCATTAAAAACCACTTGTCTCAATTCACTCTTATCTAACACACTCACACAAGCCTGTGGATGTCCAAGCCTTTTAAACTCGCAGCGTCTTTTACTCCTTCCTTCAACCGTTCCTGGGACGACCTTTACCTCTTTTACCTTCCACCCCAGAATTCTTTGACTTTAAGATAAAATAAGATTTGTTCGGATTTTTATCCCAGAGGGTTAGCCACCCAGGATTACCCAAAAAAGTCAGTGCGTCATCGAGGACTGTCTGTCTTATTTCCGTTGGGGGTCCTTCAATCTTGTCCCCCAGATTGCGACCCAAACCAGTCGACTAACACCGAAGTACCTACTTGCTTGCTAGGTGAAACGGACAGCAGGTGTAAGGAAACATGCCCAGTATTTCTACCCGGCCGGGGACTGAACCATGGACAGAGAGAATTGCCTACCCAGGATTTTTGGCACCCTTTAACGACACGCATGGCTTACGGGGAAGAAATCCAGCAGACTACACCGCAAGTATTGAACTGTATTTTCATGTTCATTAACTGATTTTTGAATCAACAATAAACTACTGCGATGGGCAACACTATCAACAATCTTGTACAACGCCTCCTACCAGATAAAATATTATTAATGTGTTATGTGTTATATATTCCTGACACAAGAGCAAAATTATATTTGTGGGAAACAGTAAACCAGAGGGAGTCGTAGTCGGCCAAGGAGAATGGGAGGGAATAAAGAATGGGATATATGTACTCAAGTTTGGTTTAAAAAGGAGGACAAGTCTAAGTCCTTAGATCAAGAACTCTTCAACAGCATCAAGGAACCTTCCTTCAGGAGGTAGGGGTTGCCACTGATGTGTTTATCATTCTTTGCCACACCAGTCTACCACTAAGGTCTTTTCTCCACCACAGTCTACCATTAAGGTCTTTGCCACACTACAGTCTACCACTAAGGTCTTTCCCACACCAGTCTATCACCAAGGTTTATCCCACACCACAGTCTACCACCAAGGTAGTGCAACCCTGTGATAAAATATTCACCACCACTTAATACCTAGCTCCCTTTCCAGTATAACACGTTACGTTTAACCAGCGACCTAAACTATAAGTTTAACTGGTCCCTTTACCCATTAAGTTCAACTAGTCACTTCAGCAGTGTGATATAAGATATACTTACTCTAAGGGTCCAGGTTCTTCAGTGGTGGTCGGCTGCTCAGGTGCTACTGCGGAACAGATGGAACTGTGAAGCACTGGCTAAAGATTCCTAACGACAAGTAAGATACATGACGAGACGTTTCGCCTGCTAAGCAGGCGTCTTCAGTCGAAATAAAGAGGTGACAGCAGAAGCCGCGATGTAGATATGAGGTGGATCTCAAAGTTGAGAGACTGATCACCTCATATCTACACCTCCACAACTTGTTCCAGACTATGGAGCAGAACTCTTCTCGAAGCTGAGGGATTGACCACCTCAAAACTACATCTTCGAGGGTGATGGACTGACTACATCGTCTTTACATCTCCACTATTTCTGCTGCCTCCTCTGTACTGGACTGAAGAAACCTACTGTGTAGGCGAAAAGTTTCGGAATAAAGATACCTAACTGTTGCATCTTGATTAAACTGTGTTATGGCAAGGAAATAGTAAAACAAGTGTGTCATGACGAGGAAATCCTGATTTAAAGTGTCATGACAAGGAAATCTGAGACGAGTGAGTTACGAACTAACCTAGTGGATAAATCTCCAGTTGTTGGTCGAGCGGAAGATCTTGAGGTGGTCTACCTTCCTCCCTGGCTGCCCCTCGTGCATCTTCCTCAAGATCAAGCCTCTTGGTAACGCTATCAATAGTCTGTCAACAGTTAAAGCGCAACAGAATAAGAATAAAGCATTTGCATATAATGATTATCAACGGCCATTTCCCATGCATATAATGATTAGCAACGGCTGTTTCCTATGCATATAATGATTAGCAACGGCTGTTTCCTATGTATATAATGATTAGCAACAGCTGTTTCCTATGCATATGATTAACAACGGCTGTTTCCTATCCATATGATTAGCAACGGCTATTTTCTATGCTTATAATGATTGGCAACGGCTGTTTCCCAGCAAAGAAAACACTATGTCTTATCACATAGCTGACTTTACTAGCTAAAAGCTGTTATTCATTAGCTTATTTCAGTCCAGCATTATTTTAGCTGGTGAGCAGAGGCAACGCTTGTAAGACTGGCCCATATATTGTTACTCACCCCAAGATTGAACCAGGGTCCGTCAGTTGTGAACCGAAGTATACCACTAAGCTATCAAGTATACCCCGTATAATTGTTTTGTCTTCTTTGGATCAACCTACAATGGTGGGGAAACAGCCAATGTGTTAAAGACCTCAAATACAAGTTACCATCAGACTATATATTAACCTAAAGCTGCATCAGTAATTTGGGTGGTTATTTTTAATCTGACAGTCTTACTTACAGGAGCAGGACGTTGTTCAGCAATGGGTCCTTCCCAAGTAGCGAAGCTTGGTCCCAGTCTAGCGGTCCCACCTCCTTCATCAGTGCCTGCGCCTCTTCTGTTACCTAGAAGACATCAACAGACATTACCAGATAGCGGTGAACGATGGTGTAAAACTAGCCTAGTTACTTTTGACAAAATATACCTGAAGGCTACAGACTCCTTATGCTCTTTCTCTGAGTTTCCTTTAGTTTCTGTGACTCACGTACACACTTCCTCTTGTTCCACTTTTATCTTCAATTTACAGTTACGAGCAACAAACCTCTTTATTTTAATATGCAAATCACTTCACTCATTCTCACTAAACTGGTCCATATCACCTCGTTCTTACTAGGCTGGTCCATTCACCTCTTCTCACTAATCTGGTCCATCCACTCATCCTTCACTAAGCTGATCCACCCATGATGTAAACGTCACCTTTAAATACCATATATTAACTGTTTTAGGTTTAATAACCGGAAAATTTTTTTTTAAAATACAACTGCAATAACTAAACTCTTTGGGTAACAATGTTTTTTAATCTACTAAAATATCCTTTAATAAGATGGGTTCTGAATCTAGGTTCATGCTATTTTATTGATGGGGAAGCACTAAACCCGTATGGACCGTACAGTGGGTCTGCGGAACTGGGGTAATTAAGTCTTGATCCAATTTTTTTAATCTTGATCCAGTTCCTTGAATCTTGATTCAGTTCCCTGAATCTTGATTTAATTCCTTGAATCTTGAGTCAATTCATTGAATCTTGATTAAGTTCCGTGAATCTTGATTCAGTTCTGTGAATCTTTATTCAGTTCCTTGAATCTTGATTCATTTCTATGAATCTTGATTCAGTTCCTTGAATCTTGATTCAATTCCATGAATCTTGATCCAGTTCCTTGAATCAAGTCAGTCTCGGTCGGATGACTAAGGAAAATAAATATTCACTAACTGATAATTATAATTATCAATTAATGAAATTAGTAAATATATCTTTTTAGGGGGCGGGGTAACTGTGCTAATGGGAAACGGCCAATGCAATTAAAAAATAATTATTACCCTTAAGGAAGGAAGTTGCAAGACGTCTTCCTGCAGGGTAATGTCTGCGGCTCTGGCCCGAGTGGGAGTTTCCTCAATCCAGTCAGTAGCAAGCTGAGCCAGCATGTCCACCTCACTCTCCAGCATCCCTGCTTCTCTCAACACTGGTGTCGCAGAATCTCTCTCAGATCTGCGGCTCGGTGTAGTACCCTTTTCAACAGACCCTCGTTCTGTGGAATAATGAAACATATGCTAATGATCTTGCAGGCCATGTGTCGGGTACTGAGAAGGGATTAGCAGTTAATGTAATGCTATAGCATAGGATTACAGATAACTTCAATCATATGCGTCATCTTGTGCTTGTATTATAGTATTTACATTACTTGGTGGGATCTATTGTAGGTACCTGGGTGTTAGAAAATTGTTGTGGGTCGCATCCTGGGGGGACAAGGTTAGCCTAAGTTACCAGAAATGTTCTGCATAACCCGGGACTTTCTATAGCATGCCAATATCAGCTAGGTCTGTAACAGCTGTATCATGTATTTATAGTAATAGATTATTATAAACCGGGGTTCCCATACGGGTACGCGAAGGGATTTTCAGGGGATACTCGAGGGAATTACTATGTTTTGTGTTCTTATTGTTATCACTGATCTTTTAACTGATTTATTTATGTTCTATGGTTTACGGATAAATGTAAAGTTTTACGTCCCACAATGTACCTCTGTTAGCACGGATTCCTCCTTTTTCAGCAGTCAGAGTCGAAGCTCTGGTGTTGAAGAAGCAGGCACATACTCCATACGGAATTTCCCAGGAGCTAAAACAATGTAAATATTTTATCTTGCAGTGTATGCCTAAATTAGTACATTTTGGAAATGTGCATGCTTTCTTTCCTAATATGAAGACATTAAATTTTTTTTTCAAGTATCTTGTCACAAAGATTTTGTTTTTGCAATTTATCTCTTTTTGTATAGCACCTATACCGCCGTATGGGCTGCATAACTTGGACAAATCCACAGATGGAAGTAGGTCATGCCTATAGGTTAGGCAAGTGTAGAATTCCCTGTATCAAGATTCCAAAATGCTGTTGTCTGACAGGAATGTAGATAAATGGTTCGGAGAACCGACAGAATGAAGACAACACTAGATGAGTCCTACAGAGATCAACTCTGATGACTTCAACCTTACAAGTCTTTATAATGTCAGCAGATGAGTTTTAATGTTTGTTTAGCTATGTAGATGAGTTGTTGCAAAGATAATTGAACTAACTAATACTAGCTCAGGATATCACTGAATGAAGATAATGAGTATCATAAAGATAACTGACATATAAGCCTCTCTGGTCTTGACTCCTTCTCCTATGTTAGAGAGCCCGAATTATATTTATTAAGAAGAAATAGCCATGAAACCAAGCAGATTATTTAGCATAAGAAACTTTAAATATCATCTTAATCCCTATTTTATAAAAAACTTTAAATAATCTCATCTTTATCCCCTTTTAAAATAATGTTAAGCATCAATGTAGCAAATACTTAAAAAAAATAGGTAAGACTCAAATTAATGAAAAAATTGAGTGAAAAAGAACATATCTTTCATGAGCTATTATTTTTATCATATATTCGAAATATGCAGTGACCTGTGTATTCTTGAATGTCTACCATCTCAACGCAGATATGAAATTAATGTGGAATCGAAAAGGTCATGGTCATTGTTAAATGAGCAATGCTATTTAAAGTACGTACATGGTTCGTGTGGTTTAAATACAATTGAGAATAGTGCCTATAAGCACATACACAATTTAAGAACATAAGAATAGGGGATCACTACAATAGGTCTAGTGGACCATGCTAGGCAAGTCCTTATCTCACTACCACATATCTATGCTTAAGACTAGAGGAAAAAAGGTGTGAACATACAGAGTAATACAAGGGTTGTGGGCAAACTCACTTCTGGGTGTGACGAAGGCAGGTGTGCGTGCAGGTGCGGCCATAGGTGTCCAGTCACGGTCAAGCACATGACTTTCAGGAAGCGTCACTATTTTCCTGTGGTGGTCCAACACAAGTTATATACAGCATCGTTCACAAGGTTATTATTATTATTTTCAACTTAACGCCAGTCTCCCGCCAAGGTATGGATGACCCAAAGAAGACTCATTCACTCAATGTCTTTTAGAAGTGTGCTCTGCCATCACCACAATTCAGAGTACCCTCCGACTGTAACATCTCCACCCCTCCTTTAGAATGCAGGTATTGCCCTTCCCACTTCTAGGACTCGAGTCCGGCTAACCGGTTTCCTTGAATCCCTTCACAAAAGTCACTTTGCTCATATTCTAACACTACGTGCATTAAAAAGCACTTATCTACTGTCACTCGCAATTACTGGATGTTCAAACCCCTAAAACTCAGTCTGGGAAATGGGAGGTAATCAGAGTTGATGAGAGGAAGACGAGGGTATCTTAAATTCTTAGGATAAAGAGCCCTTAACCGACAAAAAGAACTCCCTGCCTACTTACAATGGCCCACAGCCTATGAAGGAAGGATTCTAACCTGCTTACCATGAGTTGAAACCTAACCATTATTTTTTTTTCCACGAACATACGGCCTACGATAACCCAATATACTCGTCACTGACAACACACACACTTCCTTAAAATCCATCTAGTGGGACGAATTAAAGTACACCTGTGTCCTCCACAGGAATATCATACCACGGGACATTTGATTAATTTAGAAGAAGCACAACTCAGACAGGGCTGGGCTTCGAAATGAGCTGAGGTAGGATAACAGTTCTTAGCCTGTAAAACTGATCTGTTAATAAACATAACAGCGCCACAACTCACCCAGCTCGAGTCAAATCCTCTTTCAACTCCAGTTTGTCTCCCTTGATCTTCTCGTGGAACTCCAGCGCTTCCTCTGCAAGAATTCAGATGTCAGGCTACGCCACACTATACATCACCCTGCTAAGGGATCATTATTTTTTCGATCTAACCTGGACAAGATATGAAGTGAATGATAAAGTATGTGTAGGACAGTAAAGTACATAGTGAAGTGTATGTGGAACGGTAGTACAGTGAAGTGTGTGGGACGGTAAAGTAGTGTATGAGAGTAGCTATAAAGAGCAAACTAATATATGAGAACAATGTATAGCACATAAGTGTATGACTGTATGAAGAACGTCCTAGTATGAGTACAGTGTATAAAGCACATACCAGTGTAAGAGAACAGGCTTCGAAACAAGCAAAGGTCAACTAACCTGTACCTGATAAAATAAACTTACACTAACTGCTTTATAACACTAAGGGTTACTAGCCCCTTGCTCCCAGCATTTTAGTCGCATCTCACAACACGCATGGCGTGTTGTGAGAGGATTTTTCCCCACTTCCAGAAATAACACTCAAGAGTAAAGATATCAAGAACTGTAAAGCAACTCACTGAGCAAGAAGTTTATCTGGCTACGGTACACCTTGATTGTACCAAACATGAGCATGGTAGAGAGGTACAGGGAGAAGCGGCCCTTTGCTCTCTTTTCTCCTGACAACACATAGCGTAGAATCTCCTCACTGTGGATAAGAACAATGGTTACATTTACAAACTAAAACTAATTTATTGCATCTTGGGAGATGAAGCTGACGTGCTGCATTGTAGGAACTGAAGCGGATTTACTGTATCCTAGGAGCCGAAACTGACTTACTTCATCTTAAACTTTTTGCAGCTTAGAAACTGAAGATGACTTATTGCATCTTACGAATTGAAACAAACTTGTTATATATTAAGAACAGGGACATTTATTACATTTTAGGAACCAAAACTGACTTGTTGCTACTTGGACAAGGTAATGATGAAATATGTAAATATATACACGAACCCAAGCAATATGTAATGACAGGCTCTAACACTGGTGACATCATGGATAAGCCAACACTACAAAATAACCTTCACTAACACTTGATGACATTATGGGTAGACCTACCCTACAAACCAAACTTCACGACCACTCACCAAGTATTGGAGATTCTAACACTGATGATATCCCTGTAGTTCCTGTCCTGAGGCTTCTCACACTTGAAACTTCCCGTGGCCATCAGCCACACCACGGCCAGCCTTCCCTTCCGTGGGTTGAGGATGTCGGTACTGTAAAACATACTTCTTCCTTGTTCTCACACCTCTTACGTCTCCTGGAGATACCTCCCTCACACCTTGTTGCATACCTGCATGAGGTGAAATTTAGTCTCGTTCAGTATAACAGTAACATACTTTACACTAGTGAAGGATATCTGGAAATACTTGTTTATCATTGAACTTGTAGATGAGTGGAAAACATTACCAGGTAGCATTACTGGAACGAGAACTTTGGGTAGCTTTAAATATAAGATGAACGGGTATATGAGTGGATATAGTTGGATGTTAGACCTATCTAGCACAGGCCAACAGGCCTACTGCAATGTTCCTTCAATTTTATGTTCTTACAGCACACGTTACAGAATAAGCTGTTTTTAGGACGTTTATCTGGGTAGAGTTTTAACGGTAATTTTTGTTGAGTAAAAAGCACTAAACCCATAGGAGTCATATAGAGCCTGGGGAATGGTAGGCATTCAGGTTTGATAAAAGCAAGGGAAGGGTAAGTCCATTTCATTGAATCAAGAGCCTCTCGCCAGAATCAAGGTGTTGTTGACAATGTTATGCCTGCTATACAAACCGATATGTTCTGCGCTTTTAATGTCAGAAAATGTTAAGTTATTTATTTCAAAAGGATAATAAAAAAAAATGTTGCTGAATGTCTATAAATATTTGACCTAGTCAGCACGCTGGTAGGGTGAACTTTGTGACCGGTTATTAAATTAATATTAACCATAACTTTATCGCAGGATGGCAATACTGACTGTAGCTCCTCAGACTTGAATTTACAGAGAATTTATTATGAAAATTCTCCAAATATTAAACAGGTTGTGATATAGACAATTATATTGAGGGCTATGGGATTTTCTTTTTTTAGTAACCAAACCTAAATGAGGAGTAACTTTAGATTATACACATTATTATTATAATCAAAACGAAGCGTTAAACTACTGGGGTCATACAGTGCTGAAATTAGCCACAAATAACCCGCACATAGGAAAAAGAAGCTTATGACGAAGTGTCATAAGCTCCTCTTTCCTATGTCCGGGTTATTTGTGTATTGTTCCAGTCACGGTATTGACTTTTTGTTCATTATACCTAAGAGTTCCCATTTGGCAAACTCCCTTTGTCTATTATGACGTCACATAATTTCAGAAAGTTTACCATTAATTATTGATCTCTGAAAGTTACTTTACACATTATGTGAAATTTTTATGTAGCTCTATAATGTTTTTGACAGTAGCTTTACCTAATAATTATATTATTATAATACTAAAAAATGTTCTAAACCCGCAGTCATAGAGTACAATCCAATCAATTGGATTTCTCTCTTGACATTAACCAAATCAAATTTAACCTAATTAACGTAACCGTTAGACATTTAGTAACTTAACTCAATCAATTAAATTAAATTTTTAACAGCCAATTACCTAATCTAACTTGATCACACTAGCTGAATCAACAAGATAACCCAAACAGAAAGGAAAGGTAAATAGTACAAAACTTAAAATTAAAAATAGGTACCGTAAGTTTCTCCTAACGGGTTAATTGTTGGAGTGACACATGTGGGAGTGATACATATATGAGTTACAAATGTGGGAGTGATACATATATGAGTTACAAATGTGGGAGTGATACATATGAGTTACAAATGTGGGAGTGATACATATATGAGTTACAAATGTGGGAGTGATACATATATGAGTTACAAATGTGGGAGTGATACATATGAGTTACAAATGTGGGAGTGATACATATATGAGTTACAAATGTGGGAGTGATACATATATGAGTTACAAATGTGGGAGTGATACATATGAGTTACAAATGTGGGAGTGATACATATATGAGTTACAAATGTGGGAGTGATACATATGAGTTACAAATGTGGGAGTGATACATATGAGTTACAAATGTGGGAGTGATACATATATGAGTTACAAATGTGGGAGTGATACATATGAGTTACAAATGTGGGAGTGATACATATGAGTTACAAATGTGGGAGTGATACATATATGAGTTACAAATGTGGGAGTGATATATATATGAGTTACAAATGTGGGAGTGATACATATATGAGTTACAAATGTGGGAGTGATACGATGGGATGCGTTGTTTTGAAAATTTAACACAGGCGGAATGGACCACAAATGTGATACTAAGAAAACACAAACATTAGGCCTATGTTGCAAGCTGGGACCATTGTTTTATAAAAGGAAGAGCTTGTCCAAATTGTTCAATTTAATTTTAAATATTTATTAAATTGGTATGTATTTGAGTGCAAATTAAAAATGCCTCAAGGTTATAGCAAGTTCATATGGAATACCACTAGAACCGAAAACTGGTATTGTCATATCGGCAAGATGTGGAAAAAACACTTATGTACAGCTTTGGACATTTATTAGAGGAAACGTTTCGCCACTGCGAAACGTTTCCTCTATGTCCTAACTGTACATAAGTTTTTTTTCCACACCACTAGAACAGTTTTAACAATACTAATTTACACATTAACACAGTTAAATAAATCAAGAATAACTTTTACACTATACTTGTAACAAAGAAAATTATCGATCAGCCGTACACGTCATTCAAATTATTTTAAGCGGTAAACCCATAGGGGTCATACAGCTCATGAGGGGAAAATGGGAAGCAATGTGGCTTGATCCAATCCCTTGCTTCAAGATCCCCTCACCCCACAGCCTAGCTCAAGCATTCCTGCACTAGACGCTGAGGCTGTATCTGCCATGCAGATGTTTGCAACCAAGAATATTACGTGGACCACTAAACCCATATGGGTCACAGTACCTAGGGGCATAGGAAACATTCAAGTTCGATTCAAGGAAGGGAAGGACAGGTCCAACTTCTAAGATCAAGAGCCCTTTTTGGCGAAATCAAGGCACCTCCCTGGAGGGATGCCATGAAGAAAAACTACTAGACCACATACAATAAACGGATATTAAGCCAAACAAATTGTCATTTTCTGAAATACTTACAACTTAAGGAAGACAGGCTGAAATTTAGGAAATAATTAGGAGAGACTCAACACATCCTCATCTCAGAGTGGGGGGACAGTGACTGACTTCCCGCCAGTATTGGTTTTTATTCGAAAAGGCGGGAAAAAATGTTCGATTTTAATTAACTAGACTTCGTCTCCCTAACTTCATTATTTAATTCGTTAATATTATCTTTAAAAATATATATATATAAAAAATTAACGAAATTTCTATAAACATTTATTTAGGGCACTAACTTCCAAATGAACATAAGATATTTTAATAAGTATCAGTGTTTGATTTGTGTTCTTGATACTTTGAGACAAGTTTTGACCAACGAAAATATTTTCAAATTAATGAATTTGTAAAAAAAAAAAAAAAAAAATTCATGTCCTGGGAAAAATATTACCTTAAAAACGCATTATTAATAAATAAAAAATATATCCGAATCTCAATGCATATATTTAATGCAAATATTTTAATATATGTAGATTTTAGTTTCGAAAATAGGCTTGCTTTGAAGGTTGAGCCTATATTAGATACTATATATTAGTTCACTTGTAGAACAAGTGCTAACTAACACCTAGGTGCCTAGTTACTGCTAGGTGAACGGTCAATACCTAACTTAAAATATAGGCAATAGTATTTATACAGTCAATGTTAATCACGACCATAACCACTCACACCCACATATACTAACACCTACACACTCACTCTCACATCAACACACTCAAAGAAGACCGCAGACAGAGTATAGGCTAGGAAGGGGATGGGGCAAAGACTGCAAACCTCACTCAAGGAAAAGGATCTTGGGGTGAGTATAATACCGAGCACATCTCCTGAGGCGCACACCGCCCAAATAACTGCTGCAATATATGGGCGCCTGGCAAACCTGAGTAAGGAATCGTTCTGGACTCTGTACATCGTGTACGTCAGGCCCATATTAGAATATACAGCACCAGTATGGAACCCCACACCTGGTCAAGCACGTCAAGAAATTAGAAATAGGGCTAAGGTTTGCAATAAGTCTAGCCCAGGAGCTAAGGAGCATGCCCTACGAGGAGAGGTTAAGGGAAACCAATATGGAGGTCAGGAGGGATAGGGGGGACATGATAACGACATACAAAATACTGAGAGAAAATGACAAGGTTGATAGGAGCAGAATGTTTCAGAAATTCAGAGATGGGACACAGCAACATGGGGTCCCATCTGGAAGTTGAAGACTCGGATGAGTCACAGGAATGTTAGGAAGTATTTCTTCAGTCATAGAGTTGTTAGGAAGTGGAACAATCTGGAGAGTGATGTAGTGGAGGCAGGATACATACATAGCTTTAAGAAGAGATACGATAAAGCTCATGAAGCAGGGAGAGAGTGGACCTAGTAGCGTACAGCGAAGAGGCGGGGCCAGGAGCTATGACTCGATCCCTGCAACCATAAATAGGTGAGTACACCTCACACTCACACCCACACATTCCCTAAGAAATTAAATGACTAGGCAGACGGTGCAACATACCCTCAATGAAAAGCAGTGGTGCTATGAGTACACTAAGAGAAAATACAATTAGTGTCAGGGGCCCAAGATTGTTCAACAGCCTCCCAGCATACATAAGGAAAATTACCAATAGACCCCTAGCTATCTTCAAAGAGGGAACTGCACGGATACTTAAAGTCAATGCCCAATCAGCCGGGCTGTGGTTCGTACGTTGAATTGTGTGCGCACAGCAGTTGACAGCCTGGTTGATCAGTCCCTGATCCACCGGGAGACCTGGTGGTGGATCAGGTAGTTCTTTTCATTTCCCTTTGGGTTCTTTTCAGGTCCTCTCCAGGATGCAGCACACAACAGTCAGCTAACTCCTAAGCATCTATTTACTTTTACATAACAGGAGCAGCAGGTGTTAGACTTATCCATACATCCTGCCTTACACTGGTTTTGACTTCTGGTCCTCTTGCTTGTGAGTGGAGTGTGCCAGCCACTGAGCTACGAGGGACACTGGAAGTGGGTAGGTGGCTGCCTTGCTGCAACACAAGTTTGGTATTTCTGCTTTCAAATTTACAACTTTTACTCCCTGTCCTAACATTCTACACACTACGCTATGCCTACATGCTTTCCCTATTCTAGCTACCAAACTTTTAAAATCATTGACCTCATCTTTCAGGTTCGCATGTCGTGGAGACACTGGCCGTTCATCACTGAGGTAGGGTGACCCTAGAAAGAGGAAACACATTCACCATCATTCATTTAATCGCTGCCTTGTCTGAAACGTGTAGACATCACAGCTCAGATGATCGTCCGAACTGTGGCATCCTCATCCCCTTTCCCCCTTTTCTTCAGAGTGCAATCACTGTACATGTCACCTCTAGGACTCAAGTCCGGCTAACCGGTTTCCCCGAATCCCTTTATAAATGTTACTTTGCTCACACTCCAACAACACGTCAAGTCATAAAGACATTTGTCTCGTCTCCGATCTTAAGCGCTCACACAAGCCTGTTAGATGTTCAAGTTCCCAGCCTTCAAGCCCTCCGTTACCACCTCCTCATATCCTCTCTGGAAACTCAATCTGGTCAGCCGGACAGTAGTATACTTAGGGCCGTATAATTAACCTGAAGAAAGCTTAGGTAATTTGTAGCTTGTGGTAGAGCATTCGGTTCACAACCGAAAATACCCGAGTCAAACCCTGGGAGAAGACTCCACTGGAAATAAGTCTTATTGACTGGGTTAATCTTAAGTTAAATCTACATGAGTCTTACCTCAGGAAATTAAAATGCGATATCTAACATGGGATGATTTGACGTTATCTTTGAGGGACGCATTGATGCTAATTGATGGTTTCTTGTTCCATGGAATTGAAGCTACCCTTAACCTTTCTGAAGGTCAAGACTGAAAAACTTTTTCTCTCAAAACGGAAATTGGTCATGATGATTGTGTTTGTTGGATCAATTGCTCCCCACAAACATGAAAAAATCCAGAATATACAGCTCAATGAGAATATTAGCTTCCATGTACTTTTTATGTGCCAATGACAACTTTGTGTCCTCAAGACCACTGAAAAAGATTGTATGTTATGTAGACAAACCAAGGAAAAACTTATTTAGGCAGGACATGTGGACAAATTTCCTAAGCCCTGGTCACTGGTGTCCTTGTTAGCTTGCAGTAGGAACCAGCAGACTGTTGTAGGTCGCATCCTGGGAGAGCACCTAAAAAGAACCTCGATAGAAATTTGCCACACTGCTGGTCTTTCTTGGATTATCCTGGGTTATTATCCACCGGGGGTAGTTAATGTTAGCAGTATTATCTCTACAGATATAGATGAGTTATCTACGGTGAGGAAAGAAAATCTCTTTAAATTTACATTTAAAGAAAACGAAACTTCTGCCGAAAATTAAAGGGCTAACTAATGTATAATCTTCCTCGTGGTGTCGGCACTAAAGATAAAATAAGGCGAGGAAGAAAACTGTATTCGATATTTTAACCTTAGAGGATTAATAACCAAGATCACCCTAATAAATCTAATCACTGTAGTTTATTTATTGAGGTCTTTTTCAGGTCCTCCCCAGGATGCGACCCACAAGCCACAACAGGTAACTCCCATGTATGTAATTATTGCTATTGCTAAGTAATAGAGGCGATAGTATTATCAGACCTGGCCATATATCTCGCCTTGTGTGGGGTTTGACCCCACATTCCCTCGATAGTGAGCTGAGTGCATTACTGCTCTCGGATTAAAAGCCTCAGGGATTAGTACCCCAGGTTAATTCTGTATCTCACATTTCAAACAGTCTGTCCTTGTTTTAACTGTCAAATCCTCTAAGTATTTTTACGTCGTTATCATGTCTCCCATGATCCTTGTCTCTGCTAAGGTTGTTAGGTTTAATTCACGAATCTTTCAGTTCCTGTACTAGTCAAGCTGCAAGCATTTCGCCTTTTTCTAGCTTCTGAATAAGCGTCGTCAGGCTGTGTATTGAAAATATACATAATCCCTAATAAGAATATCTTTATTACAAAAATTACATGTTAAGCTATGAAAATCAGTGCATACACTAATGTCTAATGCTAGATATTCGAGGATGATTAATTCAGTTCTGGATGACTATTCGCTCCCAATACTGTACTGATGGTGACATAGCACAGGTGTAGACACTGCCAATGTTTCTAGCTGCTGGAATAAAGCCTCGCAGGTGAGAGAGTTTATACCAGACACCAGAGCCTAAAAGAATTCTTTATTAAAATAAATTATGGCAGTTTCAAGATTAACTATACAAATAGTGTGGCAACAAGAGTGTCTAATGACAGATAATTCAGAGGATGAGTTGATTTTATATGACGTTCTGGCTGAAGCTATTGGCGCTGCCCAATACTGTATGATGGTGTGTACACTCACAGGATGAGGACACTGTCCAATACAGCTCTAGTAACACTCTCCAATAAACTCCAGGGAAAATCTTTCCCCCGTGACTGTATACTGACTGGTCCAGGATGGATTGAAGCGTCGACTACAGTTTCCTGTCTTGGTTGTAGGGTAACTGCAGTCTACATGTATCGGGGAAGAAGTTTGAGTTGTTTCTTTTGCAATCACAGAGTAGCACCAACCATCTCAGTCCACCAGTCACAAGGCACTGAAAAATCCTAACGTCTTGTGAGGTGAGAATCTGATATAAGAACATAAGAAAGGAGGAACACTGCAGCAGGCCCGTTGGCCCATACTAGGCAAGTCCTTCACAAATCACAGAGCAAGGATTGGTGGAGGCTCGATCCTCTGTTCGCTCATCTCGAGAGAGACACGCTGTGTACATCTGGACTGGTTTAGTATAAGCCAAATTGGAATATAAGTTTAGTTGGCGTTTACACTTTTATATCATTTATACAGTGCATTTCATATATTTAATGGTGAATATTGTAGGTAAATTTTGGAAAAGAGCAGATTATACATCATATAAACATGGAAACACGGTGACATATCATGGCCATAGAAACACAGTGACACATCATGGCCATGGAAACACCGTGACACATGATGGCCATAGAAACACCGTGACACATGATGGCCATAAAAACACCGTGACACATGATGGCCATAGAAACACCGTGACACATGATGGGCAATGCCAACCATTTTCCGATTTCTGAACCTGCTTTGATATAAAATTTTCACAGAGGCTATAATTATTTTTGTCACAGCTTAACAAGTAACTAATACAACGTGACATTTATCTGGAGTAACTTTTGTATTGTCTAACAGCTCTTCTTTCTCGTAATTCCATTATTTAATTTTGTATAAATTTTGTTTTCTTGAGATGGTAAACCTGGCAATCCGCCTTCCATACCTCACTTAGGTTTCAGATCTATTTACTGACAGAGAGTAAATAAGACACTTGTTCAGCACTAGAATATTTTATTATAAAGTGTTTTGCTCACTGGGAGCTTTGTCAAATACAGGGCATGATGATTTTACTGTAAATATATACTATATGTTGAAGAGATGTCATATGATGGAAGCGTCAGGTGGATGATGCTGAGGTCAAATCAACCGATTTTCTTCTCAGGGCAGCACCAAGTTGGCCAGCACACCTGAAATGTTGAAAACACAGGATTAATAGACTGCAGTGTTAGAAATGAGGATCAGTGCTGCTTGAAGGCAGCGTCTGGGCTGCTTTTTCTCACTTCATCAGATGGTCAGGCTAAGTACAGTGAGTAACACACGTTGTTTATATCTCTACTACTGCAGCTATATTTACGCTTTCTAAAATGCAGTACCAGACTACATGCAGTTTCTCCTACAAATATTTTATCATAGCCACCACACGGGATTGTAAAAGTAGATGGTAGGGGAATGCCAACAAGTTGTAGTTGATGAAGACACACAAGCAACAAATTAGAAACTCTGCAGGCTCTTTCAACGTTTCGCTTGCTGCATAGGCGAAACGTTGTCTTAAATTAAAGTTCCGATTGCTGCCTGTGTATCTTTACCGACTACAACAAGATGATGGAAACTCCTGTGTTGGAATCCACGGGTTTGGTGGGAGACATTGTTCCTCGTGGTGGGACGCAACACACCTTGAACACGCCAAGTTACACTTACTACCACTTACTAATTCTTATATTTTTGTATTAACGCTGGTAGAATTATCAGCAAAATGTTAAGTAATTCTTATATTTTTACTGTATATCGCATTTTAGACCGAAGGATTTTAGAATGGAAGAACATTTTGATAACTACGTTGCTTGTGTCCTCAGCCTCACCGTCTCCACGCCAAACCTTTCCCTCCCCGCCACTCTGTATATGTATACGTATATGCTTTACCACACTGTTTATCTGGCAGTCTTTAGTGTCTAAAATTTCTGAAGAATCTTAGGCCTAAACAACGGTACGAAGATAAACATAAACACATGGCTGAGTGACAGCATGTTCTGCCCAGACCCAGAGGACCCAGGTTATATCCGGAGAACCAGGAAGATGTAGGGGCAAGTCTCCTAATACCTGCACCTATTTACCTAGCAGTAAATAGGTACCTGGGTGTTACCCGAATTCTTAAGTAAGGAAGTAAGTTTATTTAGGCACAGGTACGCATAAGTATAATTATCATAGTGCAAATTCCCCAGACCGACCCTGTTGTGGGTCGGTCTGAGGAAGATCTAATGAGTAATATAAATGCGTACAATGTTTTGAGAGCAAGTATATGTTGTAGACTAAGTTTATTTAGGTGCATTAAATGAGTTTAGAGTTTTATAATTACCTTGCATAGTAACAAATGTATATATTACCCAGACTAATCCAATAAACTTATAAACTACATAAATTATCATACATAGCAGCATATGTGTGGATTACGTAGGATAACCCAAAAAAATCAGACAAAGTGACTTATTTTCATTTAGGTGTCCCGTATCTCGAGCGCTAGCGCACTCAGCTTACACACTGAGGTCCGGAGTTCGAATCTCCGGTACGGCTGGAAAACATTAGGACGTGTTTCCATAAGACACCTGCTGTCCATGTTCACCCATCAGTAAAATGGGTACCTGGGTGTGGGTACTGGTGTGGGTCGCATCCTGGGACAAAACTGACTTAATTTGCCCGAAATGCTCTGCATAAGAACATAAGAACATAAGAACATAAGAAAGAAGGAACACTGCAGCAGGCCTACTGGCCCATGCGAGGCAGGTCCAAGTCTCCCACCGGCTTAAGCCATTGCCCCGACCCAGCCAGGTCAGGTTACATTCACTTAAGGAAGGATTACGGCATCTGACCTAGTAGCACAAGCTAGTCAGGTCCAACTCACACCCACCCGCACCCACTCATATATTTATCTAGCCTATTTTTAAAACTACACAACGTTTTAGGCTCTATAACTGTAATCGGGAGTTTGTTCCACTCATCGACAACTCTATTACCAAACCAATGCTTTCCTATATCCTTCCTGAATCTGAATTTATCCAACTTAAAGCCATTGCTGCGAGTCCTGTCAATACTAGATATTTTTAGCACGCTATTTACATCCCCTTTATTTATTCCTGTTTTCCATTTATACACCTCCATCATATCCCCCTAATTCTACGCCTTTCTAGAGAGTGCAGATTCAGGGCCCTCAGTCTATCCTCATAGGCAAGATTTCTGATACATGGAATCAACTTAGTCATCCTCCTTGTACGTTTTCCAGAGCATTTATATCCATTCTGTAATACGGTGACAAAACTGTGCAGCATAATCTAGATGAGGCCTAACCAAGGATATATAGAGTTGAAGAACAACCTGAGGACTCCTATTATTTATGCTTCTTGATATGAAGCCAAGGATTCTGTTCGCTTATAACAAGCGGTTTTCTATGTGTAGTATGTCATTGATGTCAGCTATGGTCTGTATACCTTGTACATGTACTTGTAGAAATAAAGATATGTATTATTTATAATTATTATTATTGGGGACCTAGGTAATGTACACATGTTACTATGTATGATAATTGTAATTATGTGGACCTGTATCTTAATAAACTTATTTACTAACTAATGGTGGACATTAAACTTGCATTGTTGTATTTTTGTAACGTTATATTCTTGTAAGCGTTAGGGAGGGTGGTAGAGTTGAGGAGTGTGAGGTAAACAGTACAGGCTGGGGCGACACCATATCTGGTTACTGTAGTGTAAACGTCTCACTGTGTCCTTCCCTCCCCTCTTCTCCCCATCACCCACACCCATTATCTCTTCTTCCCTTCCCTCATGGGTCCTGCCCCACACTCCCACCCCATGGGAGATGTCCTGCCCCTCCCATCACCACCACCACCAACAGGCACCCACAGTTAAGGAAGAAGACCCCCAACACTCCATCCCTCACCCGCTCTCCTCTTGGCATTCCTAACCCATTCTTACTTGATTTCTGTCTTCTGCTGCTGCTGCTGCTGCTGCTGCTGCTGCTGCTGCTGCTGCTGCTGCTGCTACTACTGCTGCTGCTGGGAACCAAAGCAGTCATAGTACTAGGGGAAGAGAGCACAACTTTGTAGTACCCACAGTCAGTGGCCAGGCTTCAAACACCTTTTATTGTACAGTAATAAAGGAATGGAACAGACTGCCTGCACATGTCAAAGCCAGTCATAGCATGAGCCAGTTCAAGAAGAGAACCAAAAGGCACCTAATGAATGTAGCGACAGAAAGGGAGGAGAATGATTTTTATTTTTTAGCTAACACACATGTATATATAAATAACTCTTTTTACCTTATCCCTAGTATACATATATTCTTTATAATATAATAACATATATCCTACAATGTAAAATATTAAAGTGTAAAAGGACCCCAATGGAAATAAGTCACTCTGTCTGACTTTTTGGTTATCCTGGGTGTGTCTACACATATGCTGCTATGTATGATAATGTATGTAATGTATTTGTGTATACCTGAATAACTTACTTACTTCTGCTACTTCTTGCACTACTGCTGCTGCTGCTGCAACTGCTGCTTCTGCTGCTGCCTGCCAGCCACTGCTGCTGCTTCTTCTTCTGCCTGCTGCTTGCCACTGCTTCGCTTGCTACTCTGCTGTTTCTGCTTGCTTCAAACTACCTTACCTTGCTCCTTTCTTCTTCCTTCTCCACTCTCATTCCTCTTCCACTTTATTCCTATCTTCACTTCTCATTTTATTCCACTTCTCCTTCCTCTTTTCCCTCTTCCTTCTTCCAGTGGTAATAAGTCACATTGTTGAACTTTACTGCATTATCTTACACAAAATAAACACACTGAACATTTAGTGTCCATAATATCTGTATTCTCAGGAAAGTTAACAAAATTTGTGTTATATATCCCAAGCCTAATTAAAAACTCTCCTCCATCTTTTCTGAAGAGTTTCTAGAGTTTTCCAACACCCCGAGCCCGGCCCTGGGCCAGGCTTGTCTTTTGCTTGCTTAGTCAACCAGGTTGTTGTTGCTGGCGGCCCGCTGGCCCACATATCCATCAGTTTGGTTGATCTGGCACTTATACC
>WNWK01001558.1:95000-269229 GCA_009830355.1 Cherax destructor
GAGCTGGTAGATGGCAGTAGTGTCAGAATGAGCTGGTTGACGGCAGTAGTGTCAGCCTGAGCTGGTAGATGGCAGTAGTGTCAGCCTGAGCTGGTTGACGGCAGTAGTGTCAGCCTGAGCTGGTTGACGGCAGTAGTGTCAGCCTGAGCTGGTAGACGGCAGTAGTGTCAGCCTGAGCTGGTAGATGGCAGTAGTGTCAGCCTGAGCTGGTTGACGGCAGTAGTGTCAGCCTGAGGTGGTAGACGGCAGTAGTGTCAGCCTGAGCTGGTAGATGGCAGTAGTGTCAGCCTGAGCTGGTAGACGGCAGTAGTGTCAGCCTGAGCTGGTAGATGGCAGTAGTGTCAGCCTGAGCTGGTAGATGGCAGTAGTGTCAGCCTGAGCTGGTAGACGGCAGTAGTGTCAGCCTGAGCTGGTAGATGGCAGTAGTGTCAGCCTGAGCTGGTAGATGGCAGTAGTGTCAGCCTGAGCTGGTTGACGGCAGTAGTGTCAGCCTGAGCTGGTTGACGGCAGTAGTGTCAGCCTGAGCTGGTAGACGGCAGTAGTGTCAGCCTGAGCTGGTAGATGTCAGTAGTGTCAGCCTGAGCTGGTTGACGGCAGTAGTGTCAGCCTGAGCTGGTAGACGGCAGTAGTGTCAGCCTGAGCTGGTAGATGGCAGTAGTGTCAGCCTGAGCTGGTAGACGGCAGTAGTGTCAGCCTGAGCTGGTAGATGTCAGTAGTGTCAGCCTGAGCTGGCAGATGGCAATACTTGCTACACTGAGTGGGATTCGAACCCTATGGCAAGTGAATCCAACACCAGCAGGCCAATGTTCCGGGCACGGCCACTATACCATGCTGGCATAATAATACTCATTTAACTAGATGTATATACACACACAAGGAAGGTCACCAAGGACCTCACTATCATATACACACACAAGGAAGGTCACCAAGGACCTCACTATCATATACACACACAAGGAAGGTCACCAAGGACCTCACTATCATATACACACACAAGGAAGGTCACCAAGGACCTCACTATCATATACACACACAAGGAAGGTTACCAAGGACCTCACTATCATATACACACACAAGGAAGGTCACCAAGGACCTCACTATCATATACACACACAAGGAAGGTCACCAAGGACCTCACTATCATATACACACACAAGGAAGGTCACCAAGGACCTCACTATCGCTACAAATGCAGGATTTTTTAACATAAGAAGGAACAATGCAGCAGACCTATTGGCCCATGCTAGGTATGTTCAGCTCATACCCACTCACAATCAATGGAAATAAGTCACTTTGGCTTTTTTGGAATATCCTAGGTAACTTATGCTATGTATGATAATTGTACTTATGTGTACCTGTGCCTAAATAAACTTACACTCATGTACTTGTCTAACATGTGGCACTCACTAGTGGCACTCACTAGTGGCACTCACTGATGGCATTCACTGGTGGTAATCACTGGTGGCACTCACTGGTGGCACTCACTAGTGGTACTCACTGGTTACACTCACTGGTGGCACTCACCGGTGGCACTCAATGGTCGCTCAGGAAATGCCATTGATTAAATGCCTGTTTAAGTGACCCAGCAAACAGTGCCACCGAGGCAGTTGTGGGACAGTGCCACCTGGTCACAATCAATGCCACCTGGTCACAATCACTGCCACCTGGTCACAATCATTGTCGCCTGGTCACAATCAGTGCCACTTGGTCACAATCAGTGCCACCTAGTCACAATCAGTGCCACCTGGTCACAATCAATGCCACCTGATCACATTTAGGGACTTATGTAAATTAAGTGTGCAAGGTTATGTACACCACTAAGTGTACACAACTTTGTACAGATATTAATGTACACTCTCAGTGTACCAACCCGTGTGATAGACTCCTCATACTCCATTATACTAGATGGTTATCCTAGCATACTCCTTCACAATAGATGATTATCATACAGATAACACGATCTGTCTATCTAGATGGTTGGTTAATGGGATTTGAAGCCTATCCAGCACACCAGGTCAGGTCTCCTGTTTATCACCAGTCAAGGATACCTTAACACCTAACATAGGGATTTAAGTAAACTCTTAATGTATATGTATACCGAAAAATATACCCTGAGAACACTACTGTTCTCAGACCATACATATCAAAAGAGATACATACTACTGAGAACATATATATTATGGAGCTGGGAGACTTCAGTAGAGTAATGAGGATATCGTTCTGCGATACACCATTGATTCAGTAGCTACATGTATACCTACACGTATATGTACCTATACATGTATTACCCACAGGATATATACAGAGAGGTGTATGTCTCTGTGTATATAAATTAAAAGTTTACTTTAATCTGTATATTATGTATTCAAGCATTCTTAATTAACTGGTAGTGAAGCTGACTAATCAGAGCAGCATTCAAGAGGCCTGGTCTGGGACCGGGCCGCGGGGGGCGGTGGCCCCCGCTAAACTGCAGAGGAAAAGTGTGGGAAGTGTCGTCGTGGTGACAGTGTGGGAAGTGTCGTCGTGGTGACAGTGTGGGAAGTGTCGTCGTGGTGACAGTGTGGGAAGTGTCGTCGTGGTGACAGTGTTGGAAGTGTCGTCGTGGTGACAGTGTGGGAAGTGTCGTCGTGGTGACAGTGTGGGAAGTGTCGTCGTGGTGACACAAGAAAGACTGAAGACCTACTAGAGTGTTGAACGGACCTCTCTTCTGAAAGGGTCAAACGATTAAGCTATCCTACTCAAAGAGTTAAACTCTCTCTCTCACTGAGCGATTAAGTAATCGTAAGTAATCATAAGTAATCGTAAGTAATCAGAAGTAAGAAGGGTTAATTCGTGGTGCAGAGTGGGTTTAACACCCTCACAGCGCCTCTTTACTTTGTTTTAGTGAGCATTCGATGTGCGACTCATTAACACTGAAAATTACTACTGAAATGCCATTAATTTGTGGCACTACAAACACTTTCTCACGAATCAGACATGTGAAACATCTGGGTATCTTTATTTGTAGACGTTTCGCCATCCAGTGGCTTTATTAATACAAATTCAAGGACATAATGAGAAGCTGTGGAAGTATATACTATATATTATGTAATTGAATTTGTACTGATAAAGCCACTGGAGGGCAAAACGTCTACAAATAAAGATACCCAGATGTTGTACATGTGTCTAATTCTTCATCTTGTCGGTATTATATACCATTCATGTACTGGAGGGTGTTCCGGTGGGGTCATCAGGGCCTGATCAACCAAGCTGTTACTGCCGGATACACTCCATCCATTGTAGGAACTACAGCTCGGCTGGTCAGGTACTGACTTTAGGTGTCTGTCCAGTTCCCTCTTGGATCACCAGCTCCTGAAAATGATCTTACTGGATCAAAAATTGGTCAGACATCCTAAGAAAATCTTCGGGAGCTGAGACCTAAGTAACAGCAACCTGGTCTGGGACCGGGCAGCTGTGGCGTTGACCCCCATCCTTTAGGTAACCCATGACAAGCCACAGCACTGACCTGCTAGATTTCTGACTAGTTTCTTCATAGGTTCAAATCTTGCTCGTTGTTTGAGTTATCCTTATTAGGTTTAAACTCCAGAAACATCAACAGTATTATAGAGACAGAAGCAGAAATAATAAAATTCTGAATGAAGACAAAATGTCAACAAAAGTTTGTGTTCGTAGTATCTCCTGAGTAGAGTAGAGTATGCTGAGTAGGTGTATAGAGTATGCTGAGTAGGGTGTACAGAGTATGATGAGTAGGGTGTACAGAGTATGATGAGTAGGGTGTACAGAGTATGATGAGTAGGGTGTACGGAGTATGCTGAGTAGGGTGTACAGAGTATGATGAGTAGGGTGTACGGAGTATGCTGAGTAGGGTGTACAGAGTATGCTGAGTAGGGTGTACAGAGTATGTTGAGCAGGGTGAACAGAGCACGCTGAGTACTGTGTGTGCTGCACAAGACCAACTACAGATCTTGTAGTCATCCCAGATAGCTGTAAGCAAGGAAGAGAGAGCCATCTAGTTTTGGTATAATGCACCTCTAGATTATCTGTTGACCGTCAGGTATACTGTGGCATTCTGACTTGTCAGAGGAGATGAAAATGAGACATTTGTGCAACATTTGGGAATCTTTATTACACAAGTGTCTCATTCTTCAACTTCACGGTTTTCTAAATAATTTACATTACAGTTGTCAGAGGAGAGTTTGTGGTGGCTCCTTCGATTACCTCGTCTGTGGTAATCGTCTGAGGCACTCAGACTCTCACAGGCCATCAGCTGGCGTATGTCCCAGGGTGACCTCTTTTATTTGTGTGACATTATGTGTTCTCAAAATATCACAGAGAAGTCCTTGTACATTTGTAAATATTGTATATAGTGATTTGGTGAAAGAGATGAGAGTTTCATAACGAATAAGTTGAACATTTCAGCTTAACTGACATGGTCAGTACGCTCACTGCAGCCCAGCCCCAGATAATGTTTAAGCTGTCTGAAAATCAGACTGGAGCCTGAGTGGCTAAAAATACACATGAATACAATGTACATATACTTTTCTGAGTATATTATGCATTATATACAAGTTTCGTATGAACAGATACACACCTCGATGTATATATGCTGAGAAATCTACATCTCGGCGTATATACCACTGTGTACTTTAATAAATGTGATTATTCGTGTGAGAGTATAAGTGTGTTGTAGACAAGTACATGACAGTGCCATTAATAGTCAGGAACTTGTGAAGTGTTGCTCCACCACCACCCACAACTGCTCCACCATCACCCACAACTGCTCCACCATCACCCACAACTGCTCCACCATCACTCACAACTGCTCCACCATCACCCACAACTGCTCCACCATCACCCACAACTGCTCCACCATCCCCCACAACTGCCCCACCACCACCCACAACTGCTCCACCATCACCCACAACTGCTCCACCACTACCCACAACTGCCCCACCACCACCCACAACTGCCCCACCACCACCACCCACAACTGCTCCACCATCACCCACAACTGCCCCACCACCACCCACAACTGCTCCACCACCACCCACAACTGCCCCACCACCACCCACAACTGCTCCACCACAACCCACAACTGCCCCACCACCACCCACAACTGCTCCACCACAACCCACAACTGCCCCACCACCACCCACAACTGCCCCACCATCACCCACAATGCTCCACCACCACCCACAACTGCTCCACCACCACGACAACTGCCCCACCACCACCCACAACTGCTCCACCATCACCCACAACTGCCCCACCACCACCGACAACTGCCCCACCACCACCCACAACTGCCCCACCACCACCGACAACTGCCCACCACCACCATAACTGCCCACCACCACCCACACTGCCCCACCACCACCCACACTGCCCCACCACCACCCACAACTGCCCCACCACCACCGACAACTGCCCACCACCACCCACAACTGTCCACCATCACCCACAACTGCCCCACCACCACCGACAACTGCCCCACCACCACCCACACTGCCCCACCACCACCGACAACTGCCCCACCACCACCACAACTGCCCACCACCACCCACAACTGCCCTCACCACCACCCACACTGCCCCACCACCACCCACAACTGCCCCACCACCACCGACAACTGCCCACCACCACCCACACTGCTCCACCATCACCCACAACTGCCCCACCACCACCGACAACTGCCCCACCACCACCCACAACTGCCCCACCACCACCCATAACTGCCCCACCACCACCCACAACTGCTCCACCACCACCCACAACTGCTCCACCACCACCCACACTGCTCCACCACCACCCACAACTGCTCCACCACCACCCACAACTGCTCCACCACCACCCACAACTGCTCCACCACCACCCACAACTGCCCCACCACCACCCACAACTGCCCCACCACCACCACAACTGCCCACCACCACCCACACTGCCCACCACCACCCACAACTGTCCACCACCACCCACAACTGCTCCACCACCACCCACAACTGCTCCACCACCACCCACAACTGCTCCACCACCACCCACACTGCCCCACCACCACCCACAACTGCTCCACCATCACCCACAACTGCCCCACCACCACCGACAACTGCCCCACCACCACCCACAACTGCCCCACCACCACCCACAACTGCCCCACCACCACCCACAACTGCCCACCACCACCCACAACTGCCCACCACCACCCACAACTGCCCCACCACCACCGACAACTGCCCACCACCACCACACTGCCCACCACCACCCTGCCCCACACCCACCCACCCCACACAACTGCCCCACCACCACCCACACAACTGCCCACCACCACCCACAACTGCCCCCACCACCACCCACAACTGCCCCACCCCACCACACCCACAAGCTGCCCCACCACCACCCACAACTGCCCCACCACCACCCACAACTGCCCCACCACCACCCACAACTGCCCACACCACCAACGCCCCACCACCACCCACTGCCACCACCACCCACACTGCCCCACCACCACCGACACCTGCCCCACCACCACCCACAACTGCTCCACCACCACCCACACTGCTCCACCACCACCCACAACTGCTCCCACCACCACCCACAACTGCCCCACCACCACCCACAACTGCCCCACCACCACCCACACTGCCCCACCACCACCGACAACTGCCCCACCACCACCCACAACTGCTCCACCACCACCCACAACTGCTCCACCACCACCCACAACTGCCCCACCACCACCCACAACTGCCCCACCACCACCCACAACTGCTCCACCACCACCCACAACTGCTCCACCACCACCGACAACTGCCCCACCACCACCCACAACTGCTCCACCACAACCCACACTGCCCCACCACCACCCACAACTGCCCACCACCACCCACAACTGCTCCACCACCACCCACAACTGCCCCACCACCACCGACAACTGCCCACCACCACCCACACTGCTCCACCACCACCCACAACTGCTCCACCACCACCCACAACTGCCCCACCACCACCGACAACTGCCCCACCACCACCCACAACTGCTCCACCACCACCCACAACTGCTCCACCACAACCCACAACTGCCCCACCACCACCCACAACTGCTCCACCACCACCCACAACTGCCCCACCACCACCGACAACTGCCCCACCACCACCGACAACTGCCCCACCACCACCCACAACTGCCCCACCACCACCCACAACTGCCCCACCACCACCCACAACAGCCCCACCACCACCCACAACTGCCCCACCACCACCCACAACTGCCCCACCACCACCCACAACTGCCCCACCACCACCCACAACTGCCCCACCACCACCCACAACTGCCCCACCACCACCGACAACTGCCCCACCACCACCGACAACTGCCCCACCACCACACACTGCCCCACCACCACCCACAACTGCCCCACCACCACCCACACTGCCCCACCACCACCCACAACTGCCCCACCACCACCCACAACTGCCCCACCACCACCCACAACTGCCCCACCACCACCCACAACTGCTCCACTATTCTTCAAACATATCCTCAAAATACTTCCTAAAAGTCATCTTCCTTGTTTACCTCACTTAAACTTAATAGTTTTAGTAATGCGGTGTTGACGTGAGACCACCACACTATATGTTTCGTGTATCAATAAACAGTGTTATTACATAAAACTGCTGACAAAACTCCGAATAATGTTGACTTAAACGCTCACTCACACTGGATATGTGCAGCCTTGAGACCCTCGTGTAGTCGATAGGCTTGAAACCCCATTAACCAACCAACCAAAGTTGCTCACGTTATCTCTTTCTCGTGACAGAGTTAGGTCAGTGGAAATTTACGAAATCAAAACGAGAGGCTAGATTGATGAGGTGTGTGTGGTTGCAGGGGTCGATTCATAGTTCCTGGCCCCGCCTCAAAACTCCTGTGAGTGTGTGTGTGTGTGTTGGCTAGGCAGCCATGAAGGGTGGCACCCCGCTGTTGGTGCAGCTGTTGCCTTGTGTGAAGGACATTATGACACATGCAACGGTAGTCTGTCTTGATTGTTGTCTAGCAGCAGCAGCAGCAGCAGCAGCAGCAGCAGCCTAGGAGTCCAGGAGACTCTAGCTTATCACAGCACAAGAAATGATTGCTCACACAGCATTAACCAGCAAGGTATGCTTTAAAAGCAGCATCAGTCAGCAGACTAGAGGGTAGGCTATCTGGGTGCTCTAGTCAGCAGACTAGAGGGTAGGCTATCTGGGTGCTCTAGTCAGCAGAGTGCTGCTACCTAAGTAACCACAACTAGACAACAGCTATGGAATGTCCTATTAGTAGTAGTAGTAGTATCGTTATTGTTATTATTATTATTATTGGAGGAGGAGTGGTCGAGCATGATCAAGGTGCCTCACCACGCCCTCTCACCTAGCCGTGTAGATGATTGTATATGTCAGGGTACCAGTTCTGATTGTCAGGCGGGGTACCAGTTCTGATTGTCATGGGGGGTACCAGTTCTGAGTGTCATGGGGGGTACCTGATCTGACTCTCCTTCATTGAACTGGAACACATTCGTTTAAGTACATTTGGGGACGAGAAAGTTCTGATAGCGATTTAGGACTAGCAATAATAATAATAATAATAATTATAATTTAACCACTACAACTGTTCTTATTTCTACTACTACCATTACAACTATTATCATTATTATTATTATTATTATTATTATTATTATTATTATTATTATTATTATTATTATTATTATTATTATTATTATTAATGGTGTAACACATCGAATAGGAAATAGAGGAATGTAATCAAGGTTTTTCCAAGTGAAGGGGAGCTCTAGTTTTCTGGATCAAGAGCCCTTCACCGGCATCAAGGCCTCCCCCATTCTCCTTTCTTCAATGAATCTTATAGCTAGTTATTAGCGAGTGTAGATGCTGGTGTTCCTGCGTGCGTGTGCTGGTGTTCCTGAGTGCGTGTGCTGGTGTTCCCGAGTGCGTGTGCTGGTGTTCCTGCGTGCGGGTGCTGGTGTTCCTGCGTGCGTGTGCTGGTGTTCCTGCGTGCGTGTGCTGGTGTTCCTGCGTGCGTGTGCTGGTGTTCCTGCGTGCGTGTGCTGGTGTTCCTGCGTGCGTGTGCTGGTGTTCCTGCGTGCGTGTGCTGGTGTTCCTGCGTGCGTGTGCTGGTGTTCCTGCGTGCGTGTGCTGCGTGTTCCTGCGTGCGGTGCTGGTGTTCCTGCGTGCGTGTGCTGGTGTTCCTGCGTGCGTGTGCTGGTGTTCCTGCGTGCGTGTGCTGGTGTTCCTGCGTGCGTGTGCTGGTGTTCCTGGCGCTGCGTGTGCTGGTGTTCCTGCGTGCGTGTGCTGGTGTTCCTGCGTGCGTGCTGGTGTTCCTGCGTGCGTGTGCTGGTGTTCCTGCGTGCGTGCTGGTGTTCCGGTGCGTGTGCTGGTGTTCCTGCGTGCGTGTGCTGGTGTTCCTGCGTGCGTGTGCTGGTGTTCCTGCGTGCGTGTGCTGGTGTTCCTGCGTGCGTGTGCTGGTGTTCCTGCGTGCGTGTGCTGGTGTTCCTGCGTGCGGTGCTGGTGTTCTGCGTGCGTGCTGGTGTTCCTGCGTGCGTGTGCTGGTGTTCCTGCGTGCGTGTGCTGGTGTTCCTGCGTGCGTGTGCTGGTGTTCCTGCGTGCGGTGCTGGTGTTCCTGCGTGCTGTGCTGGTGTTCCTGCGTGCGTGTGCTGGTGTTCCTGCGTGCGTGTGCTGGTGTTCCTGCGTGCGTGTGCTGGTGTTCCTGCGTGGTGTGCTGGTGTCCGTGGCGTGCGCGTGTGCTGTTCCTGCGTGCGTGTGCTGGTGTTCCTGCGTGCGTGTGCTGGTGTTCCTGCGTGCGTGTGCTGGTGTTCGCTGGGTGCGGTCCGTGCTGGGTGTTCCTGCGTGCGTGTCCTGGGTTCCTGCGTGCGTGTGGCTGGTGTTCCTGCGTGCGTGTGCTGGTGTTCCTGCGTGCGTGTGCTGGTGTTCCTGCGTGCGTGTGCTGGTGTTCCTGCGTGCGTGTGCTGGTGTTCCTGCGTGCGTGTGCTGGTGTTCCGCGTGCGTGTGCTGGTGTTCCTCGTGCGTGTGCTGTGTTCCTGCGTGCGTGTGCTGGTGTTCCTGCGTGCGTGTGCTGGTGTTCCTGCGTGCGTGTGCTGGTGTTCCTGCGTGCGTGTGCTGGTGTTCCTGCGTGCGTGTGCTGGTGTTCCTGCGCGTGCCGTGTCTGGTGTTCCTGCGTGCGTGTGCTGGTGTTCCTGCGTGCGTTGCTGGTGTTCCTGCGCGGGTGTCTGCGGCGTGTGCTGGTGTTCCTGCGTGCGTGTGCTGGTGTTCCTGCGTGCGTGTGCTGGTGTTCCTGCGTGCGTGTGCTGGTGTTCCTGCGTGCGTGTGCTGGTGTTCCTGCGTGCGTGTGCTGGTGTTCCTGCGTGCGTGTGCTGGTGTTCCTGCGTGCGTGTGCTGGTGTTCCTGCGTGCGTGTGCTGGTGTTCCTGCGTGCGTGTGCTGGTGTTCCTGCGTGCGTGTGCTGGTGTTCCTGCGTGCGTGTGCTGGTGTTCCTGCGTGCGGTGCTGGTGTTCCTGCGTGCGTGTGCTGGTGTTCCTGCGTGCGTGTGCTGGTGTTCCTGCGTGCGGTGCTGGTGTTCCTGCGTGCGTGTGCTGGTGTTCCTGCGTGCGTGTGGCTGGTGTTCCTGCGTGCGGGTGCTGGTGTTCCTGCGTGCGTGTGTGGTGTTCCTGCGTGCGGTGGTGGTGTTCCTGCGTGCGGGTGGTGGTGTTCCTGCGTGCGGGTGGTGGTGTTCCTGCGTGGGTGGTGGTGTTCCTGCGTGCGGTGGTGGTGTTCCTGCGTGCGGGTGGTGGTGTTCCTGCGTGCGTGTGGTGGTGTTCCTGCGTGCGGGTGGTGGTGTTCCTGCGTGCGGGTGGTGGTGTTCCTGCGTGCGGGTGGTGGTGTTCCTGCGTGCGGGTGGTGGTGTTCCTGCGTGCGGGTGGTGGTGTTCATGCGTGCGGTGTGGTGTTCCTGCGTGCGGGTGCTGGTGTTCCTGCGTGGTGTGGCTGGTATTCCTGCGTGGGTGGTGGTGTTCCTGCGTGCGGTGGTGGTGTCCTGCGTGGGGTGGTGGTGTTCCTGTCGCTGCGGTGGTGTTTCTCATTGTGTGGGTTCTGTGTGGTTTCCTGCGTGCGAGTGCCTTGTCTTCCTACTCTGTATTAGCTCAGTTATTCCTATAGTCGAATTACCTATGGTGGTGATGTACTATGTGGAGTTATCACTTGAGTTAACTATATTGATGTTAGAGAGTTACTCATAGTCCAACATTTGTCATCATATATATTATGTTTAAATTACATATTAGTTAATTACCTATTAGTCAATTACCTATTAGTCAATTACCTATTAGTTAATCACATTAGTTAACTACCTATTAATAGATATATAAGTAGAGTTATGCTCGTAGTGTCTTCAACAATTTGTTCATCATATATATTTGTTTTTAAATTTACAATAGTTTCAGCATTTTCTTCGTCCTTCTTGTTATTTATTCTACTGGTCTGCCATTCTGTCTAGAACAGTTTCCTTGTATCCCTTCTGCCTCTTGTTATTCTTGTTATGTGGTCATCATGTCTTTCTCTCTTCCCTTCTGCCTCTTGTTATTCTTGTTATGTGGTCATCATGTCTTCCTCTCTTCCCTTCTGCCTCTTGTTATTCTTGTTATGTGGTCATCATGTCTTTCTCTCTTCCCTTCTGCCTCTTGTTATTCTTGTTATGTGGTCATCATGTCTCCCTCTCTTCCCTTCTGCTTCTTGTTATTCTTGTTATGTGGTCATCATGTCTTCCTCTCTTCCCTTCTGCCTCTTGTTATTCTTGTTATGTGGTCATCATGTCTCCCTCTCTTCCCTTCTGCTTCTTGTTATTCTTGTTATGTGGTCATCATGTCTCCCTCTCTTCCCTTCTGCTTCTTGTTATTCTTGTTATGTGGTATCATGTCTCCTTCCTTCGCTTCTTGTTATTCTTGTTATGGGTCATCATGTCCTTCCTTCTGCTTGTTATTCTTGTGTATGTGGTCATCATGTCTCCTTCCTTCTGCTTCTTGTTATTCTTGTTATGTGCAGGGGGTGAAGCCACGCTGGGAGGGTGAAGCCAGCGCTGGGAGGGTGAAGCCAGCGCTGGGAGGGTGAAGCCAACGCTGGGAGGGTGAAGCCAGCGCTGGGAGGGTGAAGCCAGCGCTGGGAGGGTGAAGCCAGCGCTGGGAGGGTGAAGCCAGCGCTGGGAGGGTGAGCCAGCGCTGGGAGGTGAAGCCAGCGCTGGGAGGTGAAGCCAGCGCTGGGAGGGTGAAGCCAGCGCTGGGAAGGGAAGCCAGTGTCAGTCCACAACATCTGCTCCTGATACATTAGTGTTAAAATCTGTCAGTGAAGTGCTCAGACTCCTCAGTGGATCTCATCTCACGGTGGACGACACTTGATGACGTCTCCGGTGATGTATGAGGTAACCAGTGTTGATAACCAGTGTTGATAACCAGTGTTGATAACCAGTGTTGATAACCAGTGTTGATAACCAGTGTTGATAACCAGTGTTGATAACCAGTGTTGATAACCAGTGTTGATAACCAGTGTTGATAACCAGTGTTGATAACCAGTGTTGATAACCAGTGTTGATAACCAGTGTTGATAACCAGTGTTGATAACCAGTGTTGATAACCAGTGTTGATAAGCTAACTATGTTGTGGTGAATCACTTGAGCACAGTTTTCATTAGCTGGGGAAAAAACTATGGCAACTCAGTGTATAGACACCGAGAGGTGTGTATACACTGTGCATACACTGTGTATACACTGATACACATCGAGAGGTGTGTATCTGTATATACTCCGAGAAGTATGCATTGTTCAGTGTATATTCACTGAGAATGTATTCTATACAAGTCAACTGCAGTCTTGACAACCCTCCTGACGAACCAAGAGCTGTGTATCTCTCGGCATACATATGACAATGCAGTCATGATGATGGGGGGGGGGTTATTCGTCAAGAGTAACGTGAAAAATATCTGCTGACGCAGGTGTTAGTCATATGATGACTGCTCGGTGGAGGTGTTGGTTATATCAAGGCTTTCGGCTGCCTTTCAGGATTGTTTTCTAAAAAATGCAAATTTACATTAAAAAATGTGATGATAGGATGACCCCTCATATAATACACAGAGGAACATCACAGTAGTCTCCTAAAATGTAATTATATAGTGATGATTAATTTGTTATAAAACAGGACAAGTGTCTCCTGACACGAGTCTTCGTCAGATGATCATCTGTAATTGTTAAAACGTTCTTATTGTGTTCTCTAAGTGATAGGTCATCAAACATTATTATTATTATTATTATTATTATTATTTTTTTATTATTATTATTATTATTACTACTGCTATTTTTTTTCTTTTTTTGCATGTTCTTTTGCGAGGCTTGGTCATAGACCGGGCCGCAGGGCATGACCCTAGAAACACCCTTCAGGTATACTCCAGGATACGCTTCGAGCTTATTCTTTCCATATCGAAGCTGTTGTAACGTGACATCATTATACATGATGATGTTTTCCACTGGCCGCTGGAAGACTGGATGTCTACTTGTAGTTTTTTGTGCCTTCTACTGAAGCGACTTTTATCCTTATTTTGATATAGTCCGCAAAGGACGAACGAAGCTGTGGCGAGTGTTGGTAACTGTGCTGTGAGGATAAGAAACAGCAAGGGCACCAGAATCCTGCCGTGGCGAGTGTTGGTAACTATGCTGTGAGGATAAGAAACAGCAAAGGCACCAGAATCCTGCCTTGAGGTACTGCAACTCTAAGACGATACTTTGTTTACTACTGCGTGTTTTATGAGGTGATGAAGAGTCTTGATAATTTTAGCAATGTAATGAAAAGTATCTTTCATCAAATTAAAAATATATGACCAAGTCTTGGATGTTAGCAGGAGGGAGGATCTCTCTCTCTCTCTCTCTCTCTCTCTCTCTCTCTCTCTCTATCTCTCTCATAACTAAAAAAATGACATGAAAAGGTGATTGTTTATAAGGGTTTGAAAGTCAGGTGAGACTGAACTACTGGAATATGGCATGGGTAAGCCAGTGAAGTTCCTGGATAAGAACAATGGGTAAGCCAGTGAAGTTCCTGGATAAGAACAATGGGTAAGCCAGTGAAGTTCCTGGATAAGAACAATGGGTAAGCCAGTGAAGTTCCTGGGTAAGAACAATGGGTAAGCCAGTGAAGTTCCAGGATAAGAACAATGGGTAAGCCAGTGAAGTTCCTGGGTAAGAACAATGGGTAAGCCAGTGAAGTTCCAGGGTAAGAACAATGGGTAAGCCAGTGAAGTTCCAGGGTAAGAACAATGGGTAAGCCAGTGAAGTTCCTGGGTAAGAACAATGGGTAAGCCAGCGAAGTTCCTGGGTAAGAACAATGGGTAAGCCAGTGAAGTTCCTGGGTAAGAACAATGGGTAAGCCAGTGAAGTTCCTGGGTAAGAACAATGGGTAAGCCAGCGAAGTTCCTGGTAAGAACAATGGGTAAGCCAGCGAAGTTCCTGGGTAAGAACAATGGGTAAGCCAGCGAAGTTCCTGGGTAAGAACAATGGGTAAGCCAGTGAAGTTCCTGGGTAAGAACAATGGGTAAGCCAGGAAGTTCCTGGTAAGAACAATGGGTAAGCCAGCGAAGTTCCTGGATAAGAACAATGGGTAAGCCAGCGAAGTTCCGGTAAGAACAATGGGTAAGCCAGCGAGTTCCTGGGTAAGAACAATGGGTAAGCCAGTGAAGTTCCTGGGTAAGAACAATGGGTAAGCCAGTGAAGTTCCTGGGTAAGAACAATGGGTAAGCCAGTGAAGTTCCTGGTAAGAACAATGGGTAAGCCAGCGAAGTTCCTGGTTAAGAACAATGGGTAAGCCAGTGAAGTTCCTGGTTAAGAACAATGGGTAAGCCAGGAAGTTCCTGGATAAGAACAATGGGTAAGCCAGTGAAGTTCCTGGTAAGAACAATGGGTAAGCCAGCGAAGTTCTGGTAAGAACAATGGGTAAGCCAGCGAAGTTCCTGGAGTAAGAACAATGGGTAAGCCAGTGAAGTTCCTGGGTAAGAACAATGGGTAAGCCAGTGAAGTTCCTGGATAAGAACAATGGGTACAGAGTCTAACAATAGCGAAGTTCCTGGTTAAGAACAATGGGTAAGCCAGCGAAGTTCCTGGATAAGAACAATGGGTAAGCCAGCGAAGTTCCTGGATAAGAACAATGGGTAAGCCAGCGAAGTTCCTGGTTAAGAACAATGGGTAAGCCAGCGAAGTTCCTGGTAAGAACAATGGGTAAGCCAGCGAAGTTCCTGGTAAGAACAATGGGTAAGCCAGCGAAGTTCCTGGTTAAGAACAATGGGTAAGCCAGCGAAGTTCCTGGGTAAGAACAATGGGTAAGCCAGCGAAGTTCCTGGTTAAGAACAATGGGTAAGCCAGCGAAGTTCCTGGATAAGAACAATGGGTAAGCCAGCGAAGTTCCTGGATAAGAACAATGGGTAAGCCAGCGAAGTTCCTGGGTAAGAACAATGGGTAAGCCAGCGAAGTTCCTGGTTAAGAACAATGGGTAAGCCAGCGAAGTTCCTGGTTAAGAACAATGGGTAAGCCAGCGAAGTTCCTGGTTAAGAACAATGGGTAAGCCAGCGAAGTTCCTGGATAAGAACAATGGGTAAGCCAGCGAAGTTCCTGGTAAGAACAATGGGTAAGCAGCGAAGTTCCTGGTAAGAACAATGGGTAAGCCAGGAAGTTCCTGGATAAGAACAATGGGTAAGCCAGCGAAGTTCCTGGTTAAGAACAATGGGTAAGCCAGCGAAGTTCCTGGATAAGAACAATGGGTAAGCCAGCGAAGTTCCTGGTTAAGAACAATGGGTAAGCCAGCGAAGTTCCTGGATAAGAACAATGGGTAAGCCAGCGAAGTTCCTGGTTAAGAACAATGGGTATATGCGAAGTTCCTGGATAAGAACAATGGGTAAGCCAGCGAAGTTCCTGGTTAAGAACAATGGGTAAGCCAGCGAAGTTCCTGGATAAGAACAATGGGTAAGCCAGCGAAGTTCCTGGGTAAGAACAATGGGTAAGCCAGCGAAGTTCCTGGATAAGAACAATGGGTAAGCCAGTGAAGTTCCTGGTTAAGAACAATGGGTAAGCCAGCGAAGTTCCTGGATAAGAACAATGGGTAAGGAGACTCCCGCAGGGACTCATCATGTATTTCCTGGTATATTTCATTCAAGATAACCAAGCAAGGGAAGGGTGCTAGACTCTGTGTTATCTTGTGCCTGTCTATGATAACACTAATATCCAAACCATAGGATGGGAGAGTCTTATACAAATAACCCGTACATACGACGTTTCGGTCCGACTTAGACCATTTAAAAGTCACTTGTAAACGGTCCAAGTGGCACCGAAACGTCGTCGTAAGCTCCTCCCCCCCATGTGCGGGTTATTGTGTATTTTTCCAGTCACGGTATTGTGCCTTTGTGTTCGTATTGGGAGTCTTAGGATGGGAGAGTCTTAGGATGGGAGGGTCTTAGGATGGGAGGGACAAGAGTGTTCAGCACTAAGCCTCACATTACGGTCGTCTCACCTTGTAGTGATTCACGTCAGGGTTGACTTGTTGCGTTCCCTTCTGTGACTACTGAGTTAAACCTTCAATGTAATCAACATATAGCCAGTACCTAGGCCGCTTTGAGGTCCTCACATATGCGACTCACAACACAAGGAAACCGGGCTTGATACTTGGGCGTGTCGAGACGTAAGGACGCCTGCTGTTCCTGCTTACCCAACAGTACCTACAGCCCAGGTAATATGTGCTTTCACATGGATCAGGAACTAAACAAAGAAGAAAAATTATAGTAACTTATTCTATGCGAGATACTCACCAGTGTATAAAGGACAGCGATTAATATATGTGCTGGAAATGTTAAATTATCCATTTTTTTTTATTTTAAAGAGTTACTGCCTGGGAGCATTCAGTCACTGCCTTTCAGCATTCAGTCACTGCCTGGGAGCATTGTCACTGCCTGGGAGCATTCAGTCACTGCCAGTGACTATTCAACCACTGCCAGTGCACATTCAGTCACTGCCTGTGCACATTCAACCATTGCCTGAGTGCATTTAACCCCTGTAAGAATACATTCAACCACTACTCGAGTACACTGAACCACTGCTTGCCTTCATGCAACCACCGTTGTGCATTAAACCAGCATTTATTCCAGTGGAGCGTTGACAAGTGTGGAGTTTTATAAAGTGACTGTTGCTATAGTTGTTACTCTGAGGATCAGATTTATCTTTTAAAGGTGGAGGCCTTGATGCTGGTGAAGGAATCTTGATTCAAGGAATTGGAGGTATCCTTCCCCTCCTTGAATCAATACATCAGCCTACACACTAGTGCTGTTCTGAATCACTCAGTAGGAAGTAGAAGTAGTAGAAGCAACAGTAGTAGTAGCAGCAGTAGAAGTAGGAGTAATAGAAGCACCAGTAGAAGCAGTAGTAGTAGACATTTAGAGAGCACTTGTGCCCCATGGCCTGGTCGCTAAAGCTCTCGCTGCACACGGCGAGGGTCTGCGTTCGATTCCCAGCGAGGGTAGAAACATTGGGCGTGTTTCTTTACACCGGTTGTCTATGTTCACCCATCAGTAAAATGGGTACCTAGGAGTTGTCGACTGGTGTGGGTCGCATCCTGGGACAAGGACCTAATTTGAGGGAAATGCTCAGCATAACAAGGGACTTTCTACATAGTAGTATGTCATTGATGTCAGCTAGACCTGTATACCTTGTACATGTACTTGTAGTAAATAAAGATATTATTATTTGACCGCGTAGGTCACCCAGGAAGTAAAACAAAGAGTAAGTGAATCTGTTTAACCAGGCCAGTAATATGCAGCCATCAATGATGCTCGTGCAAAACTCAACGTTTCCCAGCGCTAGCCAGGCTTGATATTGCTACCCATACTGTTGAATATTCCCACACTGTGCATGTTCGCCCCCCCCCCCCTCATCATCTGACTCTTATAAACACGTTGCAGATGTGGCCGGGATGGGACAAGCACCCAGTGGGAGACTTGATCGCTTATTTACCACCACCAGTAAACATACTCACCCCCAACATTCATCACTTGCTCTGGCTTTAATGGGAAAAGTTCTCTACACATTCTTGTGAACATGCCAGAGAAATTAACAGAGTAAATTGTTTATCTTTCTGCTTGTTGTGGTATGTTGATGTTAGTCAAGCTCAGTGTCTCTTGTGTTCACCATGGCTCCATGGACTCCACCCACATATTTAAGCACTAAATATATATATATATATATATATATATATATATATATATATATATATATATATATATATATATATAATAAACATAAACTAAGAGATATGCTGAGACATACATCTCTTGGGATATATACACACTGGTAGACATTGAAAGAGAGAGTTCTAGCATATATACACCTAGAAGGATATCTCTCTCGGAGTAAATGCAATTAAAATTATCTCTGGGGTATATACACTAGATTACAAATTTTCTAACATATTTACAAATACCGTCAAGTAACATATAAGAAACTTTAATCCTATTGATGTTTAAGAAATATTGTTGATAAAGGAATTTATTTGATTTAAAAGGTTTATAATGTTTATAATAACTCACGTAACCTACCTAGCATAGGCCAGTAGGACTAGAGCTTTACTCGTCAATTTTTTTTCTAATTCTAATAAGCCCGTGGTCGACCGTACTTAGTCTTCATAGTCACGTCAATGGCATTAGAAGGTCACAAAAAATAAAGACGAGGTCATAGCTTTATTTATCATGAGAGGTCAGGTGATGGAAAGTGATCTCTCCTTGACCCTTGGTGACCCCAGCAAGCTAGGCTGGGGAGGGGTCAGCTGAGCCAGAGTGGGGGGTCAAGCTGGGCTCAGGTACCAGGGTGAGGCAAGGCACTGTGTCAGGATGTACACACACACACAGCGAAGAAGCGGGGCCAGGAGCTGTGAATAGACCCTTGCAACCACATAAAAGTGAGTACACACAAACACGGCATAAAGAAAATAAACCATAGCACTGTATCATCCTTTGCAGATGATACTAGGATCTGCATGAGAGTGTCATCCATTGAGGACACGGCAAATCTCCAAGAAGATATAAACCAAGTTTTCCAATGGGCAACAGAGAATAATATGATGTTCAATGAAGACAAATTCCAACTACTCCGTTATGGAAAACTGGAGGAAATAATAACTAGGACTGAGTATATTACAAACTCTAATCACACAATAGAGCGGAAAAGTAATGTGAAGGACCTGGGTGTGGTAATGTCCGAAGACATCTCCTTCAAGGACCACAACAATGCCACTATCACATCTGCGAGGAAACTGATAGGATGGATAATGAGAACATTCAAGACAAGAGATGCTAAGCCAATGATGATCCTTTTTAAATCACTTGTTCTCTCTAGGCTAGAATACTGCTGTACATTAACATCCCCATTCAAGGCAGGTGAAATTGCAGATCTAGAGAATGTAGAGAACCTTTACTGCACGTATAAGTTCCATCAAACGCCTAACGCCTTGAAGCACTAGACTTATATTCACTGGAGCGTAGGCGAGATATATCATAATCTACACCTGGAAGATTCTGGAGGGACTGGTCCCTAATATGCACACAGAAATCACTCCATACGAAAGCAAAAGACTTGGCAGACGGTGCAACGTACCCCCAGTGAAAAGTAGGGGGGCCACTGGTACACTAAGAGAAAACACTAAGTGTCCGGGGCCCAAGACTGTTCAACAGCCTCCCACCAATCATACGGGGCATTACCAGTAGACCTCTGGTTGTCTTCAAGAGGAAGCTGGACAGATACCTAAAGTCAGTGCCAGATCAGCCGGGCTGTGCTCCGTACGTTTAACTACGTGCAGCCAGCAGTAACAACCTCGTTGATCAGGCCCTGATTCACCGGGAGGCCTGGTCATAGACCGGGCCGTGGGGACGTCGATCCAGGTAGACTCCAGGTAGGTAACTAACAACAAACAATGGGACTTGACAAATTGTCACCTTGGATTGTGAGAGACGAACTGAGGCACTGTGTGAGCCCTAGTCAGAACCTGCAAGTTTTGAGGTGTAGTGTGTATGTGAGGTGTAGTGTGTATGTGAAGTGTAGTGTGTATGTGAAGTGTAGTGTGTATGTGTGAGGTGTAGTGTGCATGTGAAGTGTAGTGTGTGTGAGGTGTAGTGTGTGTGTGTGAGGTGTAGTGTGTATGTGAAGTGTAGTGTGTGTGTGAGGTGTAGTGTGTGTGTGTGAGGTGTAGTGTGTATGTGAAGTGTAGTGTGTGTGAGGTGTAGTGTGTGTGTGAGGTGTAGTGTGTATGTGAAGTGTAGTGTGTGTGTGAGGTGTAGTGTGTGTGTGTGAGTGTAGTGTGATGAGTGTAGGTGTGTATGTGAGTGTAGTGTTGTTGAGAGTGTAGTGTGTTGTGAGTGTAGTTGGAGGTGTAGTGTGTGTGTTGAGGTGTAGTGTGTATGAGTGTAGTGTGTGTAGTGTAGTGTGATGTAGGTGTAGTGTGTGTGTGAGGTGTGTAGTGTGTAGTGAGTGTAGTGTGTGTGTATGAGGTGTAGTGTGTGTGTATGAGGTGTAGTGTGTGTGTATGAGGTGTAGTGTGTGTATGAGGTGTAGTGTGTGTGTGTGAGGTGTAGTGTGTGTTGAGGTGTAGTGTGTATGAGGTGTAGTGTGTGTGTTGAGGTGTAGTGTGTTGTGAGGTGTAGTGTGTTGTGTAGGTGTAGTGAGTGTAGTGTGAGGTGTAGTGTGTGTGAGGGGTAGTGTGTGTGTATGGTGTAGTGTGTGTGGTGTGAGGGTAGTGTGAGTGTAGTGTGTGTGTGTGAGGTGTAGTGTGTATGTGAAGTGTAGTGTGTGTGTGTGAGGTGTAGTGTGTGTGTGTGAGGTGTAGTGTGTGTGTGATGAGTGTAGTGTGTGTGAGGTGTAGTGTGTAGGTGGGGAGGTGTAGTGTGTAGTAGTGTGTGAGTGAGTGTAGTGTGGTGTAGTGTGTGATGAGTGTAGTGTGTATGTGTGAGGTGTAGTGTGTATGTGAAGGGGTAGTGTGTGTGTTGAGGTGTAGTGTGTAGTAGTGTAGTGTGAGTGTAGGTGTGTATGAAGGTAGTGTGATGAGGTGTAGTGTGTGTGTGAAGGTGTAGTGTGTTGTGAGGTGTAGTGTATGTGAGTGTAGTGTGTGTTGTGAGGTGTAGTGTGTGTGAGGTGTAGTGTGTGTGTGTGAGGTGTAGTGTGTATGTGAAGTGTAGTGTGTGTGTGAGGTGTAGTGTGTGTGTGTGTGTGTGTGAGGTGTAGTGTGTGTGAGTGTAGTGTGTATGAGGTGTAGTGTGTGTGTGTGAGGTGTAGTGTGTGTGTGAGGTGTAGTGTGTGTGAGGTGTAGTGTGTGTGTGAGGTGTAGTGTGTGTGAAGTGTAGTGTGTATAGGTGTAGTGTGCATGTGAGGTGTAGTGTGTGTGTGAGGTGTAGTGTGTGTGTGAAGTGGAGTGTGTATGTGAGGTATAGGGTGTGGGAGTGAGGTGTGAAGTGTTAGTGTGGTGTGGGAGTATGGGAGTGAGATGTGGGAATGTGGGAGTAAGCTGTGGGCTGAGCTGCAGTAACTGAGGCTGAGTCTGGAAAATATTGCATCACGTCAAGTGTTCCTCTTCAACTGACATGACATTTTCCAGTTTTAATCCATTTTTACCCCCGGGGGAACATCCACCCTTCCCCCGTGCGTCAGTCCTAATACCTTCCCTCAGTCTCTCCCCTCACACACTCAATCTAAAATCCCTCCACCCACACACCCACCCACCCACACCCCACCCCAACACCCACACCCACACCCACACCACCAACTTCCCCTACCCATCGCAGGCCACTCGTTAACCTAACATCTACCCAAACAATTCTCTCCCTCTACCAATTCTATTAAATCTTCCTCACCAGGTCCAGGGTTCGAGTCCCCGGCACGGAGAAGCATGTGGGACCCTATTGGAAATAAGTCACTTTGCTTTTGGGTCATCCTAGGTAATTTACGTATGTATGATAGCTTGTGTTCTTGTACCTAAATACACTTACTTACCTCACAGCAGTGCTGATCCTGCCCACCTTGTAGTAACCTGCCCCTGGCCACCTTGTAGTAACCTGCCCCTGCCCACCTTGTAATAACCTGCCCACCTTGTAGTAGTATTAGGTACCTGTGTGTTATGCTTGCTGGAATGTCACGTTCTTAATATACTGTCAAATCTATAATACTGTTATTTTTTTATCCATATCTCACCTGATCAGCAGGGCTGTGGTTCGTACGTTGGATTTCGTGCTGCCGGCAGTAACAGCCTGGTTGATCAGGCCCTGATGTACCGGAGGTCCGACCAAGGACCGGGCTGCGGGGGTGTTGACCCCCGGAACACCCCCCAGGCAGACTCCAGGTGGTACACAAAATCCCTTATAAGCGCTTCTGTAAATATTCCAAACATTGCATTTGTGTGAGGAGTCCTCTTACATGGCTGACTTTGGCATTTGCATTTGCTTACAGACCTTATATGCTGGCATAAAGGAAAGGGGATATACCATCTGCAATATTTGGGTTTAGTTAGTACCAATGGTACTGTGCTATCTTGTACTATGGCTCTTGGTGTGCTTATTTTTGATCTTCACGGCATTGTCTGTAATGTGGTTTGTTGTATGTTTGTACAAGTATGTGTGGTACTGCTTCAATGTTCCATAGTAATGTCTCTCTACTCCCTGTCTTCTCTCAGTGACTTCTTTTTGCTTTTTCTCTGACGATATCTCTCTCCACCTAATTTATTTTTATTTTTATCATTGACTATGTCTTCAGCATCTAAATACTTAATTGTATATCATTCTGTTCTCTTGGAATTAACGGTAACTTAGGTTGTAACACTGTCTGCTAACTAATAATGACTGGCACTTCTCTGGGTGAAAATATCTGTCCTTTTTCCCCCATAAGGGGGATTACCAATAGACCCCTGGCTGTCTTCAAGCAGACACTGGACAAGCACCTAAAGTCAGTACCTGACTAGCCGGGCTGTGGTTCGTACGTCGGTTTGCGTGCGACCAACAGTAACAGCCTGGTTGATCAGGCCCTGATCCACCATGAGGCCTGATCACAGACCGGGCCGCGGGGGCGTTGACCCCCGGAACCCTCTCAAGAAGAGGATGGCAGACATGGCACTTTTCTCAACATGCTGGAACATTTTCGTGTGTGTATATATTTACATCCTGGTCCATAGCTGCCGGTGCCCCTGGTATGGTATTTACTCTTTCGATACAAGAGAGTAAATGCGAGTGTAGCACATTCAGTCTTGCTTTCTTATTTTATTCTGGCCTTTGCTAGCTGTTCTGGTCTGGGTTTCCTTGGCTACCCTGACCTGCTTTAGTATTTACTGGGTTTTCCTGGCTATGTTGCTCTGCCTGTGTTTCTTGTATTTCATCATTTTGTCTTTCTACTTTAAAATGTGTTTGTGTTGTCTTACCACCAAACATGTCTGACCTAATAATATTGGTAGAATTACCGACAATATGTTAAGTAAAAGGACACAAATGCAACTAATGTGACATTTATTGTGGCAACGTTTCGCTCTCCAGGAGCTTCTCAAGCCGTTACAAGCGATAATGGACATAGTGGGCTTATATATACTCTCAAAGTGAGGTAAATACTAGTGGTGGTAGAAGTAGTGATATTAGTAGAAGTAGTAGTAATACAAAAAGGTAGAACAATCAAACATGCACATGAGTAAAAGGTGATAAAACAAATACTTGGGTAGTATAACAATGGTTAGACAAATATTTCGCTGGAGGTTGAAATATCGAAGGCTGTAGAGTGTTCCACATCTACGTTTGCTTGTGTTGAATTAGCAGGAGAGACTATGTGATGGTAGGGTTTACTGTTTTTAGGAGGATCCTTGCTAAGACTTCAGAGATGGTGAAGCTGCCTTTGTTTTGTTTAATTGTGTTAGAAACAGAGATAAGTGCTGATTCAAGGCATTTGCGTCTACGGAAATTAGTTTCTTTGATTACTAGTCGGGCGTCTAGTTGCATTTACTTAACATGTCTGACCTACACTGTCCTGTGTCTTGCTTTCTAACCTTTCATTAACTATGCATTCTTTCTAAATTTCATCCTCTCACTTCCTATACATAACCGATAGGTTCTCAAGAAAGTGTTTGGTAAAATATCACAGATGCAACTGTGACATTTTGTCGGTAATTCTACCATTATGACCCTTGTTAATATCCAGAGTATGTACACCTAAAGTGGTTTATCTCTGCTGTAGAGTCATATATAATGACCTTCCCGACTTGTGCGTGCTCAGTGTGCTATTAATTTCTGCACGGGAGACATGGCATTTTCTCTGGCACTTCCCAAAGTCGATGCCGTATTAGGTACGCTTAGTGTCATGTGTAAGACACTCCAGTACTTGCTGGAATGTTATATACTGTGTAAGACACTCCAGTACTTGCTGGAATGTTATATACTGTGTAAGACACTCCAGTACTTGCTGGAATGTTATATACTGTGTAAGACACTCCGGTACCTGCAGGAAGTATTCAGGTACTGGGTATAAGGTATCCTTGTGACTACGTAGTGATGTTAATTGAAAAAGTCCTCCCCACCTTCCTCAGCATCACCCCACTTCTCTCCCTCAGCCTCCCATCTCATCTCCTCCCAGCATCCCCCATCACTGTGCTGGAGGTCAAACATTTGCACATAAATCCTTTAAGCCAGACTACAAAGATACGTTTAATTTAAATTGTTCTCTGTTCTGCTGATTGTGTGTGGCACTCAGGCCTTGGTGGGTGCCACCTGGTCAGCTTAGTACTTGTGTGTGGCACTCAAGCCTTGATGAGTGCCACCTGGTCAGCTTAGTACACGTGTGGCACTCGTAATTGGTGAGTGTCACCTGACCAATTTGGGTAGCATTGAAAATGGGTTCGGCAAATATTTTTGTTAGAAGGTTTAGGTTTGAGAAGAGACTGCCTAGTATGGGCCAGTAGGCCTGGTGCAGTGTTCCCCCACTCTTACATGGAAGAAGAGACCGCAACCAAAACGCAACTCTCACATTCAGGGACGGATCTACTGTGAAAATAATGAAGCTTAAGTTTCAGGCCCCTAATCCCGGAGGGGCCCCATAAGCCACTTTAGTCCACATTCCTTAAATTTTTTTGGTCTACTGTATGAGAAGGGGTTGCGAAGGGGCCCCATAACAGTTCAAACTTCAGGGCCCCAAAAACGTAGGTCCCCACTGATCTCATTCATTCCTTTCCCTTTTCCACAACGTCTTTTAGAAAGTAATCCTCATGACCAGACACCCGTGGACGTCGACACAGTCTTTAACAAGACACTGGAGTCAGTAGAGTAGCACTGGTTGGTAGCTCCTCCACCTGTCTGCCAGACACTGGAGTCAGTAGAGTAGCACTGGTTGGTAGCTCCTCCACCTGTCTGCCAGACACTGGAGTCAGTAGAGTAGCACTGGTTGGTAGCTCCTCCACCTGTCTGCCAGACACTGGAGTCAGTAGAGTAGCACTGGTTGGTAGCTCCTCCACCTGTCTGCCAGACACTGGAGTCAGTAGAGTAGCACTGGTTGGTAGCTCCTCCACCTGTCTGCCAGACACTGGAGTCAGTAGAGTCGCACTGGTTGGTAGCTCCTCCACCTGTCTGCCAGACACTGGAGTCAGTAGAGTCGCACTGGTTGGTAGCTCCTCCACCTGTCTGCCAGACACTGGAGTCAGTAGAGTAGCACTGGTTGGTAGCTCCTCCACCTGTCTGCCAGACACTGGAGTCAGTAGATGCACTGGTTGGTAGCTCCTCCACCTGTCTGCCAGACACTGGAGTCAGTAGAGTAGCACTGGTTGGTAGCTCCTCCACCTGTCTGCCAGCACTGGAGTCAGTAGAGTAGCACTGGTTGGTAGCTCCTCCACCTGTCTGCCAACACTGGAGTCAGTAGAGTGCACTGGTTGGTAGCTCCTCCACCTGTCTGCCAGACACTGGAGATAGAGTAGCACTGGTTGGTAGCTCCTCCCCTGTCTGCCAGACACTGGAGTCAGTAGAGTAGCACTGGTTGGGCTCCTCCACCTGTCTGCCAGACACTGGAGTCAGTAAGTAGCACTGGTGTGCTCCTCACCTCCGCCGACACTGGAGTCAGTAGAGTAGCACTGTGGTAGCTCCTCCACCTGTCTGCCAACACTGGAGTCATGGAGCACTGTTGGTAGCTCCTCCACCTGTCTGCCACCTGGTCAGAGACATAGATGGTGGAGCCTCCACCTGTCTCCACACGGTCGCAGACACTGGTGGTAGTCTCACCTGTCTGCGACCGCCACTGTAGAGCACGTGGTACTCTCCACCGCTGCGAGAGTCCAGTGCCGATGGAGTCGTCACTGCTGCGAGTCCATGTCGCAGCATGGAGTCCTACACCTGCCTGCCAGACTGGAGTCAGTACAGTAGCACTGGGTGGTAGCCTCCACTGTTGCAGACCTGACCAGTTGCATGACTGGAGTGTATGCCTGCCTGGTCTGCCTCCACCTGAGTGCAGCTGGATCAGTAGCTCACTGCTGCAGCCACGGAGTCAGAATGGACGTGAGCACTGGTTGGTACTCCTCCACCTGTCGGCAGACGGTGGAGTCCCACTGTCTGCCACATGGAGTCAGTAGACTGGTTGGTAGCTCCCCACCTGTCTCCAGACACTGGAGTCAGAGTGACTGGTTGGTAGCTCCTCCACCTGTCTGCCAGCACTGGAGCTGAGTAGCACTGGTTGGTAGCTCCTCCACCTGTCTGCCAGACTGGAGTCAGTAGAGTGACTGGTTGGAGCTCCTCCACCTGTCTGCCAGACACTGGAGTCAGTAGAGACTGGTGGCTCCTCCCCTGTCTGCCAGACACTGGAGTCAGTAGAGTGCAGGTTGGTAGCTCCTCCACCTGTGCCAGACACTGGAGTCAGTAGAGTAGCACTGGTTGGTAGTCTCCACCTGCCCAACACTGGAGTCAGTAGAGAGCACTGGTTGGTAGCTCCTACCGGTTGGTAGGTCCTCACACTGTTGCAGCCTCCACCTGTTGTAGACACTGGAGTCGTAGTAGCACTGGTTGGTAGCTCCTCCACCTCTGCCAGACACTGGAGTCAGTAGAGAGCACTGGTTGGTGCCTCCCGTCTCCGCACTGGGTCAGTAGAGCACTGGTTGTAGCTCCCACCTGTCTGCCAGACACTGGAGTCAGTAGAGTCGCACTGGTTGGTAGCTCCTGACTGTCTGCCAGACACTGGGTCAGTAGAGTAGCACTGGTTGTGCTCCTCCACCTGTCTGCCAGACACTGGAGTCAGTAGATGCACTGGTTGGTAGCTCCTCCACCTGTCTGCCAGACACTGGAGTCAGTAGAGTAGCACTGGTTGGTAGCTCCTCCACCTGTCTGCCAGACACTGGAGTCAGTAGTAGCACTGTTGGTAGCTCCTCCACCTGTCTGCCAGACACTGGAGTCAGTAGAGTAGCACTGGTTGGTAGCTCCTCCACTGTCTGCCAGACACTGGAGTCAGTAGAGTAGCACTGGTTGGAGCTCCTCCACCTGTCTGCCAGACACTGGAGTAGTAGACTGGTTGGTAGCCTCTCTCCACACTGGCCAGAGAGTCGCATGGATGGTAGCTCCTCCACCTGTCTGCCAGACACTGGAGTCAGTAGAGTGCACTGGTTGGAGTCCTCCCCTGTCTCCACCTGGTCGTGGAGCACTGGTGTAGGTCCTGCTCCTGTCTGCCAGACACTGGAGTCAGTAGAGTAGCACTGGTTGGTAGCTCCTCCACCTGTCTGCCAGACACTGGAGTCAGTAGAGTAGCACTGGTTGGTAGCTCCTCCACCTGTCTGCCAGACACTGGAGTCAGTAGAGTAGCACTGGTTGGTAGCTCCTCCACCTGTCTGCCAGACACTGGAGTCAGTAGAGTAGCACTGGTTGGTAGCTCCTCCACCTGTCTGCCAGACACTGGAGTCAGTAGAGTAGCACTGGTTGGTAGCTCCTCCACCTGTCTGCCAGACACTGGAGTCAGTAGAGTAGCACTGGTTGGTAGCTCCTCCACCTGTCTGCCAGACACTGGAGTCAGTAGAGTAGCACTGGTTGGTAGCTCCTCCACCTGTCTGCCAGACACTGGAGTCAGTAGAGTAGCACTGGTTGGTAGCTCCTCCACCTGTCTGCCAGACACTGGAGTCAGTAGAGTAGCACTGGTTGGTAGCTCCTCCACCTGTCTGCCAGACACTGGAGTCAGTAGAGTAGCACTGGTTGGTAGCTCCTCCACCTGTCTGCCAGACGAAATGTGATCCAGTTTTTCGACCCAGACTTGAGAAGGCGGTGTGAAAAAGTCTCTGAACAACACATATCTACATGCACTATGTTGTACACACTGGTGTACATACTATGTCGTACATACTGTGCGCTTTTCAACAAATTATCTTATTTTTGTGTTGTTTGTTATAGTGTATTTGTTTAAACAGTGTGAAGGATATAGGAAAGCATTGGTTTGGTAATAGAGTTGTCGATGAGTGGAACAAACTCCCGAGTACAGTTATAGAGGCTAAAACGTTGTGTAGTTTTAAAAATAGGCTAGATAAATATATGAGTGGGTGCGAGTTGGTCCTGACTAGCTTGTGCTACTAGGTCAGATGCCGTGCTCCTTCCTTAAGTGAATGTAACCTGACCTGGCTGGGTCGGGGCATTGGCTTAAGCCGGTGGGAGACTTGAACCTGCCTCGCATGGGCCAGTAGGCCTGCTGCAGTGTTCCTTCTTTCTTATGTTAAGAGAAGAGGTTGTTAGCGAGGCATCCTGCGCTCTGCTAACTCACAACTAGAAAGGCTAATAACTTAGTATATCTCTAGGAATAATAAACGTTACAATATCATAACTGTGCAAAAATCTCGAGCAAGCGATACAAGATGCAAAATAACCACGCGGGGAGTTGAATGATAGCTCTAGGCCCTTCGTGTTACAATCAACACATCAGATTGCAATGCTGCAGAAAAGAGGAGGTCCAAGCAAATACGATCAGAGGAAGAGCCTTTGCTCGAAGAACAAAGGCTAGAATGAGCCTTTGTTTGAATGGGCATCTCTGCCCAGGTGGGCAGAGATGCCCCAGGAGGATAGAAATGCCTCTGGCATCAGTAGACTGAAGGTACGTGTGAGGTGAGCACGTCAAGCGGGGAATAAATATTCCTGAAGTTATCTGTTAGTGGGAGTTGTTGCTTATTGTCGTAGTGGTTAAACTACCATTATAAGCGACCAATGACATGAGTGACACTCAGACAAAGGACTGCAGGTGTACGTGATATGGCCACTGCGTCGCTCAGATGACTCGCTCTAGCGCACTGTAGTGTACTGAGTCATCATTGACAAACAATGAACACGATGGTCGAGTTAATTAACTTTGCGGACAATGGTCATCATGGTCTCTTGTGCCATTAAGACTACTTTCTTCTCCCACTACTTTCTACTTCACTACTACTTCTACTACTATTTCCGCTACTACTACTATTTCCACTACCAGCAGTCTGGGGCCACGAACGTTGATACAGTGTTCCCTCATGGTGCCCACCGCACCTCTGCGTTTTACTGGGTTTATTTTACATATCTCTTACTCCAGTATGTTGTTACTGCAGTGTGCAGATTTGGGACCAGACTCTCAAGTTTTTTCCACGTATATATTATCATGTATTTCTCTCCTTCGCTCCAGCGAGTATATATTTCAAACTCTGATACTTTCCCTGTTATTTAAATACTTTATTGGCTCTATGGGGGCAGTAAATAATCTTTGTATCTTTTCAGTTCAGAATCTTTCCTGTCCTAAGGCAGGAGCGACCTGCTCTGACCCCATGCTGACCTGGGTTGTGCAACTGCTATGATTTCATGTGATAGACAATCCTACTTCTGAAAATGCCTTTCAAAAAATTTGATAATGTGGGACGTCAGAGCTATTGGGCTATAGTTTTTTTTTTTTCCATTACTTTGCTGCCATCTTTGTGGAGTGGGCAATTTCAGTGATTTTTAATGAGTGTGAGATGACTCCAGTGTCCAGGCTTCTCCATAGGATATTTAAGACACGTGATAATAGTTTCTTGCAATTACTGATGAATAAGAAGTTCACGAGTCTGGGTCTGGGGCTGAGCGCGTGGGCATGAAATCAATGGCTCTTTTTTAAAGTTTGAAGGTAAATGGTTCAATGAACCGACAATGTGATAACTTAAGACACTTGTGAAAAACTTGTTTCTTTATTGTGGAAACGTTTCGCCAGGCAGTGGCTTCCTCAGTCCAGTGAGATTAGGATTACATCAGAAATTATGGAGATGTCAGTAGTGTTGAGTCTCGAGGCTGAGAAACTCATTTGGGTCATACAGAGATTTACGTATTCCACTTATTTCTTTTTTTTATTGTGTTCAGAGAATGTTTCGTCTCCTTTACGAACGGGGGTCACGTCACTTAAGGATTGGCCAAGGAACCTGCCTATAAAATGGACTTATCACAGTAGTATATACTACTCAACTATTAGGCTGTTAACAATTAAAGGGCCTGAAATAAGGGTTATTTTTTGACCTGAATTCTGCCATCTGTGTATATGCCAAATTGCCAAATGTACTGTACGTGTAACTAAGTCTTAAGTCTGGCTACTACAACGTTCCATGTTGTTGAGCAGATGTGCTTGTCTGAGTTAATGTTGTCTTAGTGATCTGTGGATCTACTGAGACATTAAACTGCTTTCTTTAACATTCAAAATCATTATATACATATTTTTAAATAATATTTGCATAAGCAGAGAGACTGAAGTTATATTCGACTTCCTGTTTCAGGGCACAGTACTTTCTTTGGTTAATTTATCATCCTTGTCATGTAGGAATGTGTGTGAGAGAGGATGAAAAGAGAGACAGGGTAGTGGAGGAGGGAGGGGGTGATGGTTGTGGGTTGATGGGAGGGGTAGAGGCAGAGGCGAGGGTCATAGTAGACGGAGTAGTGGATGAGTAGTGTTTGTGAATCAACTCGTTCACTGAGAAAGATTGGAGCTTGAGTGTACCGAGTGCCAGCAGCAGAGGCTAGCCACCCCACCACCACCATACTTGTGTGGAGAGTTGAGGACATCATCAACCTTGTGTGTAAACACTGAGCTCCTCGTCTCTCTTCCCCACTGAAGGCTCTATTGATGTCTAGTGGCCTTGACGGGGCCATGTGTGATGGGCCCTGATGGCTTATGTCTGCCATCAGAACCACTATATGTAGTGGAAGAAGATTCGGTGGATTATTAACCCCTCTGGCTTATTTAAATTAGGGTTCTCTATAGGGCCTCCCCCAAGATGCAATCCTCAAAGCTAATTCCCAGGTACCTAATGCTATCTACCTGGATTCTACCTGGAGAGTGTTACGAAGGTCAACGTCGCCGCTGCTCTCTCCATGACCAGGCCTTCCGGTGGATCAGCGCCTGATCAACGAGCCTGTTACTGCTGGCCGTACGCAGTCCAATGTACGAACCACAGTCAGGAAGTTTCTTTAAGAACATAAGAACATAAGAAAGAAGGAACACTGCAGCAGGCCTACTGGCCCATGCGAGGCAAGTCCAAGTCTCCCACCGGCTTTCGAACCTAACCAGTTCCTGCTTGAAGACAGCCAAGAGTTTATTGGTAATTCCTCTTATGTATGATTAGAGGCTGTTGAATAGTCTTGGGCCTCTGACACTTATTGTGTGAGGGGCCCAATAAGTGTTGCAGAGGTGATTCTTTCCAGACATTGGTTCTGATTCATGTTACTCGAACTATCTTCCCAGGATGTTTCGTTAAATATAAGAACATAAGAAAGAATGAGCACTGCGCAGGCCTACTGGCCCATTTGATACCTAAAGTGCTACAGTATAGTTTGTGGAGGTGATTCACTTAGTCCACACTGGAAGGTCTTCATACCTTTTAATACCTTTATTCTCACAATTTGCTCCCTCCCTCCACTACTGTCCCCCTCCCTCCCTTCACTACTGTCCCTCCCTCCACTACTGTCCCTCCCTTCTTTCACTACTGTCCCTCCTCCCTCCCTCCCTCCACTACTGTCCCTCCTCCACTACTGTCCCCTCCCTCCCTCCACTTCCCTCCCTCTCACTACTGTCTCCTCCCTTTTCCTACTACTCTGTCCCTCCTTTTCCCTTGTCTTTTATTCCTCCATACTGTACTTGTTCCTCTCCTTTCTCCTCATACTTTTATTCCTTCAAATGTACTTGTTCTTCCTTGTGTACTTGTTATTCCTTCAAATGTACTTGTTCTTCCTTGTGTACTTGTTATTCCTTCAAGTGTTCTTGTTCTTCCTTGTGTACTTGTTATTCCTTCAAGTGTACTTGTTCTTCCTTGTGTACTTGTTATTCCTTCAAGTGTACTTGTTCTTCCTTGTGTACTTGTTATTCCTTCAAGTGTACTTGTTCTTCCTTGTGTACTTGTTATTCCTTCCAGTGTACTTGTTCTTCCTTGTGTACTTGTTATTCCTGCAAGTGTACTGTTCTTCCTTGTGTACTTGTTATTCCTTCCAGTGTACTTGTTTTTCCTTGTGTACTTGTTATTCCTTCCAGTGTACTTGTTCTTCCTTGTGTACTTGTTATTCCTTGTGTACGTGTTCTTCCTTGTGTACTTGTTATTCCTTCAAGTGTACTTCTTCTTTTTGTGTACTTGTTATTCCTGCAAGTGTACTTGTTCTTTTTGTGTACTTATTTTTCCTTCTTGTGTACTTGCACTTGTTATTCCTTCTTGTGTACTTGCACTTGTTATTCCTTCTTGTGTACTTGTTCTTCCTTGTGTACGTGTTCTTCCTTGTGTACTTGTTATTCCCTCTTGTTTACTTGTTCTTCCTTGCTCTTTCTCCTGTATTTATTCTACTTCCTCTTCCACCTCTTACTCATCTTGTTCTCTCCTTCGTCTTCTTCCTTCTTGGCTGAAAATTTGGGTCACAACAGAAGGAGCCGAGTTCGATTCTGGGTCGTATGAAGTTATTAGGGATCTTTTTTACACCTGCTGCCCTTGTTCGCCTAGTAGTAAGTAGGTACCTCGCGTTAGCAGTCTTTTGTGAGTGGGATTCTGAAAAGGGGACATGTGTTCTATTGATCAGGTAGTAGGTACTGTATAATGAGGTCTAATGTATTTTGGTTGTAAGTGGGACTTGCCTGTCAGGGTTCAGTAGGCCCACTGTGGTGGGTTCAATAGGCCCACTCTGGTGTAAGTTTATTTAGGCACAGGTACACATAAATACAGTTGCACACATTATCATACATGGTAATATATACGTGGACCAGGCAGAAACAGGCTGGGTATATACACAGCAAGATCCCAGTCAGCAGGATTCGAAACCACGTCAGGGAAGCTGGCAAGCTTCCCCAAGTGAAGAGTGGTGTTGAGCGTCACTTGGGGAAGCTTACCAGCTTCCCTGACGTGGTTTCGAATCCTGCTGACTGGAATCTTTCTCTGTATAGTAACATGTGTAAATTACCCTCCAAGATAACCCAATAAAAGTCAGAGTAAGAGGGAGAGGGATATCTTTACCCTTGACATGCCTTTGATGGGTTTCGACAGTTTTCCTACTCTGGCTGCCCATCCATGGTGAAGGCTTGTCTGGTCATCCAGGCTGTTGCTGCTGGTACCCCACTGGCCCACATATTCATCACAGCCTGGTTGGTCCGGCTTCTACACTTGTTCCAGCAGTGTTTCTGATATCTTCTGGTAAGTTTAGGACCACCAAAGTTGATAATATTTAGTGATCTTTTTTCGTTTGTGTGTTCAGCATCTGTTTTGAGTTCATCCTTTCCACATCTGAACACTTGCAACTTGTCCCTACTGAACGTCATGTTATTCTCCACTGCCCGGCAACTGCAAGACTTTGTTATACTTCTTGCAAATTTTTCGGTGTTTTCTGCAGAGGTGATTTGCATGCTTATTTTGGTATCATCCGCAAATGATGATACGAAACTGTCCATTGTGAGGATAAGAAACAGCAGAGGTCCCAGGACCCTGCCTGGGGGTACGGATTTTTTAATTTGTTAATGGAGTTTGCACTCTATCTACCACTGTGTTCTGTTTGACAGCAAGTTAAATACCCATTTACCTACTTTCCTGTTATTATACCTATCGAAGGGCACTAACAGCTTGATTGATCAGGCCAGCAACCAGAATGTCTGGCCTGGGACCAAGCCGCGGAAGCAATGACCTCCGGAAGCGACTCCAGGTAACCTCCATGATAACATTTGTCAAATGCCCTTGACTATATCTGAATTTTGGTTTTCTTCCAACACCTCCATAATTCTGTCATGGTTGTTTACCTATTGTGACAAGTATTATCTTCCTTCTCTAAAGTCATGCTGGTTTTGGTTGTGGAAATTATGCCGTTCCATTAAGGTGGCGCCTCATCACCTATCAAAGACGTGTGATATTAGGGCTACTGGTCAGAAAGTTTTGGCTAGTGCTCTACTACCTCCCTTATGCAGAACAGCAATGGCTGCACTTTTTAATTAAAATCTCTGGTATTTCACTTAGCTCTAAGCTCTTTCTGCAAAGATAATGAATGCTCGACCTTTGTAAATTAAGAATTCCACGAATCTGCTCCTGCAGGTGCTTCAGGAGTGGTCGTGCTTCCTTCAGGAGCCTTCACAGCTACTGGAAACTTTTTGCATTTTTCTGCATTTTTTCTGTACTTTGAATGAGCTTACATTCTTTTTCAAAGTGACAATGCTCTTTTCTCAGTATATCATAACACTGATGTGGGATGTTTACAACTTCTGTTATAAATCGTTGTTTATGTGTGTGTGTGTGTGTGTGTGTGTGTGTGTGTTGTTGGTTGTTTTTTGTGTGATTTGTTGTATGGTCGTGGAATATGTCTACTTCATTTGCTGTCACTTCCCTGTCTATCATGGTCAGAGTAGAGAAAAATAAACACAAATGCAGTATAATGCGATCCTTTATTGACTACGTTTTGCCCACACAGTGACCTTTATCAAGTCACAAACAGATCTGCCTGGGTAAAGGGTACAAGAGTGCTGCTACACTGCTGGTGTTCCCACAGTGTAATATACAGTGCAGCAGCACACTGCTGGTGTTCCCACACTGTAACAGCACACTGCTGGTGTTCCCACAGTGTAACATACAGTGCAGCAGCACACTGCTGGTGTTCCCACAGTGTAATATACAGTGCAGCAGCACACTGCTGGTGTTCCCACATTGTAACAGCACACTGCTGGTGTTCCCACAGTGTAGCAGCACACTGCTGGTGTTCCCACAGTGTAACAACACACTGCTGGTGTTCCCACAGTGTAACATACAGTGCAGCAGCACACTGCTGGTGTTCCCACAGTGTAACATACAGTGCAGCAGCACACTGCTGGTGTTCCCACAGTGTAACATACAGTGCAGCAGCACACTGCTGGTGTTCCCACACTGTAACATACAGTGTAGCAGCACACTGCTGGTGTTCCCACAGTGTAACATACAGTGTAGCAGCACTGCTGGTGTTCCCACAGTGTAACAGTGTCACTGTTCTCTGTTCTTATGCGTTGTGTCACCTGAGAGAATTTAAAGCTGATGTAGAATGTCGACCAGTGTCGTGGTGTGAACCAGTGTTGTATCATACACGGTCACATGAACCAGTGTTGTATCATACACGGTCACATGAACCAATGTTGTATCATACACGGTCACATGAACCAGTGTTGTATCATACAGTCACATGAACCAGTGTTGTATCATATACAGTCACATGAACCAGTGTTGTATCATACACGGTCACATGAACCAGTGTTGTATCATACACGGTCACATGAACCAGTGTTGTATCATACACGGTCACATGAACCAGTGTTGTATCATACACAGTCACATGAACCAGTGTTGTATCATACACAGTCACATGAACCAGTGTTGTATCATACACAGTCACATGAACCAGTGTTGTATCATACACAGTCACATGAACCAGTGTTGTATCATACACAGTCACATGAACCAGTGTTGTATCATACACAGTCACATGAACCAGTGTTGTATCATACACAGTCACATGAACCAGTGTTGTATCATACACGGTCATCACATACAAGAGACGCCACACATACGTCTGGTTTTTCATTTTCAAAAATATTTTCTTGGCTAGAGTCTGGAGGTCACAGAACATGTTGCGCTGGTGGTCATAGGTCAGAGGTTAAATACCACCGTGGGAGGGGGAAGGTGGGAGGGGAGGAGGGATGGTGGGAGGGGGGTGCTGACCATTGGGAGAACACTTTTTGAACTCTGGGATTTGCTTCAGTGTTCATGTGTACCAGGTTTAACACATATCTATATTTCGGTTAATTGTTGCGACCATCGTCAGGTTGCGTCTGAAGGAATTCTGAGTAAAACCGAGTCTTCTCGATCATAATTTATAGGTGTAAATGAATAATAATTTTTATTTCTACAAGTACATGTACAAGGTATACAGACCATAGCTGACATCAATGACATACTACTATATAGAAAGCCACTTGTTATTCAGAGTATTTCCCGCAAATTAGGTCAATTTTGTCCCTAGGATGCGACCCACACCAGTCGAATAACACCTATTTTACTGATAGGTGAACATGGACAGCAGGTGTCGTAAGGAAACACGTCCTAATGTTTCCACTCGTACCTTGCATCGAACCACGGACCTCAGTGTGTGAGCTGAGTGCGCTACCAATCGAGCTACGGGACACTGTACCGAATGGTATGCAATACCGACAAGATGCAAACTTAGACACATGTGCAACATCTGGGTATCTATTGCAGACGTTTCGCCCTCCAGTGGCTTTATCAATACAAATACAAGGAACATAATGTGAAGAGAGTAGAACTATATACAAAAGATGAGGTATCAGTGCCTCAACCTTGGCGTTGGTGAGCAGCGCCGTAGTCTTGAAGACTCTGAAGCACAGACATGAATATTGGCGCTTATATACTGGCGTCAGGTGAGAGACGTGCAGCAGACGTTTCCCAGGTGGTTCTAGGAGTCCGTTGGTAGTTCTAGAACCCTAGGGGTTCGTAGAACCCGTAAGAGGTCCAAGAACCACCGGTTACGAGTCCCTGCTTGTCATACTAGAAGTGTGATATTCCTCATCTCCCAATAAACTGGCTTTTCCCTCATAATCAGTCCAGCTGAGATCTGAACAACATTCAAAATACTCTTACAGATTATTAAACAATAAAATTCAATCCTTTATAATCAGCAAAGTAATACTGGGGATAATTATATATAATATACGAGGGGAATGCAATAATTTATCCCACTATTAATGGAAGTTACAGGGAGGGAGAGACTTTGATGGAATAATTTGGGTTATTCCAGTGATGTATTATACAACTGTAAGAACTGGGAATACAGTTATAACTAACAAATTTATTACAGCTAAAAATTAATACTCTTTAGTACATTAATGTGAAGTGACCGCAGCCTCATCTCTCTCTCTCCACGTCACCTCACCGTGGCTATCCTGTCTGCCTGGCCCTCCTACCTGGCCCTCCTACCTGGATCTCCTGGTTGGCCCTCCTGCCTGGCCCTCCTGCCTGGCCCTCCTGGCCCTGGGCCTCCTACCTGGGCCTCCTGCCTGGCTCTCCTGGTTGGCCCTCCTGCCTGGCCCTCCTGCCTGGCTCTCTCACAACAAACTCTTGTTTCCTGGCTCTACCTTCTTCCCGAGTGGATGGATGGTCGGGTTGGCACCCAACACACACTGAAGAACTTTATCAGGCCTTAAGATTGATAAAGTTTACACCAAACGAAACTTTTCTCTCACCAGAAAAGTTTATTCTGCACATGTGTCTTTTAAATGGGAATGAAAGGAAAAAAGTGATGAGAATAAGTAGTCATGGGAATGACGAACTGTACTTCACATAAGTGAAAAAATTGTGTACGGAGAATGAAATATTAGACGCCACATTAGAGGGGATTTAGATTTTGCCGTCAAAGTGGCTAGTTTATTGTGCACCTCATATCCATCCTGTGGATGGTAGTGGCTAGTTTATTGTGCACCTCATATCCATCCATGGGCTGTGGTAATTTTGGGAGTGGCTAGTTTATTGTGCACCTCATATCCATCCTGTGGATGGTAGTGGCTAGTTTATTGTGACTCATATCCATCCTGTGGATGGTAGTGGTTAGTTTATTGTGCACCTCATATCCATCCTGTGGATGGTAGTGGCTAGTTTATTGTGCACTCATATCCATCCTGTGGATGGTAGTGGCTAGTTTATTGTGCACCTCATATCCATCCTGTGGATGGTAGTGGCTAGTTTATTGTGCACCTCATATCCATCCTGTGGATGGTAGTGGCTAGTTTATTGTGCACCTCATATCCATCCTGTGGATGGTAGTGGCTAGTTTATTGTGCACCTCATATCCATCCTGTGGATGGTAGTGGCTAGTTTATTGTGCACCTCATATCCATCCTGTGGATGGTAGTGGCTAGTTTATTGTGCACCTCATATCCATCTTATGGAAGGTAGTACAAGAGCATAAGGATACTCAAAAGGCCTAGGAATCCCGTGGAATAATACAGTACATCTGAATTTTATTTACATCTCTATGCCACCAAGTATCTTTAGGCCAATCATGGGGGCCAAATTTGAAGGCAGGAAAAATAAAACGTATATATACGTTGTGGGCACTAGCGGTAAGAACGTATATATACGTTTGGGGCACTAGCGGTAAGAACGTATATATACGTTTGGACCATTTAAGGGTTAAGAGCTGATGTATCGGTAAATGGGTTTATGAAGGATGAGGTGAATTGTTTAATAGTTTAGAGAAATAGGGAAGATGGAATGTTAAGGAATCTATGGAAAGAAAAGTTTGTTAATTTAGGCAAAAGAAGGAAATATATTGTATAATAGTGGCTCTCCACACTCTTGTATGGGTGTGAGGCATGGTCTTTGAACGTTGCAGCGAGGAGGAGGCTGGAGGCTGTAGTTATGTGTACTAGATCAATATGTGGTGTGAATATTATGCAGAGAAGGATGGGCATAGGAATTAGAAGAGGAACTGGCAATAAAATAAGATATAATTCTAAGAGTGGAAGAGGGTTTGTTGAGATGGTATGGTCATACAGAGTGTGTGAAGAAAGATAAATTGATAAAGATAGTGTAAACATCCAAGACGAGGGTGGAAGGAGGTGTAGGGAACCCCTCTTACAGGTTTAGAGTCTTAGAAGGAAGGTGTGAAGAGGGTTTTGAGAGGTATCGGCTTGAGCATTCCAGCAGTCATGAGTGATCGTGTCAGCTTGGAGTAAGTAGAGACAGGAAGCCTTGGGGATTGAACGTGCTGTCGTAGTGTGAAGACGGTGATGTCTATAAAAAAATTCACGTAAACAGAGTGGTAGAAATATTAAGACACAAATCATTCTCAAAATCTGCAACTAGAGCAATAACAGGAGAAGCAGAGGTTGCAACTAGAGCAATAACAGGAGAAGCAGAGGCTGCAACTAGAGCAATAACAGGAGAAGCAGAGGCTGCAACTAGAGCATAACAGGAGAAGCAGAGGCTGCAACTAGAGCAATAACAGGAGAAGCAGAGGCTGCAACTAGAGCAATAACAGGAGAAGCAGAGGTTGCAACTAGAGCAATAACAGGAGAAGCAGAGGCTGCAACTAGAGCAATAACAGGAGAAGCAGAGGCTGCAACTAGAGCAATAACAGGAGAAGCAGAGGCTGCAACTAGAGCAATAACAGGAGAAGCAGAGGCTGCAACTAGAGCAATAACAGGAGAAGCAGAGGTTGCAACTAGAGCAATAACAGGAGAAGCAGAGGCTGCAACAGAGAAAGAAGCAACACTGAATCAACGCTGGAAGAACAGTAGCAACAGTCACAACAACAAAACAGGTTCAGGTACAACAGTAGCAACAGTCACAACAACAAAACAGAAGCAGGTACAACAGTAGCAACAGTCACAACAACAAAACAGAAGCAGGTACAACAGTAGCAACAGTCACAACAACAAAACAGGAGCAGGTACAACAGTAGCAACAGTCACAACAACAAAACAGGAGCAGGTACAACAGTAGCAACAGTCACAACAACAAAACAGGAGCAGGTACAACAGTAGCAACAGTCACAACAACAAAACAGGAGCAGGTACAACAGTAGACAGGAAACATTTAATTGTCAAGGGACAATATAATAGTGGTAGTGGTGATGGTGGTAGTGGTAGTGGTGGTGGTGGTGGTAGTGATGGTAGTGATGGTAGTGATGGTAGTGATGGTAGTGATGGTAGTGATGGTAGTGATGGTAGGGATGGTGGTGGTGATGGTAGTGGTGGTGGTGATGGTAGTGATGGTAGTGATGGTAGTGATGGTGGTGGTGATGGTAGTGATGGTGGTGATGGTAGTGATGGTGGTGGTGATGGTAGTGATGGTAGTGATGGTAGTGATGGTGGTGGTGATGGTAGTGATGGTGGTGGTGATGGTAGTGATGGTGGTGGTGATGGTAGTAGTGGTGGTGTAGCTACCAGCTCGTTATCACAACAAGAGGTAACTGGTTGCCGAGGGTTGGACCCAGGGTAGATAATATTACACCCTCCCTGTGCTACCCTCCCAGTGCTACCCTCCCAGTGCTACCCTCCCAGTGCTACCCTCCCAGTGCTACCCTCCCAGTGCTCCCAGGCTACCCTCCCAGTGCTACCCTCCCAGTGCTACCCTCCCTGTGCTACCCTCCCAGTGCTACCCTCCCAGTGCTACCCTCCCAGTGCTACCCTCCCAGTGCTACCCTCCCAGTGCTACCCTCCCAGTGCTACCCTGCCTGTGCTACCCTCCCAGTGCTACCCTCCCAGTGCTACCCTCCCAGTGCTACCCTCCCAGTGCTACCCTCCCAGTGCTCCCCCCAGTGCTACCCTCCCAGTGCTACCCTCCCGTGCTACCCTCCCGGTGCTACCCTCCCAGTGGTACCCTCCCAGTGCTACCCTCCCTAGTGCTACCCTCCCAGTGCTACCCTCCCAGTGCTACCCTCCCTGTGCTACCCTCCCAGTGCTACCCTCCCAGTGCTACCCTCCCAGTGCTACCCTCCCAGTGCTACCCTCCCAGTGCTACCCTCCCAGTGCTACCCTCCAGTGCTACCCTCCCGTGCTACCCTCCCAGTGCTACCCTCCCAGTGTTTCCCTCCAGTGCTACCCTCCTAGTGCTACCCTTCCAGTGCTACCCTCCCAGTGCTACCCTCCCAGTGCTACCCTCCCAGTGCTACCCTCCCAGTATTACCCTCCCAGTGTTACCCTTCCAGTGGAATCCTCCTAGTGTTACCCTCCCTGTGCTACCCTCCCTGTGCTACCCTCCCAGTGTTACCCTCCCAGTGTTACCCTCCCAGTGTTACCCTCCCAGTGGTACCCTCCCAGTGGTACCCTCCCAGTGGTACCCTCCCAGTGGTACCCTCCCAGTGCTACCCTCCCAGTGCTACCCTCCCTGTGCTACCCTCCCAGTGGTACCCTCCCAGTGGTATCCTCCCAGTGCTACCTCCGTGCTCCTCCTGTGTCTTCGTCTCCTCCAGTGTTACCCTCCCAGTAGCTACCCTCCCTGTGCTACCCTCCTGTGCTACCTTCCCTGTGCTACCCTCCCTTTGCTACCCTCCCAGTCCCCCAGTTTACCCCCAGTGTTACCTCCAGTGGTCTCATGTACCCTCTGTGTAACTCCCGTGTTACCTCCATGTTTACCCTCCCTGTTACCCTCCCTGGTACCTCCCAGTGGTACCCTCTCAGTGTTAATCTCCAGTGTTACCTCCTGAGCTACCCTCCTGGTAACTCTGCATCCCGTGTACCCTCCCAGTGGTACATCCAGTGTTACTCCGGTACCTCCTGAGCAACCCTCTGTGCTACCCTCCTGTGCTACCTCCCAGTGGCAACCCTCGTGCAGTAACTCAGGGCACCCATCGTGCTAGACCATGTGCAACCCTCGTGCTAGAACCGGCAACACCATCTGCAGATACCAGGATAACATCATCGTGCAGAACCAGGGCAACACCATCGTGCAGAACCAGGGGCAACACCATCGTGCAGAACCAGGAGCAACACCATCGTGCAGAACCAGGGGCAACACCATCGTGCAGAACCAGGAGCAACACCATCGTGCAGAACCAGGGGCAACACCATCGTGCAGAACCAGGGGCAACACCATCGTGCAGAACCAGGGGCAACACCATCGTGCAGAACCAGAGGATATGCATATTACCTAAACCCATTACACATATTGGTGATTCACATAATAAACCTGAACCTCGTCCTGCCATCTTGGCCACACCTTGGCCTCACCCTGGCCACACCTTGGCCTCACCTTGGCCTCAACTTGTCCTTGTCTTTCCGCGAGTCTGAGTCGGAGTGGTGGTCTATATTGCTGTATTTCAACAACGAGAGTAAGAAAACTATCGACGCCTATCACAGGTAAATTTCAACAACGAGAGTAAGAAAACTATCGACGCCTATCACAGGTAAATCACAGCTTAGACAATCTTAAAAATCACGAAGGTGTAAATAAATCATTTGCTTTTTCCAGTACACTTAAAATTCAACCTTGGGCGAAACGTCCTGGCTTCATCAATAGAGAATAGAATATTGTGTCTTTATGGCCATTATCTGTTCTTACGTCTGTACATGCAGAGAATGGGAGCGTAAGAGACCTTCAGTAGGCCTATTAACGCATGTGAGGCAGTAGGCCTATAAACCCATGTGAGACAGCAGGCTGTGTTTACAAACAGTTGCCTCACATCTCACTACTGTAAGATTATGGTCGTATGAATAAACTTCTAGTAAATTTAATTTAGGTACAGGTACACATTACGTACAGTTATGGTACATAGTTTAACATATGTGTAAATTACCTAAGATAACCCCCCAAAAAAGTAAGTCAAAGTGACTTATTTCCTTTGAGTTCCTTCAGTGCTTCCATAACTGTGACAACGTGACCTATACTCGACAGCTGTAAGATTGTGCATCCAGAAGTGTACCTCAGCTGTAAGATTGTGCATCCAGAAGTGTACCTCAGCTGTAAGATTGTGCATCCAGAAGTGTACCTCAGCTGTAAGATTGAGCATCCAGAAGTGTACCTCAGCTATAAGATTGAGCATCCAGAAGTGTACCTCAGCTGTAAGATTGAGCATCCAGAAGTGTACCTCAGCTGTAAGTTTGAGCATCCAGAAGTGTACCTCAGCTGTAAGAGTGTGCATCCAGAAGTGTACCTCAGCTGTAAGAGTGTGCATCCAGAAGTGTACCTCAGCTGTAAGATTGAGCATCCAGGAGTGTACCTCAGCTGTAAGATTGTGCATCCAGGAGTGTACCTCAGCTGTAAGTTTGAGCAACCAGGAGTATACCTCAGCTGTAAGATTGAGCATCCAGAAGTGTACCTCAGCTGTAAGATTGAGCATCCAGAAGTGTACCTCAGCTGTAAGAGTGAGCATCCAGGAGTGTACCTCAGCTGTAAGAGTGTGCATCCAGAAGTGTACCTCAGCTGTAAGATTGAGCATCCAGAAGTGTACCTCAGCTGTAAGAGTGTGCATCCAGAAGTGTACCTCAGCTGTAAGATTGTGCATCCAGGAGTGTACCTCAGCTGTAAGTTTGAGCATCCAGGAGTATACCTCAGCTGTAAGATTGTGCATCCAGGAGTGTACCTCAGCTGTAAGTTTGTGCATCCAGAAGTGTACCTCAGCTGTAAGATTGTGCATCCAGGAGTGTACCTCAGCTGTAAGATTGTGCATCCAGAAGTGTACCTCAGCTGTAAGATTGTGCATCCAGGAGTGTACCTCAGCTGTAAGTTTGAGCATCCAGGAGTATACCTCAGCTGTAAGATTGTGCATCCAGGAGTGTACCTCAGCTGTAAGAGTGAGCATCCAGAAGTGTACCTCAGCTGTAAGATTGTGCATCCAGGAGTGTACCTCAGCTGTAAGATTGAGCATCCAGAAGTGTACCTCAGCTGTAAGTTTGAGCATCCAGAAGTGCACCTCAGCTGTAAGATTGTGCATCCAGGAGTGTACCTCAGCTGTAAGAGTGAGCATCCAGAAGTGTACCTCAGCTGTAAGATTGAGCATCCAGAAGTGTACCTCAGCTGTAAGATTGAGCATCCAGAAGTGTACCTCAGCTGTAAGATTGAGCATCCAGAAGTGTACCTCAGCTGTAAGATTGAGCATCTAGAAGTGTACCTCAGCTGTAAGATTGAGCATCCAGAAGTGTACCTCAGCTGTAAGATTGAGCATCCAGAAGTGTACCTCAGCTGTAAGATTGTGCATCCAGGAGTGTACCTCAGCTGTAAGATTGAGCATCCAGAAGTGTACCTCAGCTGTAAGTTTGAGCATCCAGAAGTGTACCTCAGCTGTAAGATTGTGCATCCAGGAGTGTACCTCAGCTGTAAGATTGAGCATCCAGAAGTGTACCTCAGCTGTAAGATTGAGCATCCAGAAGTGTACCTCAGCTGTAAGTTTGAGCATCCAGAAGTGTACCTCAGCTGTAAGATTGTGCATCCAGGAGTGTACCTCAGCTGTAAGTTTGAGCATCCAGAAGTGTACCTCAGCTGTAAGATTGAGCATCCAGAAGTGTACCTCAGCTGTAAGTTTGAGCATCCAGAAGTGTACCTCAGCTGTAAGATTGTGCATCCAGGAGTGTACCTCAGCTGTAAGTTTGAGCATCCAGAAGTGTACCTCAGCTGTAAGAGTGAGCATCCAGAAGTGTACCTCAGCTGTAAGTTTGAGCATCCAGAAGTGTACCTCAGCTGTAAGTTTGAGCATCCAGAAGTGTACCTCAGCTGTAAGATTGTCAAAGATTTTTTGCCACATGATACAATGTACAAAAATAGGTGATATTTGGTTTTGCATGCAGGAAACCCATGGTTATGCATGCAGGAAACCCATAGTTATGCATGCAGGAAACCCATGGTTATGCATGCAGGAAACCCATGGTTATGCATGCAGGAAACCCATAGTTATGCATGCAGGAAACCCATGGTTATGCATGCAGGAAACCCATAGTTATGCATGCAGGAAACCCATGGTTATGCATGCAGGAAACCCATGGTTATGCATGCAGGAAACCCATGATTATGCATGCAGGAAACCCATGGTTATGCATGCAGGAAACCCATGGCTATGCATGCAGGAAACCCATGGCTATGCATGCAGGAAACCCATGATTATGCATGCAAAAAATCCATGGTTATGCATGCAAAAACCCATGGTTATGCAGAGCATTTCGGGCAAGCTTAAAGCCCGGTGAATGAATCTCACTGTTGTAAGATTTTAAACCGGCGAATAAAGCCCGCTATAAGATAGCTATGCCATGACTCACTTTTTACTGCTACGAGAGTTCAAGGTCAGGTTCCACTGGCCCCACGGAGCCTCGCTCCTCCCTAACAAAGACAAGCTTTATCCCTCTCCCAGAACACTTTTTTGTGGGTACTATGATGGCTGATCTCTCGGGGCATGTCTACCTCCCTCATGCCCACGGTGGGTTTTATTTTCTGTCTATGGTGGGAGTGTTCACCCACAGGATGAGTGTTCTCTTCAATAATATCTTGATGGAAAATCAAGGACCCCAATGGAAATAAGTCCCTTTGACTTATTTTTGGGTTATTCTAGGTAATTTACACAGGTGTTACTATGCAAGACAAGCCACGGGAGGATGAAAATCTGCAGCTCAAGATCTTTCACAAGTCTCCATGTGTCATCAGGAGCTATACAATGTTGCAAGAGTAGCAAAAGGTGGAATAAGAGGAAGCTTTCTCAGAGTAAGGTAGCGTGTTGATGCCAACCAGTTTCTTGCATTGCTAAGATTACCTGTCTGCAATTCTTTTGCAATATGTTACTATGTATGATAGATCTGTACCTAAATAAACTTACTTGCTTACTTATAGTGGAAGTCCTCACACGTAGGAGTGGACACGTAGGAGTGGAACTGCCCAATAATCACGGCCATCGAGGCAAAATCTAAAACGGCAGTTTCGTTTTGACTACGAAAAGACCACAAAGTTTAATGTTTTCAGCTGCCGTGAAGACGCCCAGATAGAGTCAAGAGACGTATCTCTTCCTCGTTAAGCAAAAAAGGTGGAGTGAGCTAATATTTACAGCAGCTCGTGTTACCCTCGCTCCAGAGAGATGCAGAATTCACTTTTCATTACTAGTCGTCGTTGTGACTTAGAGAGGCGGGATGCCACGCCAAGCAAGGCTAGGGAAATGCTTGAACTGATCTACTTGTTGCTTGATGCTTGAGTCTTCCTCTTCTTCCTCCTCCTGCTTCTTCTTCTTCTTCTTTTCCTTCTTTTGAAGCCACCTATCAATTAGGCACATATAAAACCACACAAGCTATCGACTAGGCACTGCTAGACCCTAAGACCAGACCAGCTATGAACCAGGCACACCTGCAGCTGCTCAACCTGGATAATTGATAATTAAAGGTCTGTCAGAAGCCTGCTTTATGTCCTTGTTAATAATTTAATTATACCCAGGGATATCCAGGGATGCCCAGGGATATCCAGATCAGCCAAAGTGCCCATGGGTGCTATAATACACGAAGTGGCACCCCTGGGAGCATTCATTGACATGCCCTCCACAACCTTGCCCTCCAGCACCCTGCCCTAAACCACCCCGCCCTCCACCACCCTGCTCTCCACCACCCCGCCCTCCACCACCCTGCTCTCCACCACCCTGCCCTACACCACCCTGCTCTCCACCACCCTGCTCTCCACCACCCTGCCCTCTGTTCACTTAACCCAGTTTGAACAATTGTAAAGGGTGAAAATTGTGTCAAAACTAAACCCGTAATGGTTGGATGTGCCACAGAGTACCAAAGAGTGTCGGTACCAAAGAGTGCCACAGGGTAAAGAGTGTTACAGGGTATCAAAGAGTGCCAGAGACCCCAAAGGATATAAGTAAAAGGACCCCAATGGAAATAAGTCACTCTGTCTGACTTTTTTTTGGTTATCCTGGGTTTTCTACACATATGCTGCTATGTATGATAATCTATGTAACTGTATTTGTGTATACCTGACAAAACTTACAGAGGGTGCAGGAGAGTGCCACAGTGAAAGTGTTGTAGGATGCCATAAACTCTCAGAAGTTACCAAAGTGCCATAGGGTGCCACAAGGGGCCAGACAGTGCCCATCTTGCCCTGGAGGGCATGAATAGCTGATTCATGACTCATCCTGGGTAATCAGACGGTACCCACCGCCACGGCAGCTGACTCCTCACAGCTGGCCACTGCTGCCATGGCAGCTGGCTCCTCACATCTGGCTACTGCTGCCACGGCAGCTGGCTCCTTTCAGCTGGGGAAATGACAACAGTCACTGCTGCCACAGTCACTGCTGCCATAGTCACTGCTACTACAGTCACTGCTACCAGTCACTGCTACCACATAAATCAGAGCACAGTATCGTCTTTTGCAGACAATAAAAGAATTTGCAGGAAAGTGTCATCCACTGATACAGCGATCCTCCCAGCTGATATCAACAAAGTCTGCCACTGAACCTGTGGGGAATTATATTAGTATTGTAGTCTGGCTCGAGGAGTTCCCAACACCTCTATATACAGTCGGTTTTCTGTTGACATAATGTCTAGGGGCGTAGGTGCCAGCTCTGACTACTTAATTCAAATCATGCAGATTCCTTGGCTCCAAGGTGCAGGTTATTGGGTGTAATGTCACTAGCTGTATTATCAGGTTAGAGACATATTATTACGAATTTTTAATGGTCTTAGGAAATAAAAGCTTCCTCAAAAAGGCACATGAATATTACAAATTCTCCTGCACATGTACAGCCAAGTTGTACATGTGCAAATCTCGTGTACATTTTATCTACTCTTGATCTAGATCCAATTCAGTAGAAGTCTAAATCTTGCAGAATAAGAAACACATGCTAAGATATATGAATGTTCTGGTATGGCTTTAATGATACTTTGTTGCAAGACATAAGATCTTGCTTCATCTCTGCTAATGGAAAAAAGGAGGGGTCGTGACCCCCTTATCCACACCTGCACTACAAGTGTGGGAACATAGAGAGAGTGGGGGCTTAGCCCCTTTGATGGAGAAATTTCTTGACAGAGCCACTGATAACAATTTGATGTTTAGTGAGGGACAAATTTCAGTTTTCTGTGGAAATACTGACGAAATAAAATGTGACTGGAGTACAAGAGAATTTTAAATAGCTCGTTAGAGTGACAGCTTAATGTGAGAGACCTGGGAGTAATGATGTAGGGAAAACAACTACAAGGAGAATGAGAAGCTGGATAATTAGAACTTGGAAACAAGAGATGCTGAGCCAATAACGATACTCTTCAGGTCATTCGCTCTCTCTCTAGACTGGAAAATTGCCTTCAAGGCAGGCGAAACTGTGGAGCTGGAGACTGTACAGAGAACCTTCACAACTTGTATAAACCCAGTCAAACACCTAAATTATTGGGAGCGCTTGAAGTCACTCGAACTGCACACCTCAGCGGGTGTCCTGTGACCTGGTAGCCTTTGAGGGGACTAGAGGTAGAGTTCGTCACGTCCACGTTGGCGGGAGATTCATCTGCAAAAACTTGCATTTGTGGTCACAGTGGTGCCTGTGCTAACCTTCCTATGGTGTATAAATATACCTAGTTGGATGAATCTTATTGTAGTCAGCTGGCCCAGTGGCTTACGCTTTGGCCTGGAGTTTTACGACACACTCGCCACGAGTTCAATCCCCGCCCGTGGTATGGTTAGTTTGCAATCGTGTCATTACGATTTCGTGAGTCAGGTACCTGGGTGTTAGTTGACTGGTGTGGGTCGCATCCTGGGAGACAAAATTAAAGGACCCCCTCCTGGGTTAAAAATCCGAACAAAATCTTATCTTGTACTATCGTAAAACCTGGAAGATTCTGCAATGATTGATCCCATATATATACATCAAAATTATTCCATGTGAAAGCAAGAGGCTTGGCAGACAGTGCAAGATACCTCCAGTGAAAAACAGAGGCACAATGGGATCATTAAGAGACAATAAGTGCAAAGGGACCAAGACTCTTCAACACCCTCCCTTCATACATAAAGATACTTATTGAGAAGCCTCCCTAGCTGTCTTCAGTAAGGAACCTGATAAATTACTTAAGCGATCATCTGAACTGCTAGTGGCTGGCACCAACAGCCTGGTCTATGAGGCGAGCAACCAGGAGGCCTGGTCTGAAATTAGGCTGGGGAGCAGTGACCCCCAGAATGACCACAGGTAACTTTCAGGTAACGATTACTGCCTCTGTGATCACTGCTGCCATGGTCACTGCCACCACGCTCCTTGCTGCCACAGTCACTACTACCAGTCACTGTCCGCACCACCATCACTGCCATGGTCACTGCTGCAGCTTCTTGTCCTTGGTACCTAGCTGATTCATAGACTAAATATGTGGAAACTAGTAGTGAAAGTCTGACCGTAACTTAACGTTGAATCGAGAATGATAATAATCTCCAGGAGCATCTGTTAGTCACGATGCCATGATTCTAACTCACTCTGGGGAGGAAGGCAGTATATGTGCACTATCATCGCCCTATCCTGGAGGGTCTACCTGGAGAGTGTTCCAGGGATCAACGCCCCTGCGGACCAGTGCATGACCAGGCCTCGCAACACATTTCACTAGTTATGGGATGGTATAACGCCAGGGTGGTTGTGAAGAACACTCTGCAGAAGTGCCACTGACTTAAGGCTGCCTGGATCGTGGTTTCCAACACAGTATCCCAAAACTCAGGTAGTTTTAGCATCTGAGGAGTGCAAAACACTGACTCTACGCCAGCCACACTATAATAACAAGTGACATGTTCAGACACCTGACATCACCACAACTGACCCTAATAAACTCATCTGGCTTCCTTCCCCATATATTCTGTTTTTCTTAGTCCTTCTATTGGATTGAAAATGATGTCCTAAGTGTTGCATTTGTCTTTATTTCATAATTCAAATGACTCTGTGAACTGCAACGTCATCAAATCCTTAAAACCCTTTTCTTCCCCACACTCTAAATCTTAAAACATTGTCTTCCTTCCCTCCCAGTTAACACCCTCCTAAAATCATTTTTTTCCCCTCCCAGGTTATACACCCTCCTAGTCATCTTCCATCCCAGGTTATACACCCTCCTAGTCATCTTCCATCCCAGGTTATACACCCTCCTAGTCATTCTATTCTTCTCCGTCCTCTCTAAATACTCAAATCATCTTAAAAATCACTCTTCCACCCTATGAAGTTTTCGTTCTTCGCTCCCTACCATCTTCTGATTTCTACACTTCGAATTCTTTTCTTAATATTCACATCTTACATTACTCTCAATGTCAGTACTGTGTACTACTGTGTACTACTGTGTACTCATACCAGTAACAGTTACTGATTCACCTCCTCCCTACGTGACTCACTTCTCGACCTACCATGACGTCACGAGCTCTTTCAATGCCGTGCCCTGGGCACTGGGCAGTTCAGCTCAAGACGAGACATAGGAAGGAGACAGGAGAGGCTCTGAGCGTTCTCCCTTATACCATTAATATACGTTACCAAGCCAACCAACGTTTGTGATTATTACTCAAATCTATCAACTGAACCTCCACGACATCAAACATGACATCTCCACTGCTTTCAGTCTTCTCTCTGCAATGTTTAAATCCCATGCTTCACACGCATGTAACACTTGATATCACTACACTCTGGTACATTCCTATTTTTTTTTTTTTTGCTTCCGAAGATAAATTTCTTTCTACAAATGTCTTAACACTACACCTACATCTTTTCCCTCGTCTCTTGCATGATGAACCTCGCCTTTCATAGACCCATCTGCCTACATGTTCACCTCCAAATATCTAAATTTACATTCACTCCTTCAGTCTGACATGCAATTTTTCATTGCCTATTTTTGTTATTACAATCATCACTTTGCTCCTTTCCATATTCGCTTTTAATTTCCTTTTTTTTTTTTTTACAGACGCTCTCAACTTCAGAAATCTTGCAACATCCCCAAGGAATCTTTCAAAAGAACCGTGTCATCGGCAAAAAGCAACTGCAATGACTCTAAGTTTGTATAAGACTTTTCTTTTAATCCCACAACTCTCCCCAACAACCTTGTCTTCACCTTTTCTTACAACCTCATTTATAAAAATGTTAAAGAACCATAGTGACACCATACATCCCTGTCTAGGGTCTACATTCACATACCTTAACCTGAACTTCACCATCCACAAAAACTCTTTGTTGCTTCCAGTAACCTACCACCTATTCCATGCATTTGCAACATCTGCCACTTTGATCCACCTTATGACACGCGTTTTTTAAATCTATAAATGCAATACATAGTTCTTTGCACTTCTAATGCACTTCTAAGTACCGTTAACTTGAATATTTCAGTGTAAACACTGGGTCTACACATCCCTTACCTAACCCTTCCTAAATCATCCTGTCTGTCTTACTCTTAACACTTTCAATGATAATTTTACTGTACTCTTTACCCGGTATAATAATAATAATAATAATAATAATAATAATAATAATAATAATAATAATAATAATAATACAATTAATAATAATAATAATAATAATAATAATAATAATAATAATAATAATAATAATAACAATAATAATAATAATAACAATAATAATAATAATAATAATAATAATAATAATAACAATAAAATAATAAAATAAAATTTACATTTAATAATAATCAATATAAATCATATTCCAAAATAATAAATAATAGAAATTTAATAAAATAATAAAATTATCAATAAAATAATACTAATATATAGATAATAATAACAACTAAAACTAATAAAAATAAAGAAATAATAATACATCACATCAACTAATATAATGATAATAAAAGTATAACTACCACCTAATATTAATAATAATAATAATAATATAAAAGAATAATAGATAATACTAATAAAGAGTAATTTAAAATTTCATAAAATGAACACTATAATAAATAATTAATAATATAATAACAATAATAATAATAATAATAATAATAATAATAATAATAATAATAATAATAAAAAATAATTATCATTGCGTGTTTAAGTTGCGTAACCCGCTGAAGCACTTTACCCAAGACTGTGATGGAACACTTTTCCCAGCCACTTGAAGAGGTGCTATCAGGTAAGTGGATTATTTTCATTATATTCATGGGGAAATGCTGAACCATAAGAGGTCATACAGCGCCTGGGGAATGTAAGGGGAAATGTGAGGGGTGAGGGAGAGAAGGGGAAGAGAGGGAAAGGGAGAGAAGGAACGGGGGAGAAAGAGAGATGTGAGAGGCTGCATATGCCTGTCAGCAGAAGGACGGTGCTGACAGCATCAGAAGGACGGCGATGACAGCATCAGGCAGCACGCAGGTACAGGGAGGGAGAGCAGGCAGCCTGGGTCCATTGATGCTATAATATTATAGGAGGGTGCATCAATATTGTGGGTGTCTGCCGCGCTGACAAGATCCCACCGCGCCCCGACGCGCTCCTCACCTCACTGTTAAAGAGAATGTGTCATGGACCTGCCTTGATTGTGACTGTACCTAACACCCAGTCTGATACCTACCTTGATTGTGACTGTGCCTAACACCCAATCTGATACCTACCTTGATTGTGACTGTACCTAACACCCAATCTGATACCTACCTTGATTGTGACTGTACCTAACACCCAGTCTGATACCTACTTTGATTGTGACTGTACCTAACACCCAGTCTGATACCTACTTTGATTGTGACTGTACCTAACACCCAGTCTGATACCTACTTTGATTGTGACTGTACCTAACACCCAGTCTGATACCTACTTTGATTGTGACTGTACCTAACACCCAATCTGATACCTACCTTGATTGTGACTGTACCTAACACCCAGTCTGATACCTACTTTGATTGTGACTGTACCTAACACCCAGTCTGATACCTACCTTGATTGTGACTGTACCTAACACCCAATCTGATACCTACCTTGATTGTGACTGTACCTAACACCCAGTCTGATACCTACCTTGATTGTGACTGTACCTAACACCCAATCTGATACCTACCTTGATTGTGACTGTACCTAACACCCAGTCTGATACCTACCTTGATTGTGACTGTACCTAACACCCAGTCTGATACCTACCTTTGATTGTGACTGTACCTAACACCCAGTCTGATACCTACCTTGATTGTGACTGTACCTAACACCCAGTCTGATACCTACTTTGATTGTGACTGTACCTAACACCCAGTCTGATACTTGCCTTGAGTAACCCTGACTTTACCAAACACTCAGCCTTACTACGACCTAGCACAGTGTTGGGATCCAGCCCTCGGGCCTATAATGTTCGTATATTGCATATTCTTTTGATTACTGCCCACAGAATGGACCCATTATATGCCTGGAATTTACTTGAAAACGGTTTTGGGGTCAACGCCTCCGAGGTCCAGTGCTGACCGTCCTACCGGTGAATGGCGCTATGACCAGGCTGTTGGTGCAAGCCGCATGCAAACCAACGCATGCACCACAGCCTGGCTGATCAAGGCCGGCAATTTTCCCTGCTTTATAGGGGCCGTTAGAGTACAGCAGTACTCCAGCATAGAGAGTACAAGGGACTTAGAGTATCATCAGTGGCTTGTCTTCTCTTGTTTTGAAAGTTCTAGTTATCCAGTCTATCATTTTCCATGCAGTTGTGATCACCACATTGTTGTGCTCCTTGAATTAAGTGAATGTGACTTGGACCTGACTAGCTTAGGCCAGTAGGTGATTTGGACTTGCCTAATATGGGCCAGTAGGCCTGCTGCAATGCTGACTCTTTATATTCTTGTGAATGTGAGATCTTCATACATCATGACTCCTAAGTTTCTCACATTCAACGTCAACTAATCCGAAAGTTTGTTGTATACCACATTCCACTTTACATTTTCTCAGTTATTTTCCGTATCAGAGTAACTGAAACCTGTCCTCCCTGAACTTTACGTTATCAGTGGCCCACTGGAAGACTTTGTTTATATTAGCTCGGTGCTGTATGACCCTTGTTGGTTTAGCTCTTAGTTATGATCATAATTATATCAGCTTGGAGGTTAGCTGAGTCTTCAATAGATGACAGTTTCTTATAAAATTCTAGTATCTATGTCGCATATGAGAATTGTAGCAAGTATTGTGCCCTGTACATATAACTTATATTAAGTTAGTAATAGAATTAGGCATTAAAAAACACAATAAAAAGTAAAATACATACACAGTACATTCATTACTTATGTTAAAATATTTGTAGTCTTAATGTAGGGCGAGAGGTGAGTAGTACTTATTTGAACTTTTCACTGTGGCAGCCTGTGTGGCATCCTCTGTGGCAGCCTGTGTGGCATCCTCGGTGGCACCCTGTGTGGCATCCTCTGTGGCATCCTCTGTGGCAGCCTGTATGGCATCTTCTGTGGCAGCCTGTGTGGCATTCTGTGGCAGCCTGTATGGCATAATCTGTGGCACCCTGTGTGTCATCCTCTGTGGCATCCTCTGTGGCAGCCTGTATGGCATCCTCTGTGGCACCCTGTGTGGCATCCTCTGTGGCATCCTCTGTGGCAGCCTGTATGGCATCCTCTGTGGCAGCCTGTGTGGCATTCTCTGTGGCAGCCTGTATGGCATTTTCTGTGGCACCCTGTGTGGCATCCTCTGTGGCATTCTCTGTGGCAGCCTGTGTGGCATCCTCTGTGGCACCCTGTGTGGCATCCTCTGTGGCATTCTCTGTGGCAGCCTGTGTGGCATCCTCTGTGGCAGCCTGTGTGGCATTCTCTGTGGCATCCTCTATGGCACCCTCTCATTTCGTTCTGTTTGTTTGGAAGTTAAATATTCCTTCGCCCACCTTGCCAGATATTCCTTCTGCACACATTATGTGCGCTGTTACTCCATGATCACTCCTGGAAGGCTCCAGCAAGGTGCACTGCATCCAGGTCATACTGGTCCAGCAACTGCGAGAGGCAGGACCGACTTGTTTTCAACCCACGTTGCCCTGGGTTGTGCAATTAATGTGGATCACCTGATTAGCGAGCTTGCTTCTCAAAACTCTTAGAATAAAGAGTTTCAAAATGTGGAACGTCAACGCTAATGGTATGTAGATTTTTGAAAGTAGGTCCGATGCATTGCTCCTTCCTTAAGTGGATGTGACTTAGACTAGCTTAGGCCAGTAGGTGACTTTGACTTGCAGGCCAGCAGGCCTGCTGCAGTGCTCCTTTCTTATTTTCTTTACTGCCACCTTTGTGGAGTGGAGTGTACCTGGAGGTTGTTCCGAGGGTCAACGCCCCCGCGGCCGGGTCCTTTACCCCCCCCCTCCGGTGGATCTGGGCCTGATTAGTGGTTTTTCATGACTGTGGGCTGACTTCAGTGTCCGGGCTGCATTGTCCATAAAATATTTAAGGCAGGAGTTAATGGTTTCTTGCATTTTTTGATGAATATTGAGTTTGACGAGTCTGAGCCTCGGGTCGAGGGATTGGCGCAAATTATGGAGATGTCAGCGAAGTCTTGACTTTTATGAAGAATTTATTTGGATTTTCAGTCTTTAGAGTGTTTATTGGCTCACTGAACACAGTTATATTGTGACTTCAGTATTTCACTCATTTCATTGTTGTTAACATTGCCATCTTCTCTAGACATGGACACAATATTATATACCGTGGATTTTTTCACATAAAAAATATTTTGAATTTATTTAAATTTTAATTATAACTTTTTTCTTCTCTGCTGGGCCTTGTATAATGTATTAAGCTGGAGCCGAGTGTATACATCATGTATATACCCTCAGATATGTAATATCCCTTTGTGTGTGTATAAACGGGGATATACAACATTTGGTATATATTGCCAGCAAGGAGAGTATTACGACGGGGTTATGAGGATGTAACTTCTCGCAAGATCTTGCAAGATCCCTTGCAAGGTTTATGGTTTTTATATTAGCCTGCACGGACGATGTATTCATTAATACCGTGGAGAGCCAAGGTTTCACTACGATCGTCGAGGATTTTGTAGGATTGTACAGATGTGTGTGTGTGGTTCCGTTATTGGTGTTTGCAGATGATGCACTGTGACTGCCTGAGCGCCAAGGTACCCGACAAGGGGTGCTGGTGGCGGTGAAGGTAGGTTACACTGAATTACAAAGTCACAATACCGTGTCTGGAACAATACACAAATAACCCGCACATAGAACAGAGGAGCTTACGACGACGTTTCGGTCAGACTTGGTTACACTGCAGTAAACACAACTCAGCGTGCTTACAGTGAAAGACGAAGCGGTGAAATACACGGGCTCTTGCTCAAAACATGCGCTGGGGTGTTTCTTCTTCGTATCCTCTGTCTCCTTGCTAACCCTGGTTAATTTCCGGAATGAATCTAATAACTTCTAAGGAAGATTTATTGAGGAAAGTGCTAAAGCTGTTTCAACCCTTCTCCAACCTAAACCTGTTTTATTACACACACACACATACACACACACACACACACACACACACACACACACACACACACACACACACACACACATGTATATATATGTTCTCCATGGGGAAGTGGAGAAGAATTCTTCCTCCGTAAGCCATGCGTGTCGTAAGAGGCGACTAATATGCCGGGAGCGAGAGGATAGTAACCTCTTCTCCTGTATACATTACTTAATGTAAAAAGAAAAAAAATCAATTTCAGTGTTCAGCAGGTGAAGACAGTGTTCAGCTGGTGCAGACAGTGTTCAGCTGGTGCAGACAGTGTTCAGCTGGCGAAGACAGTGTTCAGCAGGTGAAGACAGTGTTCAGCTGGTGAAGACAGTGTTCAGCTGGTGAAGACAGTGTTCAGCTGGTGCAGACAGTGTTCAGCTGGTGAAGACAGTGTTCAGCTGGTGAAGACTGTGTTCAGCTGGTGCAGACAGTGTTCAGCAGGTGAAGACAGTGTTCAGCTGGTGCAGACAGTGTTCAGCTGGTGAAGACAGTGTTCAGCTGGTGAAGACAGTGTTCAGCTGGTGAAGACAGTGTTCAGCTGGTGCAGACAGTGTTCAGCTGGGGAAGATAGTGTTCAGCTGGTGCAGACAGTGTTCAGCTGGTGCAGACAGTGTTCAGCTGGTGCAGACAGTGTTCAGCTGGTGAAGACAGTGTTCAGCTGGTGAAGACAGTGTTCAGCTGGTGCAGACAGTGTTCAGCTGGTGCAGACAGTGTTCAGCTGGTGAAGACAGTGTTCAGCTGGTGAAGACAGTGTTCAGCTGGTGAAGACAGTGTTCAGCTGGTGAAGACAGTGTTCAGCTGGTGCAGACAGTGTTCAGCTGGTGCAGACAGTGTTCAGCTGGTGAAGACAGTGTTCAGCTGGTGAAGACAGTGTTCAGCTGGTGAAGACAGTGTTCAGCTGGTGAAGACAGTGTTCAGCTGGTGAAGACAGTGTTCAGCTGGTGAAGACAGTGTTCAGCTGGTGAAGACAGTGTTCAGCTGGTGAAGACAGTGTTCAGCTGGTGAAGACAGTGTTCAGCTGGTGCAGACAGTGTTCAGCTGGTGCAGACAGTGTTCAGCTGGTGAAGACAGTGTTCAGCTGGTGAAGACAGTGTTCAGCTGGTGAAGACAGTGTTCAGCTGGTGAAGACAGTGTTCAGCTGGTGAAGACAGTGTTCAGCTGGTGAAGACAGTGTTCAGCTGGTGCAGACAGTGTTCAGCTGGTGCAGACAGTGTTCAGCTGGTGAAGACAGTGTTCAGCTGGTGCAGACAGTGTTCAGCTGGTGAAGACAGTGTTCAGCTGGTGAAGACAGTGTTCAGCTGGTGAAGACAGTGTTCAGCTGGTGAAGACAGTGTTCAGCTGGTGCAGACAGTGTTCAGCTGGTGAAGACAGTGTTCAGCTGGTGCAGACAGTGTTCAGCTGGTGAAGACAGTGTTCAGCTGGTGCAGACAGTGTTCAGCTGGTGAAGACAGTGTTCAGCTGGTGCAGACAGTGTTCAGCTGGTGCAGACAGTGTTCAGCTGGTGCAGACAGTGTTCAGCTGGTGCAGACAGTGTTCAGCTGGTGCAGACAGTGTTCAGCTGGTGCAGACAGTGTTCAGCTGGTGCAGACAGTGTTCAGCTGGTGCAGACAGCCACTACTGCTGTCTAACATATAATCCCATTTAAAGAAATTGCTTTTCTCTGAGGATCGATACGCAGCCGGGAAGAAGAGACAGTGCGCTACACCCTGATGGGCGTACAGGGACCCTGCTGGGTATTTCTCTTCCTCTCCCTTCCCTCTCTCCCTCGTCTCCCCTTCTCTCCCCTCCCTCCAACCCTCACTTACCAGCCCCACCAAGAGTTCATTCTTGAAGGTGCGCTGCCTCGTGTTGATGCCTTCAACTGGGAGGTGAACATTGATGTTCAACTGGGAGGTGAACATTGATGTTCAACTGGGAGGTGAACATTGATGTTCAACTGGGAGGCGAACATTGATGTTCAACTGGGAGGCGAACATTGATGTTCAACTGGGAGGTGAACATTGATGTTCAACTGGGAGGTGAACATTGATGTTCAACTGGGAGGCGAACATTGATGATGTTCAACTGGGAGGCGAACATTGATGTTCAACTGGGAGGCTAACATTGATGTTCAAATGGGAGGTGAACATTGATGTTCAACTGGGAGGTGAACATTGATGTTCAACTGGGAGGTGAACATTGATGTTCAACTGGGAGGTGAACATTGATGTTCAACTGGGAGGTGAACATTGATGTTCAACTGGGAGGCGAACATTGATGATGTTCAACTGGGAGGCGAACATTGATGTTCAACTGGGAGGCGAACATTGATGTTCAAATGGGAGATGAACATTGATGTTCAACTGGGAGGTGAACATTGATGTTCAACTGGGAGGTGAACATTGATGTTCAACTGGGAGGCGAACATTGATGTTCAAATGGGAGATGAACATTGATGTTCAACTGGGAGGTGAACATTGATGTTCAACTGGGAGGTGAACATTGATGTTCAACTGGGAGGTGAACATTGATGTTCAAATGGGAGATGAACATTGATGTTCAACTGGGAGATGAACATTGATGTTCAATTGGGAGGTGAACATTGTTGATGTTCAACTGGGAGGTGAACATTGATGTTCAACTGGGAGGTGAAGATTGATGTTCAGCTGGGAGGCGAACATTGATGTTCAACTGGGAGGTGAACATTGATGTTCAACTGGGAGGTGAACATTGATGTTCAACTGGGAGGTGAACATTGATGTTCAACTGGGAGGTGAATATTGATGTTCAACTGGGAGATGAACATTGATGTTCAATTGGGAGGTGAACATTGATGATGTTCAACTGGGAGGTGAACATTGATGTTCAACTGGGAGGTGAACACCGAAATCGTAACAACACTATTGCAACCCAACCATGGAACGGCTGGTGTTTTGAACTCGCCATAGGTTCAAACCCCAGCCGGTCCGTGGTACATTGACAATCTTGCATACTCTTCCTTGCAACTTGTCTCCCAGCACATAATCGCAGTATTACGCAGCTTCTGGTAGGTTGAACAATGTTCTGGTTCACTAGTCTGTGGTAAGAACATCTTGTTCAAAGTCTGTGGTAAGAACATCTTGTTCAAAGTCTGTGGTAAGAACATCTTGTTCAGAGTCTAGTAAGAACGCGTTCAAAGTCTGTGGTAAGAACCTCGTGTTCTCCTTCAAAGAACAAACATTGTCTGGAGTGGGTACGTGTTCTGTGTAGCGTCTATGCACTTAAGATCATTCTTAATGAGAACAACAGCTGTCTCCTCAATCCTGTCAGAATCTCTCAGTTTTGTTCTTCGTGGAAGAAGAAACTTTGAGGATAGTTGTTACATTAGACACCTGTGCAACACTTGGGTATCTTTAATGAGGAAACGTTTCGCCCCACATTATAAGGACTGATGAAGCCACAGTATGGCGAAATATTTCCACAATGAAGACACCAAAGTGTTTCACACGTGTCTTAATTTATCAACTTGTCGGGTCTCTGTACCATTTACCTACAGTGAGGATACTTGTTGTTGTGCTCATGGAAGCTGTCATACTGACCTTCCAGTTGCTGTGCTCATGGAAGCTGTCATACTGACCTTCCAGTTGTTGTGCTCATGGAAGCTGCCATACTGACCTTCCAGTTGCTGTGCTCATGGAAGCTGTCATACTGACCTTCCAGTTGCTGTGCTCATGGAAGCTGCCATACTGACCTTCCAGTTGTTGTGCTCATGGAAGCTGTCATACTGACCTTCCAGTTACTGTGCTCATGGAAGCTGCCATACTGACCTTCCAGTTGCTGTGCTCATGGAAGCTGCCATACTGACCTTCCAGTTGCTGTGCTCATGGAAGCTGTCATACTGACCTTCCAGTTGCTGTGCTCATGGAAGCTGTCATACTGACCTTCCAGTTGATGTGCTCATGGAAGCTGCCATACTGACCTTCCAGTTACTGTGCTCATGGAAGCTGCCATACTGACCTTCCAGTTACTGTGCTCATGGAAGCTGCCATACTGACCTTCCAGTTACTGTGCTCATGGAAGCTGTCATACTGACCTTCCAGTTGCTGTGCTCATGGAAGCTGCCATACTGACCTTCCAGTTACTGTGCTCATGGAAGCTGCCATACTGACCTTCCAGTTGCTGTGCTCATGGAAGCTGCCATACTGACCTTCCAGTTACTGTGCTCATGGAAGCTGCCATACTGACCTTCCAGTTGCTGTGCTCATGGAAGCTGCCATACTGACCTTCCAGTTACTGTGCTCATGGAAGCTGCCATACTGACCTTCCAGTTACTGTGCTCATGGAAGCTGCCATACTGACCTTCCAGTTGCTGTGCTCATGGAAGCTGCCATACTGACCTTCCAGTTGCTGTGCTCATGGAAGCTGCCATACTGACCTTCCAGTTACTGTGCTCATGGAAGCTGCCATACTGACCTTCCAGTTGCTGTGCTCATGGAAGCTGCCATACTGACCTTCCAGTTACTGTGCTCATGGAAGCTGCCATACTGACCTTCCAGTTACTGTGCTCATGGAAGCTGCCATACTGACCTTCCAGTTGCTGTGCTCATGGAAGCTGCCATACTGACCTTCCAGTTGCTGTGCTCATGGAAGCTGCCATACTGACCTTCCAGTTACTGTGCTCATGGAAGCTGTCATACTGACCTTCCAGTTGCTGTGCTCATGGAAGCTGCCATACTGACCTTCCAGTTACTGTGCTCATGGAAGCTGCCATACTGACCTTCCAGTTGCTGTGCTCATGGAAGCTGCCATACTGACCTTCCAGTTGCTGTGCTCATGGAAGCTGTCATACTGACCTTCCAGTTGCTGTGCTCATGGAAGCTGTCATACTGACCTTCCAGTTGCTGTGCTCATGGAAGCTGCCATACTGACCTTCCAGTTGCTGTGCTCATGGAAGCTGCCATACTGACCTTCCAGTTGCTGTGCTCATGGAAGCTGCCATACTGACCTTCCAGTTGTTGTGCTCATGGAAGCTGCCATACTGACCTTCCAGTTACTGTGCTCATGGAAGCTGTCATACTGACCTTCCAGTTGCTGTGCTCATGGAAGCTGCCATACTGACCTTCCAGTTACTGTGCTCATGGAAGCTGCCATACTGACCTTCCAGTTGCTGTGCTCATGGAAGCTGCCATACTGACCTTCCAGTTGCTGTGCTCATGGAAGCTGTCATACTGACCTTCCAGTTGCTGTGCTCATGGAAGCTGTCATACTGACCTTCCAGTTGCTGTGCTCATGGAAGCTGCCATACTGACCTTCCAGTTGCTGTGCTCATGGAAGCTGCCATACTGACCTTCCAGTTGCTGTGCTCATGGAAGCTGCCATACTGACCTTCCAGTTGCTGTGCTCATGGAAGCTGCCATACTGACCTTCCAGTTGCTGTGCTCATGGAAGCTGCCATACTGACCTTCCAGTTGCTGTGCTCATGGAAGCTGCCATACTGACCTTCCAGTTGCTGTTCTCATGGAAGCTGCCATACTGACCTTCCAGTTGCTGTGCTCATGGAAGCTGCCATACTGACCTTCCAGTTGCTGTGCTCATGGAAGCTGCCATACTGACCTTCCAGTTGCTGTGCTCATGGAAGCTGCCATACTGACCTTCCAGTTGCTGTGCTCATGGAAGCTGCCATACTGACCTTCCAGTTGCTGTGCTCATGGAAGCTGCCATACTGACCTTCCAGTTGCTGTGCTCATGGAAGCTGCCATACTGACCTTCCAGTTGCTGTGCTCATGGAAGCTGCCATACTGACCTTCCAGTTTATGTTATTAATGAGGATGTTATCACAGAAGTGTTCTGTGATCTTGGTGTTCGTGTGGGCATCACCACAACAGTGTTCTCTCATCACTGATGGTTACGTGATCTTTATCAACATTTGCTGTGAAATATACTACTTTCTTCAACACCTCATCTCTACAAATATCATGAGGTCGACCGGGCTGAGTGTGTTCAGCATTGTTTGTTGTCAGAACTAGTTTTACTGTTCGTTTGTTCTTGTCACGCACTTGACGGTGAACAGGCTATGAGGCAATTGAATGTTGCTTCAACTTGACCCAACTTTCAACTCTGTAAGTCCAGTCGTCAACTGTGCTCTTTGTATAAGTGTTGAATACTTCGTATTGATATCAGAGGTTCTTACAGGGACGTTATCACAGTCTATTTCTCTTGATAATTTTGCATTCTGGCTGTAAAATATGCAGTGCACACTGACGGGGCACCCATGTTATTGAGGACAAAGGAAACGACTCATGGAACGCTCTGTCAGAGTTTTTTTTTCCCTCAAGGCTGATACTTTTTGGTTGCCATACTTATGCCTACATTATTGTTGCACAGGTCTCCTGCAGAAGTGTTTATGTTGTCTGCTCACACTTCACTTTCTCGCTGGACGCCATTGATTCCCTCTTCTAGAAATACCGTAGTTATTTCAGGGTCGTCACGGTCACCTTGCAGATCACACAGTCACCTTGCAGGTCACACAGTCACCTTGCAGGTCACACAGCCACCTTGCAGGTCACACAGTCACCTTGCAGGTCACACAGTCACCTTGCAGGTCACACAGTCACTTTGAAGGTCACACAGTCACCTTGCAGGTCCCACAGTCACCTTGCAGGTCACACAGTCACCTTGCAGGTCACACAGTCACCTTGCAGGTCACACAGTCACCTTGCAGGTCACACAGTCACCTTGCAGGTCACACAGTCACCAAGTCTAACCAGAAACAAAAGTGTTATTCAACAATGACTAAACATAAGAGGTCCCCCAGAAAGTCCGGGTTCCTGGCTATAATATCTGTAATGACTGAAGTCATCATAAACTGTGACTTCAGTCGTTACTTCAGCAGCTTCCAGGTATGATAACACCAGTGGTATTTGATACCCACTACATAATAGAGATACCTGGGTATCTTTATTATGTAGCCGGCTACATAATAAAGATACCCAGGTGTTACACATGTGTCTAAACTTTAAATAGTTTACATAATTATTTTTGGAAAATTTTAATATCAGTCTGAGCAAAAAACTTGTTAAACAAATGATGATCAGATTGCGAAGTTACATCAATGAATCACTGATGAATAACAGATAAACATGAATAAAACAATAATGAATAAGCATGTCCCACAATAATAATAATAATAATAATAATAATAATAATAATAATAATAATATCTTACTACAAGTATATGTACAAGGTATACAGACCATAGCTAACATCAATGACATACTACTATATAGAAAGCCCCTTGTTATGCTGAGCATTTTCCGCAAATTAGGTCAGTTTTGTCCCAGGATGCGACCCACACCAGTTCACTAACACCCAGGTACCCATTTTACTGTTGGGTGAACGTAGACAACCGGTGAAAGGAAACACGTCCGATGTTTCCATCCCTTCGCCGGGAATCGAACCCGGACCCTCGCCGGGTGAAGCGAGAGCTTTTGCCACCAGGCCACGGGGCCTGGTGTAGCTAGGGTAGGATGAGTGTAGCTAGGGCAGGATGAGTGTACCTAGAGCAGGATGAATGAAGCTAGGGCAGGATGAGTGTAGCTAGGGCAGGATGAGTGTAGCTAGGACAGGATGAGTGTAGCTAGGGCAGTATGAGTGTACCTAGGGCAGGATGAGTGTAGCTAGGGCAGGATGAGTGCAGCTAGGGCAGGATGAATGTAGCAAGGGCAGGATGAGTGTAGCTAGGGCAGGATGAATAAAGCTAGGTCAGGATGAATGTAGCTAGGGCAGGATGAGTGTAGCTAGGGCAGGATGAGTGTAGCTAGGGCAGGATGAGTGTAGCTAGGGCAGTATGAGTGTAGCTAGGGCAGGATGAGTGTAGCTAGGGCAGGATGAGTGTAGCTAGGGCAGGATGAGTGTAGCTAGGGCAGGATGAGTGTACCTAGGGCAGGATGAGTGTACCTAGGGCAGGATGAGTGTAGCTAGGGCAGGATGAGTGTACCTAGGGCAGGATGAGTGTACCTAGGGCAGGATGAGTGTAGCTAGGTATGTTCGCCACGGCATAAAAAAAAAATATGAATGAAGGAACGCTGCCTTAGGCCTACCGACTCATACTAGATAGGTCATTCTCAGACCCAAACCTTCTAAATGAAATATTTGTTCAGCCTATAGTGAAGGCTAGCCAAGGTGTTAGTTATGGTAAACCTTCTAATCTAGGGCCATTATTTTAGACTCAATCTCAATCTCAACTCTTCTCAGTCGTGCAGTAGTTTCCTTGGAGCTGCTTCCGGAGGTCAGCGCCCCTGCGACTCGGTCCCAGACCAGGTCTCCTGGTTGCTTGCACCATCGATCAGGCTTCAGTAGTGTCAGGATGACACCACTGAAGTCTCCCAGCTCAGGCTGACACCACTGAAGTCCCTTAGCTCAGGCTGACACTACTGAAGTCTCCCAGCTCAGGGTGACACTACTAAAGTCTCCCAGTTCAGGCTGACACTACTGAAGTCTCCCAGCTCAGGCTGACACTACTGAAGTCTCCCAGCTCAGGATGACACTACTGAAGTCTCCCAGCTCAGGCTGACACTACTGAAGTCTCCCAGCTCAGGCTGACACTACTGAAGTCTCCCAGCTCAGGCTGACACTACTGAAGTCTCCTAGCTAAGTCTAATACATTTCAACACTGACCCATCCTGCGTGATGTAAACAAGGGGAGCGCTGCTAGCTTTTGTTCCCACTGTGTAAACTCTCACCTAGAATCTTGCAGCAGCACGCTGCTGATGTATTTAATTTTTAGAAGCTCATCTCTTGACAAAAACACAAAAACCCGCGTCAGGTGATTTTCCTGATGATTAAACCAACAAAACTGTTTGTTGTAGTGGAGTTCAGAAGGTAGCTGCCAACAACACGACCTTAGCGTTGTAAACAACACGACCTTAGCGTTGTAAACAACACGACCTTAGGGTTGTAAACAACACGACCTTAGCGTTGTAAACAACACGACCTTAGGGTTGTAAACAACACGACCTTAGCGTTGTAAACAACACGACCTTAGAGTTGTAAACAACACGACCTTAGGGTTGTAAACAACACGACCTTAGAGTTGTAAACAACACGACCTTAGAGTTGTAAACAACACGACCTTAAGGTTGTAAACAACACGACCTTAGCGTTGTAAACAACACGACCTTAGGGTTGTAAACAACACGACCTTAGAGTTGTAAACAACACGACCTTAGGGTTGTAAACAACACGACCTTAGAGTTGTAAACAACACGACCTTAGGGTTGTAAACAACACGACCTTAAGGTTGTAAACAACACGACCTTAGGGTTGTAAACAACACGACCTTAAGGTTGTAAACAACACGACCTTAGGGTTGTAAACAACACGAAATTAGGGTTGTAAACAACACGACCTTAAGGTTGTAAACAACACGACCTTAGGGTTGTAAACAACACGACCTTAAGGTTGTAAACAACACGACCTTAGGTTGTAAACAACACGACCTTAGGGCTAGATAACAAGGTAGCCAGCTCTTACGAGCGTCAACAATGTCACAAAGTGCCTCTTCCCAGCACAAGTGCATCATTCCACGTAAGTATGTCAAATGAGCGTGTAATAATGCACCTCAGCTGGCCAGATGCCCTTTAGAACTACTCCCAGACACCCACTAAAACACTCTTATTTGACACACTTAAATGTGTTAAGTGAGTGTGTAGTGAGTGTGTGTGTGTGTGTGTGTGTGTGTGTGTGTTTGTGTGTGTGTTTGTGTGTGTGTTTGTGTACTCACCTAGTTGTGGTTGCAGGGGTCGAGTCATAGCTCCTGTGTGTGTGTGTGTAGGCAGCAAGTCGTGTACATTGCACTGGTCATGTATTTTAAGAGAGACAAAACATCCTAAACTTTTTGGTAACTTTTCGCTCAGTATCTTTATCAAGTGATGATATACTGATAAAGTTCTTGAGCGAAATGTTGTTATAATGAAAGCTGACGATGTTTCTGCTTTCTTCCGTCTACCAGTTAAGCTACCTGACGGTATTCCGGGGGTCAACGCCCCCGCGGCCCGGTCCACGACCAGGCCTCCCGGTGGATCAGGGCCTGATCAACCAGGCTGTTACTGCTGGCCGCACGTAGTCCAACGTACGAACCACAGCCCGGCTGATCCGGCACCGACTTTAAGTAGGTTTAGTAGGCTCACTAGACTCGGTAGGCTCAGTAGGCTGCTACCAACAAGCAGGGAAGGTTTCGATGAAGCTTATACTTATACTGTAGTTAGAAACGTGTAACACTAGAGACGGTGGTAACCAGGTGGTAACCAGGTGGTAACCAGGTGGTAACCAGGTGGTAACCAGGTGGTAACCAGGTGGTAACCAGGTGGTAACCTTCTTCTTCTTGTAGGTTCGCCGGTACGTCCGGCCCGGGTGGTAACCAGTGTATCTTTGACAAGTTACTAACACAACAGACAAATAACCCTCACTATGAGACAGAACCATTAACTACGCTCGTAAACTGACGAAAGAAACGTAACAGACTAGTGACCTGTCACAACATCTGAACGTAGATATTGCTAAACATCCGTCAGATATTTGGAGGTAAGTGTTGGTGGCGGGATGTTGACTGACAGGTCAAGTGAGGCTGCCCACTACACATGCCTCTCCAACCAGAGATACAGATCTCGCAAATCTAGATAATCTGGGCATGCTTAAGGTCTGTGACAATATAACACTCGGTGTTGGCATGTAGAGTGGCAGCAGGCTGTCGATATTATTTCAGAGGTCGATAAGCTGCAATTGGTCTCGGTAAACCGTGCTGGGAGTCGATAAGACGTTCTGGGAGTCGGTAAGCCGTGCTGGGAATCAGTAAGCTCCCAGTAAATCGTACTGGGAGCCGATCATTCGTACTGGGAGTCGATACGGTGTACTGGGAGTCGATAAACCGTGCTGGGAGTCGATAAACCGTGCCTTGGAATCGATAAACCGTACCTTAGACTCAAACTATACTGGGAGTCGATAAGCCATACTTTGGACTCGATAAGGTGTACTCGGAGTCAGTAAGTCATACTGGGAGTCTGTAAGGCAGACTATGTGACGGTGGTGCAGACGGCCTCCAGATGTCTGCTCTTGCAAATGAGATTGAAAACCAAGGTCTTAAGACTCATCCCAGTCACTCAGGATTCCGGCCATCGGGATTCATGCAGAATAAAAAACTCTTGGAGCTTGAGGCACCCAACGTGACCTCACAAATAATTATGAGATTGTGTTAGCCTTAGGAACCCGCGGATGATCAGTTCTGCACTGTGTACATGTGTGAAAGGTTTAAGTAAGATAACCTGCCAGAGTGACATGACTGACCTCTGGGGTGAAGGACGGTATAGACGAAGGATAGTGAGACACTTATGTTTGAAGGGAAAATGGCTTTTATTGCAACGTTCCGTTGAGAACTGGACTTTATCAAGGCTAGGATTGGACGGTCTCATAACTGACCTTTCCTGTGAAGGATCAGCAACTGCTGACGCGGTGGACTGATAAGAAAATAAGAACATAACAAAGAAGGAGCACTGCAGCAGGCCTACTGGCCCATGCTAGTGATCCAAAGAACGAAATTGGGGCATTGTCAGAGGCTAATTTTAGTACCATTAAGTTAGCAAACAATGCAGTTTGCAGTGTAGGCGACCAGTTATTTTTTTTTCTTAACTCAACATAGCTGGTGCAGTTCTTACAAAAGCAGACGCAGCCTTGTCAGTAGTCTCTTGTTAGATCCATCACTGTGTATCATTTGTTTTATATTCTTACTAAAAGTTGCCTTTGCAATTGATTTAAGAAAGGTAGATTTAAGAAAGGTAGATTTAAGAAAGGTAGATTTAAGAAAGGTAGATTTAAGAAAGGTAGATTTAAGAAAAGTATGACTTGGGATGAGATTCTTGGGAGGGACTTTAAGATGGGTGATTTTAAATGACATTCATTCCCCAGGAGGTGTGTCACCTTCACTCAGTCTGCCTATGTTGTGTCACCTTCACTCAGTCTGCCTATGCTGTGCTCCTAGTCTGCCTATGTTGTGTCACCCCTCAGTGCCTTGTGTGTCACCACTCAGTCTGCCTATGCTGTGTCACCTTCACTCAGTCTGCCTATGCTGGTACTTCCTAGCTCCTATGCTGTGTCACCTTCACTCAGTCTGCCTATGCTGTGTCACCTTCACTCAGTCTGCCTATGTTGTGTCACCTTCACTCAGTCTGCCTATGCTGTGTCACCTTCACTCAGTCTGCCTATGCTGTGTCACCTTCACTCAGTCTGCCTATGCTGTGTCACCTTCACTCAGTCTGCCTATGCTGTGTCACCCTCAGTCTGCATGCTGTCACATTCACTCATCTGCCATGCTGTGTCACCCTCATTGCATCTGTGTCACCTTCACTCAGTCTGCCTATGCTGTGTCACCTTCACTCACGCCCTCAGTCTGTTTATGTTTGTACGTGACCTTGGAAAAAAGATCTGTTTTGTAAGTTTGAGTTTACTGATCCATGGTAGGCAGGTTCTTCCCAAACAACAGCCCACTTTGTCTGTCCAGTCTATTTCTGAAGCTACCTATGGTGTTGGCTGCAGTCACTTTACCTGGCAGATTGTTCCACTCGTCTACAACTCTGTTGTCAAACCTATACTTTCCCTTATCCATTGTAAATCTGAATTTATCCAACCTGAAATTTTCTTTCTTGGTTGGATATCGACCCCACCCTATGTACAGTATAGCATATATATTTATGTTTGTCTTACACTTGTATACTCGATCATATCACTTAAGACAGTGAGGGTTCATGACTTTCAGTCTATTCTCGTATGAAAGATTTCTTATACAGTGGACTAATTTTGTCATCCTTCTCTGTGTGTCATCCAATGCATTTATATCCATTCTATAGTATGGCGACCAGAACTGAGCTGCAAAATTTAAGTGAGGTCTTACTAGTGATGCATAGAATTGTAGTATAACCTCTGGACTCATGTTACTTACACTTCTTGATACAAATCCTAGTAATCTGTTAGTCTTATTGCGCACATTAAGGCACTTTTGTCTTGGCTTTACATTTCTACTTACTATGACTCCCAAGTCATCTTGGTTAAGTTCTTTATTATTTAGTTTAAAAGTGCCGCATTGTCCTCACTCCTCCATGAGTGCCACATTGTCCACTCCTCCATGAGTGCCACATATTCCACCCCTCCATGAGTGCCATTGTCCACCCCCTCATGAGTGCCACATTGTCCACCTCCTCAAGGTATAATAGCACACTAGACACTATTTATGCGGGTAAGGATTGCCTTAAAACGTGACCAACACTCTTGTTGAGTTTTCCCACTGAGTTGTTGCTTACTTGGCACTTCATGACACTGTGACACAGCTTTAGTATTTCTGCTTTGTGGCGCTGTGGAAATATTTGTGTTGGCGACCACGCCGATGTTAGAGCCATTGTTGGGTGTGGGGTAGGTTTATGCGGGTATGGGGTGGGTAGGATGAATGTAGCTAGGGCAGGATGAGTGTAGCTAGGGAAGGATGAGTGTAGCTAGGGCAGGTATATGCTGCAAGTTAAACTTTGGAAGTTCAGAGCCACTGGGTTGACCAAAGTGGTGAAGGCTGCCTCAAGACGGCGACGTTTCTGTATATCACTCACCGTCACCAATACTCCGGCGTCTTGCCACTTGACCAAGTGTCCTGGTGGGTGGTGGACCGCACATGCATTAGCCAGGTTGTCTCTGCTTCGTTCATAAGAACATAAGAATCAAGTATCACTCTTGCAGGCCTACTGGCCTACGCTAGGCAGGTTCTCTAGTCGTTTTGGTCAAGCTTTTGTATATTTTGCCCACATTCACCTTATTGCACCCACCACATAGGATGATATATGCTCCTGGTGCTGTAGGAAAGAGCTCAGGAGAAACGTTGCTGTTTCATGGATGCTGTTGATCGGCGTTTCGAACACAGTGGTGTAAACTTGTTGGGTGCCGTCATCTTCATAAGACACATCAACCTTTAAAGATCCAAGTCGTTCTTAAGAAACAGTCGAGTTATTTCATGGAAAAAAATGTGGCAACAGATCGAAGAATAAAATTGACAAATTGGCAACTACACACACTACCTACCTGGTGGGAGGGAGGAGTCTACCTGGTGGGAGGGAGGAGTCTACCTAGAAGGAGTGAGGAGTCTACCTAGAAGGAGTGAGGAGTCTACCTAGAAGGTAGTACCGGGGGGGGGGGTGAACCCTCCCGGGCCCGGTCCATAACCAGGCCTCCAGAAACAGTATCAACCTGCTGTTAACCACGATACACCTGTCTTGGAATCTTGAAGCCGAGCAGAAGAGGCTTTCTCAGTTTATCACACAAATATACTTGCCTGAACCTTTCTCTAATTGAAAGTTTGAAGCCGATCGGATTAAACATTCTCGAGCAACAAATGAAAACCTTGAAGGACGGTATCCTTCTTAGATACCCAGTAGAGGTATCCACTGTACCTGAGTAACATTTAATCCACTTTGTCGGTATTTACATACCATTAAAGTTCCCTAGGCCTAAGACTCTTACTACCCAGGTAGGCCTAAGCCTCTTACTGCCCCAGCAGGCCTATGATAAGGCAGTATTGGGCATGCCAGCTGGCAGTGTCGGGCCTAGAATAGCCTAAAAGCTTTCTGACAGGTAATGAATTTCTCAACTACGTAACTTCTACCTGCCCTACAAGTGCTACAAGCTGACACTCCCTCTACAAGTATCTACATATATCTATAAGTATCTATAGATATCTCCAAGTATCTACAGATATCTATAAATATCTACACGTATCTACAGGTGTCTACAAGTATCTAAAAAGTATCAACAAGTATCTACAAGTAAATACAAGTATCTATAGGCATCTACAGGTATCTACAAGTATTTAAAAGTATCTATAGGTATATACAAGTATCTACAGGTATCTACAAGTTTTTACATGTATCTACAAGTATCTACAGGTATCTACAAGTTATTCCAGTATCTCTGTCATGTCCACTGAATTTGATTCATCGTAGACTGGATCCGACACATTCCTGTAGACTGGATCCGACACATTCCTGTAGACTGGATCCAACACATTCCTGTAGACTGGATCCAACACATTCCTGTAGACTGGCTGCACATAGTCACGAGAGTTACTGCCCTCTTGGCCCTGTCCAGATCAATCAGTCTGTTGGTACTGGCCGCACACAGTCCATCGTAGGCACCACAGCCTGGCTGATCGGGAACTAACTTCTCCTCTTGGAGACATCCAGAAACTTGTTAGTAATTCCCCTTATGTTTGAAAAGAGTGTATTAAGGAGTCTTGGTCCCTTTACACTTAGTTTACTCACTGCAACCTTGGCGTTTATTGGGGGTATTTTGCACCGTCAGCCAAGCCTCTTGCTCCCGTAGGGAGGATTTCAGTGTGGAGGTTGGGGCCAATTTTTCTTAAATTTCCAGGTGTAAATTATGATGTGTCTTGCCAATGTTCCAATTGATTTTTGCCGCCGAAGTGGCACTCTTACTGTGTGCCTCATATCCATCCTGTGGAGGGTAGCGTAAGAACATGTGGATACAGGAAAGGCCCAGGAACTGCTATAGGACCCAGAAGTATTAACACAGGTACATCCAGATTTATATCTACAGTTGACTTATCTGTTGTAAGCAAATTTAGGAAACTTGCGTAATATGTCTGGTATCTAATTTTCATAAATAAGATATCTTGACGTATCACATAGGTTATTCTACTGTCTATCTCTGTATTCCTCAATAAGTGGACAATTAAGCACATAGTTTTCAAGACAGTGACCAGGTTGAGGAACTTCAAGCTTCCCCAGTAATTAAGATGCAGGGAATACTCTCAGCACGTTCTGCAGCTCTGCAATTTCGTCTTAATAAAAGTTGTTATACAATAATATTGCAGGCTAGAGAGAACAAGTGACTTAAAGAACATTAGTGTTGAAGAATTAGACACACTTGCAACATCTGGGGATCTTTATATGTAGACTTTTCAACATCCAGTGGTTTTATTAATACAAGGACATAATGTGAAGACTGTAGAATTATATACCAAAGATGAGGTAATGAGTCCCTCGACCTCTGAGGCACAGACATGATGTCTGTGCCTCAGAGTCTTCAGGACTACGGTGTTCATCACCATCTCCGAGACTGAGGGGACTGATTACCTCATCTTTTGTATATAATTCTACATTCTTCGCATTATGTCCTGGTATTGATAAAACCACTGGTTCTTGAACCCTCTATAAAGATACCCACATGTGTCTAAGTCTTCATCTTATTGGTGTTGTATACATCATTAGTGGTACTTTTCTTCTGAAAGTTCTGCTTATCCTGCCCATCATTTCCATCGCTGGAGACACACTGTGAGAGAGTGTCATGAGACTGCCCCTTGTTTTTGTAAAATTGTACTCGTCAGTTTTTATGTGAGAAATGGGAAGGTAGCTCTAATTCCAGGCATCAAGAGCCACTTCAGCAGCATCAAGGGACCACCTCAGTTGTCTGCTTGAAGGGAAGAATCAGGGTCATCCCTAAATCTCCCTCTGATAACTTTCTCCATTACTTTACCAGGAATGCTCGTCTGAGAAACTGGTTTGTAGTATAACACCTGTCATAACACCTGTCATAACACCTGTCATAACACATGTCTCTCTCCTTTTTTAAATATGGGAATTTTATTTGCTGTTTTTCAGATCTCTGGTAACTGTCCTGTATCCATTGACTTATTGTAGATCACAGCTACTGGTTTAGACAATGTTTCTGCTTCCTCTCACAGAAACTCTGGTGATACGTTATCTTTCATGTAGCCAACACCATTAAAAGTTTCTTTATTTCTGTCGTGTTGATGGCATTCAGTACTTGAGTGCTCCATGTTCTTTAGTCTCTCTGCTATTGTCCCAGTTTCCACTGAGAAGACTTCTTCAAATGCTTTTTATCAACACTTCACAGATTTCCTTTTTCGTTGTTGGTGAGCTCTCCTCCTTCCTTCCTCAGATGAATAACCTGGTTCTTTACTGTCGTCTTTCTTCTGACATGTCTGTCAAGTAGTTTTGGTTCAGGCTTGACTTTTGCTGCTATGTTACTCTCATATTGCCTCTCAGACTCTCTCCTCTCTCTAATATATTCGTTTCCGGTCAGTCTGTTCACTTCTCTGTTCTCGTCTGTTCTTTTCTTTCTCCATTTTTTTCACTCCTTTTACACATTTTTTTTCCTCTCTAGTTAAGCCAAGACTCTGTGACTGCTGTTGTTTTCTCTCGTGTGTGATACGTTTCTCTCTCTCTCTCTCTCTCTCTCTCTCTCTCTCTCTCTCTCTCTCTCTCTCTCTCTCTCCCTATTCTTCACTCTTATACTTTTATCTCATCTCACTCACTCTTTACTTCTCTCTCTTTCCTCACTGCTATTCAATCACTCTACTCATCATCATCACTCTCTGTCTCTCTCTTCTCTCTCTTGTCTCTACTACTCTCATCTCTCTCTCTCTGTCTCACTCTCTCTCTCTCTCTTCTCTTCTATTCTCTCCTCGCACTACTTCACCTCCAGATGTTCACTTCATCCACAACCTTGACTGAACTGGTCCATTCTCCACTGTTGTGACTTGCAGGGGTCGATCAAGCTCCTGGCCCTCGTGGTCTACTAGGCTACCCCTCTGTGTGGTTACATCTCTTATTGTTTCCTCCTGATTCAAAGTTTCACTTTTAACTCTATCTAAGATGTTATACTAGTTGTGGTTGAGGGGTCGTTCATGTCTGGCGAGTATAGTTGTGGTGTGGTGACTCTCTAGTTTCTGGTGAGTGTGGTAACCATTAGGATGTTGGTGGGGTACGGAGAGTGTGATGTGGTGGTGTGGGGCTGGCGGTAGCTGTCAGTGTGGTGCAGTGAGCCAGGAGTCTGTCCATCACCGACCATTCTTCCGCACTCCATTCCCCTCTCCTCCACCACTTCCACCACCCTCTATTACCCCTCTCCCACCTCACCATCTCCCCTCTCACTCCACCATTCTTCCACCACCCTCTATTACCTCTCCATCAGCCTCCACCAGTCTCCCTCCACCACTACCACCACTACCACCACTCTCCATCAGCCTCCACCAGTCTCCCCCCCACCACAACCACCACTCTCCATCAGCCTCCACCAATCTCCCTCCCTCCACCACCATCACTCTCCATCTATCTTCGTATAAATTCTATTTATTCTATGTACGGGATGGGTCATCCTGAGAGACAGTAACTGTGATAGTAACTCCAGATCTACTGGAAGCAAATGTTTGAAGATTCCATTGTTGTTGAATTTGTAATGGAATACTTGACGATATTCCCATTGTTCTAGTGGTCTCCCAGCTCAGGCTGACACTACTGAAGTCTCCCAGCTCAGGCTGACACTACTGAAGTCTCCCAGCTCAGGCTGACACTACTGAAGTCTCCCAGCTCAGGCTGACACTACTGAAGTCTCCCAGCTCAGACTGACACTACTGAAGTCTCCCAGCTCAGGCTGACACTACTGAAGTCTCCCAGCTCAGGCTGACACTACTGAAGTCTCCCAGCTCAGGCTGACACTACTGAAGTCTCCCAGCTCAGGCTGACACTACTGAAGTCTCCCAGCTCAGGCTGACACTACTGAAGTCTCCCAGCTCAGGCTGACACTACTGAAGTCTCCCAGCTCAGGCTGACACTACTGAAGTCTCCCAGCTCAGACTGACACAACTGAAGTCTCCCAGCTCAGGCTGACACTACTGAAGTCTCCCAGCTCAGGCTTACACTACTGAAGTCTCTCAGCTCAGGCTGACACTACTGAAGTCTCCCAGCTCAGGCTGACACTACTGAAGTCTCCCAGCTCAGGCTGACACTACTGAAGTCTCCCAGCTCAGGCTGACACTACTGAAGTCTCCCAGCTCAGGCTGACACTACTGAAGTCTCCCAGCTCAGGCTGACACTACTGAAGTCTCCCAGCTCAGGCTGACACTACTGAAGTCTCCCAGCTCAGGCTGACACTACTGAAGTCTCCCAGCTCAGGCTGACACTACTAAAGTCTCCCAGCTCAGGCTGACACTACTGAAGTCTCCCAGCTCAGGCTGACACTACTGAAGTCTCCCAGCTCAGGCTGACACTACTGAAGTCTCCCAGCTCAGGCTGACACTACTGAAGTCTCCCAGCTCAGGCTGACACTACTGAAGTCTCCCAGCTCAGGCTGACACTACTGAAGTCTCCCAGCTCAGGCTGACACTACTGAAGTCTCCCAGCTCAGGCTGACACTACTAACGTCTCCCAGTTCAGGCTGACACCAATGAAGTCTCCCAGCTCAGGCTGACACTACTGAACTCCCAGCTCAGCCTGATACATTACAACACCATGTATGAGGCTCGTCCTATGGGATGCAATACGAGAGGAAGACACAGCTAGCTAGCTTTTGTTTCCAGTGTAAATATGTATAGAGTGAGATGGCAGCACACTGCTGGTGTATTCAAGTTTGCTAAATAAGTAAGTAAATTTTATTTCATTGCATGACCCTGGTGGGTTTAGCGCTTAATTTTGATAATAATAATAATAATAATAATAATAATAATAATAATAATAATAATAATAATAATAATAATTAATAATAATAATAAAAGCTTCATCACAGAGGAAAGTAGACAGATGTTGAGTAAGTAATTTGATCAACAGCTGGACACTGTCACTGCCACTGCTGTTCCCTGTCTTCATGTTCCTTGTCTTGTTACTGAAGATTAACAGCCTGCCTGGACACAGGCCAGGACCTCGATTATCGTACTGAGGATCGAGCCTCCACCACTCCTCAGTGACCTACGCAGGCTTACAAGGACCCCAGTAATTATAACAACGATCTTTATTTCTATTAGTACATGATACAACTTGTAAAGACCATAGCTGACATCAATGACATAAGATATAGAGAAGTCCCTGGTTATGCAGAACATTTTGGGCAACTTAGGTTAATTTTGTCCCCAGGATGCGACCCACACCAGTCGACTAACACCCAGGTACCTATTTACTGCTAGGTGAACAGAGACAGCATTTGTCTTAAGAAAACACGCCCAGTATTTCCACCCGTACCGGGGATCGAACCACTGACACTCAATATGTGAATTGAGTGCCCAACCAACTTAGCTACGGGTCACTTCGTCTGACTTTATTTTGGGGTTATCCTAGGTAACTTACACACATGTTACTATGTATGATAACTGTAGTCACTTAAATTTGTGTAAATTGTACCTAAATAATCTGTACCTAAATAACCTGTACCTAAATAAATAACCTGTACCTAAAATAAATAACCTGTACCTAAATAAATAACCTGTACCTAAATAAATAACCTGTACCTAAATAACCTGTACCTAAATAACCTGTACCTAAATAACCTGTACCTAAATAACCTGTACTTAAATAAATAACCTTTACCTAAATAACTTACAAGAATGCAGTTGTTTCTCTGGTCACTCGTGTGTGACCGTCTTCAGGCAGGGAGTCCAGGATGCCAGGCTCTGTATCTCCCACAATTCTTCAACTGTTCATTTTTCTGCTTCCATTATTTCATCAAATAATTTCTTTATTTTAAATTCGGTTATGTTAATTAAGGTTAGTTTAGGTGAGGATAAGTGATATCAGGTTACCTTAATTTAGTTTAAGTATGCCTAAAAAAATGACAGCAGATAAGGAAACTAGTATAAGCCTCGTGATGCGTCTGGTATGAGGGTTGTTACTTATAGTTGCTGCCGGGGATCACCGCCCCCACAGGCTGGTCCCAGACCAGGCCTCATGGCTGCTAGCATGATCAATCAGGCTATTGGTGCCCGCCGCACTCAGGCCTGCTAATCAGGAACTGATATGAGGAATTTGTTGAGTTCTTTCTCGAAGACAGCCAGGGGTCTGTTGGTATCCCCCTTATGCTTGAGGGGAGGGTGTTGAAGAGTCGTGGTGCCTTTGAACTGTCTGCCGAGACTCTTGTGTTCGTAAGTAATAATTTCGGTGTGCAGATTTGGGACCAATCTCTCTAATATCTTCCAGGTGTAGACTCATATCTTTCTTGTTTACATTCTAAGGAGTACAGTTCTTGGGACTTCGAACACTCCCAGTAATTTAGGAACTTAACTGAGGCTATACGACCTGTGAAGGTTCTCAACACATTTTCCAGTTCTGCAATTCACTTGTCTTGAAGTAGGCTGTTACTCCAGCCTAGAGAGAACAGCAAGAGACCTCAAGAGTGTCATCACTGGCTTGGCATCTCCTGCTTTTAAGTTCTAGTTATTCAACCTACAATTTGCCTCACAGTTGCGATAATAACATTGTTGTGCGCCTTGTATGCGAAGTCTTCTGATATTATCACTCCAAGGTCTCTCACATTAGACTTAAAATCTACTGAGTATTTTGAGCTTGTCTTGAACTCCATTCTTGTTATTGTTTCCTCCGTTCTTCCGTGACGTAGCAACTGAAATGATGTCAGTATATATGCAGTATATATGTCCTGGCAACATTTATAGCATATATGTATATATATGTGCAGTATATATGTCCTAGCAACATTTATAGGCAGGTTTCCTGGATAAGTCTTAAGTCACGTGAAACCCGTTTTAACTAGGACCTAGGTCATAGCCCTCTCGCTCATTCTCGACCAGGCCTAGCAGACGGGCACACAAACAGGCTGGGCACCACCACGATTATACCTGAATCATACCTGGATGGGGTTTCCGGAGTCAACCCCCCGCGGTCCGGACCAAGAGCAGGCCTCAGTACAACCCCTCCATAACAATTGTTTCCTTGCTACCTTCACTTCTTGCATCGAACCCCTTAACAATGTGTCCCTGTTGAACATCATATTGTTGTCCCTGTTGAACATCATATTGTTGTCACTGGCTCACTGGAAGACTTGGTTTATTCCAGCGGGAACACTCGCTGAGTCTTCTATGGATGTCACTCTTATACAAATTCGAGAGTGCAGACACCTCCCTATCTGCAGTATATAAGCCACTTCTTCGCGCATATGCATATACCGGTAAGCCAGCGGAAGGCCTCGGTCAGATGACCAAAAGCTCCAACGGCGGGTAATCATCTGACTAAGACCCGCGTCAGGAAACACTTGTCCTGTGTCCTGACGAACATAACCCATGTGCTGTATTCTTTTCAAGACTGATAGACTGACTACATCGACTCCAGGCTCAGGGACTGATTATTTTTCATGACCTTCGTGTAGACGATAGTCGTTGGTGAGTAACAGCTGGGTACCAGATACCTCCCACAGGTACCAGATACCTCCCACAGGTACCAGATACCTCCCACAGGTACCAGATACCTCCCACATGTACCAGATACCTCTCACAGGTACCAGATACCTCCCACAGGTACCAGATACCTCCACAGGTGCCAGATACCTCCCACAGGTACCAGATACCTCCCACAGGTACCAGATACCTCCCACAGGTACTGGTGAACGCTGGGTGACTGTTATCAAAGATACATCACACACACCGACAATTACCCACAAAAATATTCCCGTCACGTAAATTTTTCTCACATTTCTCAAAAGCTTAAAAAAAAACAATGATTGCCCTCCCCCATAAATTATATAAACATTTAGCTTCACGATTGTTTTTAATTTAACACTGAGAGTGAGAGTAGTGAGAGTGGAAGGAGTGAGAGTGGAGAGAGTTAAGACACTCCCACCACTCACACACAGTCAAGGTCGTGGTCACTGTCTGCATATCTCAAACAGACTTTAAGTAAAAAAAAATTTCCTTGGCTTCTTTGGCTTGTTATGTTCGTCCTTGTGAAAGTGTAAGTCGTGTAGTAATGTTGGTATGTGGTTGTGCTAGCCTGGTCGTGCTTGTGCTAGCATTGGTCGTGGTTGTGCTAGCCTGGTCGTGGTTGTGCTAGCCTGGTCGTGGTTGTGCTAGCCTGGTCGTGGTTGTGCTAGCCTGGTTGTGCTTGTGCTAGCCTGGTCGTGGTTGTGATAGCCTGGTCGTGGTTGTGATAGCCTGGTCGTGGTTGTGCTAGCCTGGTTGTGCTTGTGCTAGCCTGGTCGTGGTTGTGATAGCCTGGTCGTGCTTGTGCTAGCCTGGTCGTGCTTGTGCTAGCCTGTCGTGCTTGTGCTAGCCTGGTCGTGCTTGTGCTAGCCTGTTCGTGCTTGTGCTAGCCTGGTCGTGGTTGTGCTAGCCTGGTCGTGGTTGTGCTAGCCTGGTCGTGCTTGTGCTAGCCTGGTCGTGCTTGTACTAGCCTGGTCGTGGTTGTGATAGCCTGGTCGTGGTTGTGATAGCCTGGTCGTGGTTGTGCTAGCCTGGTTGTGCTTGTGCTAGCCTGGTCGTGGTTGTGATAGCCTGGTCGTGGTTGTGATAGCCTGGTCGTGGTTGTGCTAGCCTGGTTGTGCTTGTGCTAGCCTGGTCGTGGTTGTGATAGCCTGGTCGTGCTTGTGCTAGCCTGGTCGTGCTTGTGCTAGCCTGGTCGTGCTTGTGCTAGCCTGGTCGTGGTTGTGATAGCCTGGTCGTGGTTGTGCTAGCCTGGTTGTGCTTGTGCTAGCCTGGTCGTGGTTGTGATAGCCTGGTCGTGGTTGTGATAGCCTGGTCGTAGTTGTGCTAGCCTGGTCGTGCTTGTGCTAGCCTGGTCGTGGTTGTGCTAGCCTGGTCGTGCTTGTGCTAGCCTGGTCGTGCTTGTGCTAGCCTGGTCGTGGTTGTGCTAGCCTGGTCGTGGTTGTGCTAGCCTGGTCGTGGTTGTGCTAGCCTGGTCGTGGTTGTGCTAGCCTGGTCGTGGTATCGTCCTTGCTCACCAGTTAGGATAGTACTGAAATTATTCTTCGTTGGTAAGGTAGGTACTATTATGGTGTTACGTTTGTTACATGTAGGTTACCTGTAACCAGTACAGGTAACTCTTACAGCCTTAGTGCTGATTTCTACTACAGACTACATTACAGATCTCACAGGAGTCAATCACTCTACATGAAACAGCCAATGTGTCGGCACAGTGCCTGGGAAATTTGTAAATATGGACCAGTTTGAAAAATAAATGGTATGTGTCAATGACCTTTCTAGGCAGACTGTTGCACTGATGAAGAATTGCAACATCTGGGTATCTTGATTGTTGCACTCATCATCGTGTTTGGCAGTGACAAACAACATACCATCTTTTTTTTTAATATATATTCAAGTTGTTAAACCGAGCAACAAGAAAATACCGATCATTATCGGTCTCCTCAGTGATTTGAATGCAATGTTGGTTAACTTTACGGAAACCCACGTAAAAGGTACTTTGATAACGCAGTGTGGATTCCTAGATATAATCTCCTAAGATGCGACGGGAAAACATACAAGAAGGAAGGGTTAGTTGGTCTGTATGTTAGAGAGTTGCTCCTATGCATCACGTTACTTAATACCAATACTAGAAATGATATGTGATCGAAGCTTTGGTGTTTAAAATTGAAAATCTAAGTCTAGTTCTTGCAGTTGTTTATCAACCAGCAGATGTAACTTATCAACACTTCAAAGGCCAACTATTGAACGTTGAGTACTGTCTTAAAGACCCATTAAACTCTGCCCCGAATATACTATTCTCTGGAGGCTTCAATTTAAGATACACAAAGTAGAAGAATGTAGCAGAGAGGATACCAAGACCTATTGTGGATGATCTCCCACAACTCGACTTAGTCTCTGCAAATAGCAAGACCAGCCAGACGAGAAAATATCTTAGACCTTTCTTTTTAAGACACTGGCCGCCTCCCACCGAGGCAGGATGACCCAAAAAAGAAACACTTTCATCATCACTCACACTATCACTGTCTCGCCAGAGGCGAACGGATACGACAGTTTAGATGATCCTCCAAACAGCAGATATCCCAAGCCCCTCTTCTAGAGTGCAGGCACTGTACTTCCCACCTCCAGGACTCAAGTCATGCTAACCGGTTTCCCTGAATTCCTTCACAAAGTGTTACACTGCTTACACTCCAACAGCTCATCAGGCCCAAAAACCATTTACCTCCACTCCTATCTAACACGCTCACACATGCCTGCTGTATGTCCCAACCCTTTGCACACAAAACCTCCTTTACCCCCTACCTCCAACCATTCCTAGGACGGCTCCACCTTCCCTCCGCTACAAATGTATACACCCTCTAAGTCATCCTGTGACCAAACCACATTAACAACCGCTCTCAGCTCTCTGGATAATACTTTTAGTAACTCCACACTTCCTCCTAATTTCCAAACTACGAATTCTCTGCATTAATAATATTTACATCACACACTGCCTCCTTTCTTCCTATTTTTAGTAATTTATACAGGAGAAGGGGTTACTAACCCATTGCTCCCGGCATTTTAGTCGACTTTTATGACACATGACTTTCGGAGGAAAAATTCCTATTCCACTTCCCCATGGAAAATATAAAAGAACAAGAACTATTAAGAAAATAGAAGAAAACTCAGATGGGTGTGTATACATATAGGTGTACATGGATGTGTGGTGCTCCTGGTTGGGAACATTATAGTGACAAAGACAGTAAACTCAGACCACAACCTAACAGAGGTTCAGACATGTATACTCACTGACCATAACCAGCAGAACACACTCAGCCATGAAGGAATGTTCAAATTTAACTTTAACAACAAGGACACCAACTCTTTGCTAATCGTGAGTTTGCTGAAATTTGCTGGAAAGACAATATGATAAACCAGGACCTAAACCAATATTTGGAGGGGATAAACTTACTGGCATTAGAAGTATTGTTGTAGACACACTCCATTATCAAGGAGGAGAAAGTGCAGTGTGGTAAGAGAGACAAGCCAAGCCAGTGATGATAAGTTCAGGTCACTAGTTCTCTCTAGTCCGTATTATTACTGATTACTGTGTACTCACGGCCTCCTTCAAGGCATGCGAATAACTGAGCTGGATAATGTAGAGAGAACCTTCACAACTTGTATAAACTCAGTCAAGCATCTAAATTACTACGAGTGACTGGCGTTTATTTCTCCATCCTTCCGTGACGTACTAACTGATATGTGTCCCCATTGATCATCACAGTGTTGTCAGGAGCATATTGGAAGACTTGCTTCATATCACATTGGAGGCTAGCTGTGTCATCAGTGGATATATAGGTATAGTAAGTGTAAGATGTGCCTGTTGGGCTTCTATCCTCAAGTGTGTAGCTTCTCTCTTTCTCCCTCTCTCTCTCTCTTTACACAGGGTTTTACAAGGTTAGGTTAACGTTCCTAACTTTATTTACAAGCTAAGAGCTGTTACCTACATCATCTCATTTGAAAACCTTTTTATTGCTGTGAGATATACAGATATGGAACAGGATGAAGGTGGAGCCATCTGTGGGCAAGCAATTTCAATTGATTAACTGACTTAATTTCGTTGATATCATTATGCTGTGCGAACATTTTTCAGACTCGAGTCATCCTAGGAATAAATGATCTCTCTCTCTCTCTCTCTCTCTCTCTCTCTCTCTCTCTCTCTCTCTCTCTCTCTCTCTATGGGTAGTGTGTCTATGTCCTCTAAGATGAGGGCAGTTTATGTCAACAGTCTCTTGTGTGGATAGTGTATCTGTACACTGTCTCACACTGTCTCACGCTGTCTCACACTGTCTCACACTGTCTCACGCTGTCTCACGCTGTCTCACACTGTCTCACGGTTCTCTGGTCACTGAGTATGCAGGAGGAAATGCTTATGTGTTCTATTTTGTGTAGCAGTTGCTTGTGTGTGTGCTGATGCAAGTCTTCTGCTTCCTCTCAGTGCCAGCACACACACACGATCACTGAAGAGGTGGGGCCAGGAGCTATGAATCGACCCCTGCAACCACAAATAGGAGAGTACACACAAAATATAAAATACTTGGAGGAATCGACAAGGTGGACAGAAACAGAATGTTCCAGAGATGGGACACAGCAACAAGGGGTCACAATTGGAAGTTGAAGACTCAGATGAATCACAGGGATGTTAGGAAGTACTTCTTCAGTTATAGAGTTGTCAGGAAGTTAAATAATCTGAAAAGTGATGTAGTGGAGGCACGATCCATAAATAGCTTTAAGAAGAGGTATGATAAAGCTCATGGAGCAGGGAGAGAGTGGACCTAGTAGCGACCAGTGAAGAGGCGGGGCCAGGAGCTATGAATCGACCCCTGCAACCACAGTTAGGTGAGTACAATTAGGTGCGTACACACGCACACTGGTAACTACACACACACACACTGACACAAGAGTGTGTGCACAATCAAGGGAGTGAGCCTCCAGGAATGTCAGGGTTATGTGGTGGTGCCACATCCTTCCATCACCGACATCCTTGGTTCTTCTGTCATGTCATCCCTGGTTCTCGTGTTATCATGTCATCCCTGGGTCGTGTGTTATCATGTCATCCCTGGTGCTTGTGTTATGTCATCTCTGGTTCTTGTGTCATGTCATCCCTGGTTCTTGTGTTATCATGTCATCCCTGGTTCTCGTGTTATCATGTCATCTCTGGGTCTTGTGTTATCATGTCATCCCTGGGTCTTGTGTTATCATGTCATCTCTGGGTCTTGTGTTATCATGTCATCCCTGGGTCGTGTGTTATCATGTCATCCCTGGTGCTTGTGTTATGTCATCTCTGGGTCTTGTGTCATGTTATCCCTGGTTCTTGTGTTATCATGTCATCATAGTTCATGTCTCTCAGCTCTAGAACTAGTCTCTTTACAAACTTCTACACATCCTCATGCTTCTTGCCATGGTTGAAGAGATGTGGTGGGTTCTATACTGGTGATGCGGACTCCAGTTGGGCCTGACATACGTAGTGTAGTGAATGATTCCTTGTTGAGGTTCCTGAACGCTAATATTAGATTTGCCAGAAGTGCATTATTTGCGGTAGGTATTAGTTTGATGTAGCCGGTCAAGTGATATGCTCAGTACAGTGTTCACCCCGAGGTCCTTCTCCTTGGCTGAGGTTTACACACTGTGCTCCGAACGCATACTCCGTTTCTGGTCTTCTTTGCTTTTCCCAAGTTTTCATAACGTTGAATGTGTGTGTGTGTGTGTGCTCATCTATATGTGATTGTAAGGGTCAAGTCATAACTCCTGTCCCCGCCTCTTTGTTAGTATGTGTGTACTCATCTATTTGTGGGTGCAGGGGTCGATTCACAGCTCCTGGTCAAGCCTCTTCGCTAGTGTGTGTGTGTGTGTGTGTGTATGTGTGTGCCTGCGTGCGTGCTTTCTACGAATTAAGTGCGTGTTGCAGTAAACAAGCGAGCATGTGTACCAGCCATGTGTAAGTGTCACTTGCCGACGCACAACTCACCGACCTTCTTTGTAGCCTCGCCGAAACGTCTTGAGACGTCTTTTAGACAGGCAAGGAGTGAAGTGTTTTAAACTGGTGTGTGATGAGGCTCCCGGCACAACCTATTATAACTGCAGATAAAACAACATGCATGCACGCAATCAAGCGCACATACACACACACACACGTGTCGACATCACTAGTGCCAGACAGTGCCTGTTTACCCACCCAGGAGAGAAAGAGACAGACAGACAGACACAGACAGAGACAGCCGGGCGGAGCATGGCATGAGAATCTTCAGTCACAGCTGCTGCCCCAGGGCACCTAGGGGTATATCAGTCACATCCTGGAGGAAGAACACATTGCAAAAAAGGTCTTGTCTTTGCTGGCTTATCCTGTGTTAGTAATTACTAGGGTCTCCTCCTCCTCCTCCTCCTTCTTCTTCTTCTTCACGATCGTATGGTTCACCATACACACCGTGTGGTTCAACACACACACCGTGTGGTTCAACACACACACACACCGTGTGGTTCAACACACACACACACACACACCATGTGGTTCAACACACACACACACAGGTGTGTTGCAAAGGTTTGCAACACGACTAGTCCCGGAGCTAAGGGGTATGTCCTACGAGGAGAGGTTAAGGGAAATCGACCTGACGACACTGGAGGACAGGAGAGATAGGGGGAACATGATAACGACATATAAGATACTGAGAGGAATCGACAAGGTGGACAGAGACAGAATGTTCCAGAGATGGACACAGCAACAAGGGGACACAGTTGGAAGTTGAAGACTCAGATGAATCACAGGGATGTTAGGAAGTATTTCTTCAGTCACAGAGTGGTCGGGAAGTGGAATAGCTTGGGAAGTGATGTAGTTGAGGCAGGTTCCATACATAGCTTTAAGAAGAGGTATGATAAAGCTCATGGCAAGGAGAGTGACCCAGTAGCGGCCAGTGAAGAGGCGGGGCCAGGAGCTGAGTCGACCCCTGCAACCACAACTAGGTGAGTACAACTATGGTGAGTAACACACACGCTCAACATTAATTAGTAGAAAGCAGCAAATGGTTTGCGACTGACAGGCTTAGTTCCAGAGCTACAGGAGAGTTTATGTCGCTTAGTACGAAGAAAGGGAGTTCAAGGGAAAATCGGCCTGACGACACTGGAGGACAGGAGGGATAGGGAGACATGATAACAGAACATAGAAAATAACTGCGAGGAATAGGAAGGTGGACAGAGACAGGATGTTCAGAGATGGGACACAGAACAAGGGGTCACAATTGAAGTTAAAGACTCAGATAGTCAAGGGATGTTAGGAAGTATTTCTTAGTCAAGAGTTGTCAGGAAGTGAAAATCTGGCAAGTGAGGTAGTGAGGCAGGAACCATACATAGTTTAAGACGAGGTATGATAAAGACTCTGGAGAGGGAGAGAGTAGACCTGGTAGCGACAGGAAGAGCGGGCCAGGAGCTGAGTCTCGACCCCTGCAACCACAAATAGGTGAGTACGCACACACACCGTGTCACGTGGTTAGTGAAGGCTGGTACACACTGCTTCACACATTAACCTCCTAGTATGTTCGTGGAACCAGCAGCCTCTATACTGTTGGGATGTTGCTGCTGCTGCAGTTGATGCTGCTGCTGCTGCTGTTGATGCTGCTGCTGCTGTTGATGCTGCTGCTACTGTTGATGCTGTTGCTGCTGTTGATGCTGTTGATGTTGCTTGTGCTGTTGATGTTAGCAAGACTAGTCCCAGAGCTAAGGGGTATGTTCTATGAGGAGAGGTTAAGGGAACTCAACCTGACGACACTGGAGAACAGGAGGGACAGGGGAGACATGATGACACTGGAGGAGAGGAGAGATAAGAGGGACATGATGACACTGGAAGACAGGAGGGACAGGGGAGACATGATAACACTGGAGGAGAGGAGAGATAAGAGGGACATGATGACACTGGAGGACAGGAGGGACAGAGGAGACATGATAACACTGGAGGAGAGGAGAGATAAGAGGGACATGATGACACTGGAGGACAGGAGGGACAGAGGAGACATGATAACACTGGAGGAGAGGAGAGATAAGAGGGACATGATGACACTGGAAGACAGGAGGGACAGGGGAGACATAATAACACTGGAGGACAGGAGGGATAGGAGGAACATGATAACGACAGGGACAGAATGTTTCAGAGAGGGGACACAGCAACAAGGGGTCACAATTAGAAGTTAAAGACTCAAATAAGTCACAGGGATGTTAGGAAGTATTTCTTCACTCATAGAATTGTCAGGAAGTGCAACAATCTGGAGAATGATGTAGTGGAGGCAGGATCCATACATAACTTTAAGAAGAGGTATGGTAAAGCTCTTGGAGAAGGGAGAGAGTGGACCTGGTAGCGACCAGCGAAGAGACTGGGCCAGGAGCTGTGAATCGACCCCTGCAGCCACAAATAGGTGAGTACACACACACACATACACACAATTCTTGCCTCACAGTAACTTATCTGAAAGCGACTCTCACAAAACAGAGACTGACACGTATTGTTCCAGAGACACAGGAGTTCCCCTGTCTCCTAATATCATGTTTATTTTTCCACTATAATCTACCTTGTCCATAATTACTATCGCATTTGCTTTGTCTGCTTTCGTAAGGTGAAGTATAAGATCTTTCCTTAATTCATGGTATAACCTAACGAATCTTTTAGGACAATTGTGTTGTAGAGGTGTGAGCACAGTTCAGGAACAATACTGTACACTGAACAGTGAACACGGACACCAGCAGTTGCGAAACGTTGTCTTGGTCTTCAAGCTAATCTACCTTGCAAGCGTTTCCTCTGTGCTATGATAATATAAACCAATTATAATAATTATTCTGTTATAGGTTAGGTTAAGTTATTTTACGCTGGGTTAGGTTAGTTTAAATAAGGTCGGGCTAAGAGTCTTGATTAGGTTAAATTCAACCACGTTGGATTATCTTTGTTAGGTTAAGTTCAGCTACTTTGGCTTGGGTTTGGTTAGGTTACATTAAGTTTCCCTGGGTTATATTAAGTTACATTAGACGTTAAGTTACTTAGTTATATTATACTGCATGGGGTTAAGTTAACATAAGAGAGGATGTGTTGTAATAACTGAAAGGTGCAGCTCTCTGCCCTCTGGGCACCAAGCATTGTGTACCTTCACATGTTACTTCGTAGTTTCAAATGTACTCGTGTTGTCGTGTGTTTGTTGTAACCGGGAGACTGTCTCTGGATGTGTCACAATGATCTCACGTTCTCTCTTCCTCAATTTGTCAGGGAATTTCGCTGAAGGGAGTTTTCCAACCCTTGTTTGTTGACCTTGAGAAGGTCACTGGTTGTGGGTGGTGTTACTAGTTGTGTGTGATGTTACTAGTTATGTGTGGTGTCACTGGCTGTGTCTGGTGTCACTGGCTGCGTCTGGTGTCACTGGCTGTGTCTGGTGTCACTGGCTGTGTCTGGTCAGACTACTATCTCACTTAGACACGCTGACTAACTCTGGCCTCGCCAGATCTACAACAGCTTTCACAATATTATCCTTCATCTTACACAGATGACCACCTCAATGATTGACTCCTGGCCACGCTCTTATATATATATATATATATTATATATCCTCGGCCAGAGATCAGTGTTTGTGTAAGCCACCTGCCTGAAAGCTGGGTGCCTTGGATCAACGTCTAGCGTGAGCTGGATGCCAAGGTATTGGTCCAGTGTGGTACGGTCGGTAAAGCACTGCGTTCCTGTCACAAGGTTCGTAGGGTCGAGTCTCCGTCGGCCAGAGATCAGTGTTTGTGAATATTTCGCCTGCTCTTGCGAATTCCTAGCATTGTAAAATCTCTAGTTGTGTCGATGCATGCAGGGGATGAGATGAAAAGCTGTAAGCCACCTGCCTGAAAGCTGGGTGCCTTGGATCAACGTCTAGCGTGAGCTGGATGCCAAGGTATTGGTCCAGTGTGGTACGGTCGGTAAAGCACTGCGTTCCTGTCACAAGGTTCGTAGGGTCGAGTCTCCGTCGGCCAGAGATCAGTGTTTGTGAATATTTCGCCTGCTCTTGCGAATTCCTAGCATTGTAAAAATCTCTAGTTGTGTCGATGCATGCAGGGATGAGATGAAAAGCTGTAAGCCACCTGCCTGAAAGCTGGGTGCCTTGGATCAACGTCTAGCGTGAGCTGGATGCCAAGGTATTGGTCCAGTGTGGTACGGTCGGTAAAGCACTGCGTTCCTGTCACAAGGTTCGTAGGGTCGAGTCTCCGTCGGCCAGAGATCAGTGTTTGTGAATATTTCGCCTGCTCTTGCGAATTCCTAGCATTGTAAAAATCTCTAGTTGTGTCGATGCATGCAGGGGATGAGATAAAAAGCTGTAAGCCACCTGCCTGAAAGCTGGGTGCCTTGGATCAACGTCTAGCGTGAGCTGGATGCCAAGGTATTGGTCCAGTGTGGTACGGTCGGTAAAGCACTGCGTTCCTGTCACAAGGTTCGTAGGGTCGAGTCTCCGTCGGCCAGAGATCAGTGTTTGTGAATATTTCGCCTGCTCTTGCGAATTCCTAGCATATATATATATATATATATATATATATATATATATATATATATATATATATATATATATATATATATATATATATATATATATATATATAATGGGTTAATGATGTTAGTGTAATGATTACAGGACCACATAATGCTGGCGTCCGGGTTCACTGTTCTGTGTGGTACAGTGTCGTTCCTGCTTTGTGTCTGAGTTTTCTAGACAAAGATATGATAATTCTACCTTATTTCATTTACAAGCTAAAAGTTTTCATGCTACCTTAGCTCATGCACGAGTTAAGAGCTAAGTACATCCCCACCACCTCTATGATGCCACGCACAACAGGTGCCTACCACCTTTGGTACCTATTTACCATTAGGTGAACATGGCCAAGAAAAAATATGTAAGGAGACTTCCCCATTCGTTTCGCCCAGCCCGGGAATCTAATCCAAGTGCTTGAAGGTTGTGAGCCGAGTGGTGTGGCTGAGGTGGTGTGTGTCTGTTGCTTCCACTCAGGTCGTTATGTTGCTCATTTGTGGTTATTCTAACACTGGTGTTGTCCTCGCTCTTGTGTGAGTGTTCACACTTACTTGTGGTTGCTGGGTTCGAGTCACCGCTCCTGGTTCCCGCCTGTCATATTGTTGTGGTTGCTGGGGCTGAATCTTAGCTCTTGGCTCTGTCTTTTAATTATTGTTCATTTCTGCTAGCATTCCTTCTCCTTAAACACACACACACACACACACACACACACACACACACACACACACACACACACACACACACACACACACACAAACAGCCTGGTTGATCTGGCTCTTGGTGGAGGTAGTGATCCAGTTTCCTCTTGAAAACTTCTACACGTATTGCAACAATATTTGTGATATCTGCTGTTGGCAGGTTGAAGAGTCTTGGACCACTCATGTTGACACAGTGTTACTGGTGGCAGGTTGAAGAGTCTTGGACCACTGATGTTAACAGTGTTACTGGTGGCAGGTTGAAGAGTCTTGGACCACTGATGTTAACAGTGTTACTGGTGGCAGGTTGAAGAGTCTTGGACCACTGATGTTAACAGTGTTGCTGGTGACAGGTTTAAGAGTCTTGGACCACTGATGTTAACAGTGTTGCTGGTGACAGGTTGAAGAGTCTTGGACCACTGATGTTAACAGTGTTGCTGGTGACAGGTTGAAGAGTCTTGGACCACTGATGTTAACAGTGTTACTGGTGGTAGGTTGAAGAGTCTTGGGCCACTGATGTTAACAGTGTTACTGGGGGCAGGTTGAAGAGTCTTGGACCACTGATGTTAACAGTGTTACTGGTGGTAGGTTGAAGAGTCTTGGACCACTGATGTTAACAGTGTTACTGGTGGTAGGTTGAAGAGTCTTGGACCACTCATGTTAACAGTGTTACTGGTGGCAGGTTGAAGAGTCTTGGACCACTCATGTTAACAGTCTTACTGGTGGTAGGTTGAAGAGTCTTGGACCACTCATGTTAACAGTCTTACTGGTGGTAGGTTGAAGAGTCTTGGACCACTCATGTTAACAGTGTTACTGGTGGTAGGTTGAAGAGTCTTGGACCACTCATGTTAACAGTGTTACTGGTGGTAGGTTGAAGAGTCTTGGACCACTCATGTTAACAGTGTTACTGGTGGTAGGTTGAAGAGTCTTGGACCACTCATGTTAACAGTGTTACTGGTGGTAGGTTGAAGAGTCTTGGACCACTCATGTTAACAGTGTTACTGGTGGTAGGTTGAAGAGTCTTGGACCACTGATGTTAACAGTGTTACTGGTGGCAGGTTGAAGAGTCTTGGACCACTCATGTTAACAGTGTTACTGGTGGTAGGTTGAAGAGTCTTGGACCACTCATGTTAACAGTGTTACTGGTGGTAGGTTGAAGAGTCTTGGACCACTCATGTTAACAGTGTTACTGGTGGCAGGTTGAAGAGTCTTGGACCACTCATGTTAACAGTGTTACTGGTGGTAGGTTGAAGAGTCTTGGACCACTCATGTTAACAGTGTTGCTGGTGACAGGTTGAAGAGTCTTGGGCCACTGATGTTAACAGTGTTACTGGTGGCAGGTTGAAGAGTCTTGGACCACTCATGTTAACAGTGTTACTGGTGGTAGATTGAAGAGTCTTGGACCACTGATGTTAACAGTGTTACAGGTGGTAGGTTGAAGAGTCTTGGACCACTCATGTTAACAGTGTTACTGGTGGCAGGTTGAAGAGTCTTGGACCACTCATGTTAACAGTGTTACTGGTGGCAGGTTGAAGAGTCTTGGACCACTGATGTTAACAGTGTTACTGGTGGTAGGTTGAAGAGTCTTGGACCACTGATGTTAACAGTGTTACTGGTGGTAGGTTGAAGAGTCTTGGACCACTGATGTTAACAGTGTTGCTGGTGGTAGGTTGAAGAGTCTTGGACCACTGATGTTAACAGTGTTGCTGGTGGTAGGTTGAAGAGTCTTGGACCACTGATGTTAACAGTGTTGCTGGTGGTAGGTTGAAGAGTCTTGGACCACTGATGTTAACAGTGTTGCTGGTGGTAGGTTGAAGAGTCTTGGACCACTGATGTTAACAGTGTTGCTGGTGACAGTTAGAGTCTTGGACCCTCAGTTAACAGTGTTACTGGTGCAGGTTGAAGAGTCTTGGACCACTGATGTTAACAGTGTTGCTGGTAGGTTGAAGAGTCTTGGACCACTGATGTTAACAGTGTTGCTGGTGACAGGTTGAAGAGTCTTGGACCACTCATGACAGTGTTACTGGTGCAGGTTGAAGAGTCTACCCTGATTACAGTGTTGCTGGTGGTCGGTTGAAGAGTCTTGGACCACTGATGTTAACAGTGTTTCTGGTGGTAGGTTGAAGAGTCTTGGACCACTGATGTTAACAGTGTTACTGGTGGTAGGTTGAAGAGTCTTGGGCCACTGATGTTAACAGTGTTACTGGTGGTAGGTTGAAGAGTCTTAGACCACTCATGTTAACGGTGTTGCTGGTGACAGATAACACCACTTATGTGGTGTAGTATATCCCTACACATCGCTGTTGGTAAGTCAGAAAGTGTGCTGGTGTTCTTGTGGAATTTATCTCACTATATAGGGTCAGTCCCAGACCAGGCCTCCTAGTGGATGAACTGATCAGCCAGGCTGTTACTGCTGGCTACTGAGCTTGCCAAGAACACCCACACACTTCCTCTGATGCTCACCCACACACCCACACACCCACACAGCACCTTGCTTGCTCGGCACTTGGCATATTTAGTGGAGTGAATATTGTATAGAGTGGAGCTCTGGTGTTGCTGTCGACCCTACACCTTTAATATAACCAGCGACACCCCACCTCTCTCTGTACCCTCCCTCTGCTGCTACTTGGTGTCGAGTTACAGCTCCTGGGTCCCTGTACCCTCCCTCTGCTGCTACTTGGTGTCGAGTTGTAGCTCCTGGGTCCCTGTACCCACCCTCTGCTGCTACTTTGTGTCGAGTTGTAGCTCCTGCGTCCCTGTACCCACCCTCTGCTGCTACTTGGTGTCGAGTTACAGCTCCTGGGTCCTTGTACCCTCCCTCTGCTGCTACTTGTGTCGAGTTACAGCTCCTGGGTCCTTGTACCGACCCTCTGCTACTACTTGTGTCGAGTTACAGCTCCTGGGTCCTTGTACCGACCTCTGCTGCTACTTGTGTCAGTTACAGCCCTGGGTCCCTGTACTCACCCTCTGCTCTCTGGTGTCGAGTTACAGCTCCTGGGTCCCTGTACCCACCCTCTGCTGCTACTTGGTGTCGAGTTACAGCCCTGGGTCCCTGTACCCACCCTCTGATACTTGGTGTCGAGTGTATCTGTCCGTACCCACCTCTGCTGCTACTTGGTCGAGTTCAGCCCTGGGTCCTGTACCCACCTCTGCTGCTACTTGGTGTCGATTTGTAGCTCCTGCGTCCCTGTACCCACCCCCTGCTGCTACTTGGGTCGAGTTGTAGCTCTGGGTCCTGTACCCACCTCTGCTGCTACTGGGTGTCGAGTTGGCTCCTGCGTCCCTGTACCCACCCTCTGCTGCTACTTGGTGTCGAGTTACAGCTCCTGGGTCCCTGTACCCACCCTCTGCTGCTACTTGGTGTCGAGTTGTAGCTCCTGGGTCCCTGTACCCACCCTCTGCTGCTACTTGGTGTCGAGTTACAGCTCCTGGGTCCTTGTACCGACCCTCTGCTACTACTTGTGTCGAGTTACAGCTCCTGGGTCCTTGAACCGACCCTCTGCTGCAACTTGTGTCGAGTTACAGCTCCTGAGTCCCTGTACCTCTTTCCCTGTTGTGTGGATAGCATTCAGTACTTGTCAGTGCTCCCTGTTCCTTAGTCTCTCTGGTATTGTCCCAGTTTTCACTGAGAAGACTTCTTCAGATTGTTTTATCAACACATCACAGACTTCCTTGTCGTTGTTGGTGAGCTCTCCTCCTTCCTTCCTTAGTCGAATTTACTGTCGTCTTTCTTCTGATGTGGTTGTGAAGTAAATTTAGTTCAGACTTGGCCTTTGCTGCTGTTATTCTCATATATACACCTGCATCTTCCAGCTAGGTGCTCCATCCTCTCATCCACTGACTTACCTTCCAACTCACTGTCCTAATCCATTACATTCAGGAAGTCTCTCAACACCTCAAAATTTCCCCTTCTAAAGTCAGGCCTTTCATACCCTCCACCTACTGTACTTCCCTCTACCTTTAGTTCCACCAGGTACTTGAAGTTCAGGACCAAGCGATCACTAGCACCCAGGGGGCTTTCATATTCTGTTTCACCTATGTCAGATGTACCTGTGGTAAACACTAGGTTCAGCCTCGCTGAATCGTCATCTCTCTCTCCCTTGTCATGTTTTTAACATGCTGACTCGAAGCTTTCTCTAATCACCTCTATCACCTCAGAGCTCTCTGTGTTTCTGGTCCCCCATGTGGCTCTCAGTTCTCCCAAGCTATTTTTCTGTTCTTGAAATCTCCCATTATAAACCTTAGCCCTAAATGCACTCCCGGCTGCTGCTTGTGCTATGATATCAACCATCACTCGGCTTTTGGCCTCATATTCCTGCCTCAGTCTCCTGTTATTAGGTAGTGGGTTGTATATAGCTGCAGCTACTATTTTGAGTTTCCCAGTCTTAACTGAACTCACTGTGAAATTATTTTTATCTAGTCTGTTTATTCCTCTGACCTCTTCAAAACTCCATTGATTTCCAATTAATACCGCCACTCCTCTTCCTCCCCTGTTTCTTCTCTTTCCTTAACACATGGTATCCAGCTGGAAATATGACATTTGATATAATTTCTGTCAGCTTTGTTTCTGTGATAGCTGTTATATCTGGCATGATGTTAACTGTTCTTCCCTTCAGCTCTGATGCTACTTTTGCCCCTAACATTCACTAGTTTATGTCTATTCCCACTTTATATTGCTCATCCAACAGGAGTGGGGGAGGTTGGGCTTGGGTTGGTGTGGGCCTTCCTAATGGGGGAGGGGTCATGGATAGGTTTAAGGGCAAGGAAGGGGATGGGGAAGGGTGTAGGGAGAATGATGAAGCTGGGGGTCAGTGTTAGTGATGGTGTTGGGGTGGGGGACTAATCCAGATGTAGTCTAGGTGAGGAAGGGGTCGAGGTTGTGTGTGGAGGAGTTCCCAGAGTTAGGGTGTTCCCACCTCCTGGCCTCTCCTCTATCACTCTTCTCCACTCCTACATAAGAGTCTACCTGGAAGGTGTTCTGGGGGTCAACGCCCCCCGCAGCACAGTCCATGACCACTCTTGACGGATTTTCACGCTCTTCCTGAGCTGTTCCCTCTGTCATCGTCCTGTCTCTATCTAGGTAGACCTGACTGTATTATTGCGAGGTCTTCAGACATGCTCTCTCTCATAGTCCCGTCCTGAGCTGTATGGGACCACGAAGTTCATTTATTTGATCGGGCATTGTTTACCGCAGGAAAGCCTCGCGATTATCTGAAAATTGAGCTATTCCTCCTCTCCTGTGTACTCTATGATCGATAAAATCTCCCATTCATCTTCCCATCTGTTACTACCTGGACCACCTTCAGCCTCCTGGAGTCCACAGATCATCAGTGACCTCCCTTTTTCTTCCTCCAATTGTCTCTTCTTGCAGATTACTGTGTGTGTTATTTACCAGCTGCTAAAGACTTCTCGGTAGACACTTGTCCTCTCTCTCTTTCTCTCTCTTTCTCTCACTTGCTCCTGTCGGCCTTACAACTTTAATAACCTGCCGCACACCACCCAGCTGTACTCACCTAGCTGTACTCACCTAGCTGTACTCACCTAGCTGTACTCACCCATCTATATTCATCTAGCTGTACTCGCCTATTTATACTCGCCTATCTGTACTCTCCCAGCTATATTCAAGTACTTGTATTCACCTAACTGTATTCTGCTGTGCTCTCTTAGGTGTGTTTGTATGGGTCGAGTCATATCTCCTGACCCGCAGCTTTAAATACTGGTTGCTGGCGTATACAATCATGTCATACGTGATCTTGCAGCTACGTACGATACTATTCTTTTTTATTCTTATTGCTACTGCATCAGCTAGTGGACTGTGGTGCCTATGCTGGCCTGTGTGTTGCTAGCACTAACAACCTGGTTGATCAGGACATCAATCAGGATGGACTGATGGTGGCTCCCGCTTCGTGGCTGTGCTGTTGTTGCTGTTGTTACTGCTGCTCCTGCAGTCCTGCAGCTGCTGGAGTTGCTGCAGCTGAACATTCCTAGTAGCAGTTTATGAAGTCTCAGCAGACCGACATCATCAACTGGGCATGACATCATCAAGAGATAATTAAATGGCTACCATCTGTGTGACGTCAGCCAGCTGGCTTTACTGAGGCGCTGGAGGGGATTCAGTCAGCCAGTTGGCTTTATTGAGGCGCTGGAGGGGATTCAGTCAGCCAATTGGCTTTAACCGGGAAGGTCAGGCAAGTAACGTCAGCCAGCTGGCAGTATTGAAACGCCGATACCAGATGCAGTATACACAGACTTTGCAAAAGCCTTCGACAAGTGCGATCAAGTGCGCCCAAAATGCGTGCTAAGGGAATATCTAGAAAGTTGGGCAGATGGATCTATAACTTCCTAACCAATAGAACACAAAGAGTAGTAGTAAACAGAGTAAAGTCGGATGTAACTACAGTGAAAAGCTGTGTTCCACAAGGCACAGTACTCGCCCCTATTCTTTCCCTCATCCTCATATCTGACATCGACAGAGATGTAAACATAGTGTCCCATTGCAGACGATACTAGAATCTGCATAAGTGTATCTGCATAAGAGGATCTCACCTTCAAGGATCACAACAGTGTCACTATCACATCTGTGAGGAAAGTGATAAGATGGATAATGAGAACCTTCAAAACAAGGAATGCCAAGCCACTGATGACACTTTTAAATCACTTGTTCTCTCTAGGCTGAAATACTGCTGTACACTAACAGGCCTTTTTAAGGCAGGCGAAAGTGCAGATCTAGAGAATGTACAGAGAACCTTCACTGTACATATAAGTTCAGTTAAGCACCTTAATTATTGAAAACGCTTGAAGTTCCCTTGACCTGTACTTCCTGGAACGCAGGCGAGAAAGGTACGTCATAATTTACACTAGGAACATCCTAGAGGGACTGATCCCAAATCTTCACACAGAAATATCTCCTTACGAAAGCAAGCGGCTCGGCAGACGGTACGACATACTGCCAATGAAAAGCAGGGCGCCATGAGTACACTGAGAGACAATACAGTAAGTGCAAGGGGCCCAAGACTATCCATCATACAAAAGAGGGATTACCAATAGACCCCTAGCTATCGCAAGAGGGAACTGTCCCAAGTCAGTACCTGACCAGCCGGGCTGTGGTTTGTACATGCTGCTTATAGCAACAGTTTCGCTGATCATCCCCTGATCCACCAGCAGGCCTAGTCTGGGACCGGGCAGCAGGAGCGCTGACCCCCGGAACACCCATGTGAGTACATTAAATCAGCCAATTGGCTGTACCGGGACTCTGATGTCTGTCATGTCAACCAGTTGGCTGTACAGGACCTTGATGTCCCCAATGTCAGCCAGTTGGCTGTAGATAATTAAATTACTAATGTAATTTTTGAAATTCCGATTTCATTAATGATAGCGACTAGAAATTGGTTATGTGGGGGTGGTACTACAGGGGGAAGTACCAGGGAAGTACCAGGGGTGGTAGTACCGGGGGAAGTACCAGGGTGGTAGTACCGGGGGAAGTACCAGGGGTGGTAGTACCGGGGGAAGTACCAGGGTGGTAGTCCTGGGGAAGTACTCAGAAGTACCAAGAGGTGGTAGTACCGGGGGAAGTACCAGGGGTGGGAGTACCAGGGGTGGTTGTACTGGGGAAGGGCTCACAGAGTTGAAATGTGTCAGCCTGAGTCAGGAGACTTCAGTAGTGTCAGCCTGAGTCAGGAGATTTTGCCCTCAAATAGCTAGTTTAGTGCACTTCATATCAGCCTGAGTCAGAGATCTATCCACCTGTGGAGTAGTGGCAGCCTGAGTCAGGAGTAGTGGCTAGTTTATTGTGATTCCAGCCATGGGAGTCAGTTTATTGTGACTCATATCCATCCTGTGGATGGTAGTGCTAGTTTATTGTGCACTCATATCCATCCTGTGGATGGTAGTGGCTAGTTTATTGTGCACCTCATATCCATCCTGGGTGAGGAGATTGTAGTTCACCGTGAGTTGGTTTTATTTGCCTCAAGTAGGGTAGTTTATTGTGCACCTCATATCCATCCTGTGGATGGTAGTGGCTAGTTTATTGTGCACCTCATATCCATCCTGTGGATGGTAGTGGCTAGTTTATTGTGCACCTCATATCCATCCTGTGGATGGTAGTGGCTAGTTTATTGTGCACCTCATATCCATCCTGTGGATGGTAGTGGCTAGTTTATTGTGCACCTCATATCCATCCTGTGGATGGTAGTGGCTAGTTTATTGTGCACCTCATATCCATCCCGTAGATATTTCATTATTTACTTCTCTCCTAATATTATTCCTAATGCTGGGTTGCTAACTTCTAGACCAGACCATCAACCAGGAGGCTGGTCTGGGACCGGGGGAGATAACCCCAGAAATATACCACAGGTAGATTTCTCCCTACGCTGACAGCGGATAGGTTTCACATTGATGAAAAAATTCTTACAGTGATGGTGGCTGTTACCATGACAATATTCTTAGTGAGTATTGTGTTCTCCTCCACACCTGCTGTGGGAGTGTTGTGTGCTCCCACACCTGCTGTGGGAGTGTTGTGTGCTCCCCCACACCTGTTGTGGGAGTGTTGTGTGCTCCCCACACCTGCTGTGGGAGTGTTGAGTGCTCCCCCACACACTGTGGGAGTGTTGTGTGCTCCCCCACACATACTGTTGGGGTGGTGTCCCCTCCCTCCCCCCCATTTCCCCTTAAAGGTCATCTATGTCAACATTCTTGAGACATTAATGAAGGTTCTTTAACTTTATAACAGGATGAGAGTGCGCTCCCTCACTCACTCAATATCAGCCTTTGGATAAACAAAAGGCTGACCTTTATGCTAGACTTTATTCCATCTGCTCTATCCACTTTATTTCTAGCTTGTTTTACCACTTTATTCAGTGAAGGTAATAAAGCACCACTTACAAGACTGCTAGGTAAAAATGACTTTATTTATATTTAGATTTTGTCGTATTTTAGATTTTGACTTATTTTAGATTTTGTCGTATTTTAGATTTTGTCGTATTTTAGATTTTGTCGTATTTTAGATTTTGTCGTATTTTAGATTTTGTCGTATTTTAGATTTTGTCGTATTTATCTAAATATACACAAAAACATTTTGTGAATAGGTACCAAAACTGACATCCACTTAGCAAACACTTTATAATTTATTAAATATTTCGACTTTTCAGAGTAGATGGAGACATTTTTTGACAGTTCAATTTTTAGCTCAAATATGTCGATTATTAAACTTTCAATCGAAAATTATAATTTACGATTTTTCGGACTGTTTTTTGGTTACCACTAAAATTGAAATATACACAGTGAAATATTCACTGTTTTCGTGACAGTCATACGTGTGACGTTGTTAGTCACGGTAGTGTTGATGGTCCAGTGGCTGGAACACTGGCTTAGTGGTCTACATGGTCCAGTGGCTGGAGCACTGGCTTAGTGGTCTACATGGTCCAGTGACTGGAGCACTGGCTTAGTGGTCTACATGGTCCAGTGGCTGGAGCACTGGCTTAGTGGTCTACATGGTCCAGTAGCTGGAGCACTGGCTTAGTGGTCTACATGGTCCAGTGGCTGGAGCACTGGCTTAGTGGTCTCATGTCAGTGGCTGGAGCACTGGCTTAGTGGTCTACATGGTCAGTGGCTGGAGCACTGGCTTAGTGGTCTATGGTCAGTAGCTGGAGCACTGGCTTAGTGGTCTTCATGGTCCAGTGGCTGGAGCACTGGCTTAGTGGTCTACATGGTCCAGTGGCTGGAGCACTGGCTTAGTGGTTTTCATGGTCCAGTGGCTAGAGCACTGGCTTAGTGGTCTTCATGGTCCAGTGGCTGGAGCACTGGCTTAGTGGTCTTCATGATGCAGTGGCTGGAGCACTGGCTTAGTGGTCTCATGGCAGTGGCTGGAGCACTGGCTTAGTGGTCTCATGGTCCAGTGGCTGGAGCACTGGCTTAGTGGTCTACATGGTCCAGTGGCTGGAGCACTGGCTTAGTGGTTCATGGTCAGTGGCTGGAGCACTGGCTTAGTGGTTCATGTCAGTGGTGAGCACTGGCTTAGTGGTCTTCATGTCATGGCTGGAGCACTGGCTTAGTGGTCTTCATGGTGCAGTGGCTGGAGCACTGGCTTAGTGGTCTTCATGGTGCAGTGGCTGGAGCACTGCTTAGTGGTCTTCATGGTGCAGTGGCTGGAGCACTGGCTTAGTGGTTTTCATGGTCCAGTGGCTGGAGCACTGGCTTAGTGGTCTACATGGTCCAGTGGCTGGAGCACTGGCTTAGTGGTCTTCATGATGCAGTGGCTGGAGCACTGGCTTAGTGGTCTTCATGGTGCAGTGGCTGGAGCACTGACTTAGTGGTCTTCATGGTGCAGTGGCTGGAGCACTGACTTAGTGGTCTTCATGTGCAGAGGCTGGAGCACTGACTTAGTGGTCTTCATGGTGCAGTGGCTGGAGCACTGACTTAGTGGTCTTCATGATGCAGTGGCTGGAGCACTGGCTTAGTGGTCTACATGATGCAGTGGCTGGAGCACTGACTTAGTGGTCTTCATGGTGCAGAGGCTGGAGCACTGACTTAGTGGTCTTCATGGTGCAGTGGCTGGAGCACTGACTTAGTGGTCTTCATGATGCAGTGGCTGGAGCACTGACTTAGTGGTCTTCATGATGCAGTGGCTGGAGCACTGGCTTAGTGGTCTTCATGATGCAGTGGCTGGAGCACTCGCTTAGTGGTCTTCATGATGCAGTGGCTGGAGCACTGACTTAGTGGTCTTCATGGTGCAGTGGCTGGAGCACTGGCTTAGTGGTCTTCATGGTGCAGAGGCTGGAGCACTGGCTTAGTGGTCTTCATGATGCAGTGGCTGCACTGAGCAGTCCTCATGGACTGGTACCGGCTAGTGGTCTTCATGATGCAGTGGCTGGAGCACTGGCTTAGTGGTCTTCATGATGCAGTGGCTGGAGCACTGGCTTAGTGGTCTTCATGGTCAGTGGCTGGAGCACTGGCTTAGTGGTCTTCATGGTGCAGTGGCTGGAGCACTGGCTTAGTGGTCTTCATGGTGCAGTGGCTGGAGCACTGGCTTAGTGGTCTTCATGGTCCAGTGGCTGGAGCACTGGCTTAGTGGTCTTCATGGTGCAGTGGCTGGAGCACTGGCTTAGTGGTCTTCATGATGCAGTGGCTGGAGCACTGGCTTAGTGGTCTACATGGTACAGTGGCTGGAGCACTGGCTTAGTGGTCTACATGGTCCAGTGGCTGGAGCACTGGCTTAGTGGTTTTCATAGTCCAGTGGCTAGAGCACTGGCTTAGTGGTCTTCATGGTACAATGGCTGGAGCACTGGCTTAGTGGTCTTCATGGTGCAGTGGCTGGAGCACTGGCTTAGTGGTCTTCATGGTCCAGTGGCTGGAGCACTGGCTTAGTGGTTTTCATAGTCCAGTGGCTAGAGCACTGGCTTAGTGGTCTTCATGGTACAGTGGCTGGAGCACTGGCTTAGTGGTCTTCATGATGCAGTGGCTGGAGCACTGGCTTAGTGGTCTTCATAGTCCAGTGGCTAGAGCACTGGCTTAGTGGTCTTCATGGTACAGTGGCTAGAGCACTGGCTTAGTGGTCTTCATGGTGCAGTGGCTGGAGCACTGGCTTAGTGGTCTTCATGGTGCAGTGGCTGGAGCACTGGCTTAGTGGTCTTCATGGTCAGTGGCTGGAGCACTGGCTTAGTGGTCTTCATCAGTGGCTGAGCACTGGCTAGTGGTCTTCATGTCATGGCTGGAGCACTGGCTTAGTGGTCTACATGGTACAATGGCTGGAGCACTGGCTTAGTGGTCTTCATGGTGCAGTGGCTGGAGCACTGGCTTAGTGGTCTTCATGATGCAGTGGCTGGAGCACTGGCTTAGTGGTCTTCATGGTACAATGGCTGGAGCACTGGCTTAGTGGTCTTCATGGTGCAGTGGCTGGAGCACTGGCTTAGTGGTCTCATGGTCCAGTGGCTGGAGCACTGGCTTAGTGGTTTCATGTCCAGTGGCTAGGAGCACTGGCTTAGTGGTCTTCATGGTCAGTGGCTGGAGCACTGGCTTAGTGGTCTTCATGGTCCAGTGGCTGGAGCACTGGCTTAGTGGTCTTCATGGTGCAGTGGCTGGAGCACTGGCTTAGTGGTCTTCATGGTCCAGTGGCTGGAGCACTGGCTTAGTGGTTTTCATAGTCCAGTGGCTAGAGCACTGGCTTAGTGGTCTTCATGGTACAGTGGCTGGAGCACTGGCTTAGTGGTCTTCATGGTCAGTGGCTGGAGCACTGGCTTAGTGGTCTTCATGGTACAGTGGCTGGAGCACTGGCTTAGTGGTCTTCATGTCAGTGGCTGGAGCACTGGCTTAGTGGTCTTCATGGTACAGTGGCTGGAGCACTGGCTTAGTGGTCTTCATGGTGCAGTGGCTGGAGCACTGGCTTAGTGGTCTTCATGATGCAGTGGCTGGAGCACTGGCTTAGTGGTCTTCATGGTACAATGGCTGGAGCACTGGCTTAGTGGTCTACATGGTCCAGTGGCTGGAGCACTGGCTTAGTGGTCTTCATGTGCAGTGGCTGGAGCACTGGCTTAGTGGTCTTCATGGTCAGTGGCTGGAGCACTGGCTTAGTGGTCTTCATGGTACAGTGGCTGGAGCACTGGCTTAGTGGTCTCATGGTCCAGTGGCTGGAGCACTGGCTTAGTGGTCTTTGCTATGGTACAGTGGCTGGAGCACTGGCTTAGTGGTCTTCATGGTACAGTGGCTGGAGCACTGGCTTAGTGGTCTTCATGGTACAGTGGCTGGAGCACTGGCTTAGTGGTCTTCATGGTACAGTGGCTGGAGCACTGGCTTAGTGGTCTTCATGGTACAGTGGCTGGAGCACTGGCTTAGTGGTCTTCATGATGCAGTGGCTGGAGCACTGGCTTAGTGGTCTTCATGGTACAATGGCTGGAGCACTGGTTAGTGGTCTTCAGGTACAGGGTGAGAGCAGGCTTGTGTTTACCATGGTAACACAGCCGTACAGAAGCAGGCGTACCAGAACACAGCCGTACAGAAGCAGGCGTCCAGAACACAGCCGACAGAAGCAGGCGTACCAGAACACAGCGTACAGAAGCAGGCGTAGCAGAACACAGCCGTACAGAAGCAGGCGTACCAGAACACAGCCGTACAGAAGCAGGCGTACAGAACACAGCCGTACAGAAGCAGGCGTCAGAACACAGCCGTACAGAAGCAGGCGTACCAGAACACAGCCGTACAGAAGCAGGCGTACCAGAACACAGCCGTACAGAAGCAGGCGTACCAGAACACAGCCGTACAGAAGCAGGCGTACCAGAACACAGCCGTACAGAAGCAGGCGTACCAGAACACAGCCGTACAGAAGCAGGCGTACCAGAACACAGCCGTACAGAAGCAGGCGTACCAGAACACAGCGTACAGAAGCAGGCGTACCAGAACACAGCCGTACAGAAACTGGCGTACCAGAACACAGCCGTAAAGAAACAGGCGTACCAGAACACAGCCGTACAGAAACAGGCGTACCAGAACACAGCCGTACAGAAGCAGGCGTACCAGAAGCAAGAGACGTGGAAGAAAATATTGTTTTAAGGGAAGAGACAGAAAGAAGTACAAGGGAAGACAAGAGAGGGATAGATAGGCAGGTGGGAACACAAGACAGCATATCAGTAGTTCCCACACCAGGACCAAACATATACTAAAACACTTTATCAGTACTGTAAAGACTGGTAATGTGTACACGGTACAACACAAGAGGTGTTAACAAAACACAAACGGTAAATCCTCATTTTGTTAACATTCAGAAATTAATAACAGAGATAACAAAGTTAACTACATAAGTGAGCTTCTCACAGAAGCAAATACAATGTTTGGAGTTTTTACAGAAACACAAACAAGAAATGTTTTGGACAGTTAAATATGGGTGAAGAATTATAATGTTTATAGATGTGAGAGAGTGAGCAAGTCACAGGTAGGAGGAATATGTGAAGACATAGTTTGTTACTCGTAATAGTTGAGATCAAAGAATGGAACAGAACTCAGGGGCGTTGACCCCCGGTATACTCCAGGTATACTCCAGGTATTAAAGGGATAACAGGAATCTGGTGATTAATTTAGTATATATATCCCATCTGTACTAAAGAGATAAGGAAAATAGATTGAAAGCCTTGAAAAACTACACCAAGTCTCCTAAACTTGAAGTTTGTGATGGTAAATCAGAGCGTTGTACTGGAGATAGTTGCTGGGAGCAGCTCAACAAGCACATACCAGACAGCTGATGGAGCTTTGTGAAAAGTTGACTTTGAACCAAACAGATAACAGATAACAGAACCCACTAGGAATGAAAACACACTGAAGTGATCTTCACGAACAACCAGGAACTAATCAGAAACAACAATGACAAATAATATATTCTCTGATCATACTGTAGAAGAACAAACAAGTGTAAGTACAGAACAAGATGGAATGTTCAGTAAAATTAACATCAACAATCAGAGAAATGACTGGAACAAAATTAACCAAGAACTATCAGACATATCCTGGGAAAGAGTCCTGAACATCCTAAACCCTCACCAGTGCCTGGAGGAGATAAATACAGAAGCATACAAGATCTGTATTAAATATATACCAATGAAGAAACCTAGAAGAAGATGAGACATAGAAAGATAGCATAGAAGATGGTACAAAAGAAGAAAAAGGGTTACAGAGACAATAAAGCATTTTAAATTACTGGGAATATATTAAAGTTCCTAATATGTACTCACTGGCGTGGGAAAGAAAGAGATATACATAATAATATATACGTAAAGCACTTAAATGTCTGGTCCCAAATCTGCACACTGCCATAACAACAGAATGGAGTGAGAGATATAGAAGGAAGTGTAAAATAAATCCAGTGAAAAGCAGGGGTGCGGTGGGCACAATAAGGGAACACTGTATCAACGTCCGTAGCCCCAGACTATTCAACAATAGAAATAAGATACTATCCTAGGTAATCTACACATATGCTGATATGTATGATAATTTATGTAACTGTATTTATGTATACCTGTACCTGAATAAACTTACTAACATCTTAAAAGAAATATCAGAAACACTGCTGGGACAAGTATTTTCACCAGGTGCCAGATCAGCCAGGCTGTGATGGATATGTGGGGCAACTATCCACCAGAAGCGACAGCCTTGTTGACCAGGCAAACACCAGACAAACCTGGCCCAGGGCCCGGCTCCGGGAGTAAGAAAACTCTCAAAACCCTTCATAGGTATATCAAAGACAGCGTTCTACCAGCATTAAGGTTAACTTGCCACAGTGATATACTGACGCTGATCATCAGAACGACCTGAAATATCAGTGACTGACTTGCCTAATAGACTGAACACCTTCAGGGCTGGGGGACTGACTACCTTATCTTCCATTGTCTTCCGTGTATGATTCTTCAGGGCTGGGGGACTGACTACCTCATCTACAACTGTTCTTTCTTATACAATCACCGTATTGGACTGATAAAGCCACTGGTGAGCGAAACATTTTCACAAAAAAAGGACGTGTTTTGCACATGTCTTATGACGATGTCAAGAGGGAATAAGAGCGAGGTTCTTGGAGACGTCACGAAGTAAGAGCGAGGTTCTTGGAGACGTCACGAAGTAAGAGCGAGGTTCTTGGAGACGTCACGAAGTAAGAGCGAGGTTCTTGGAGACGTCACGAAGTAAGATCATCTGACACCCCCTCCCCCCGAGGCTGGACCAACACTCTTTAACATTATATAACTCTTAAGGAAAAAAGGAGCTCTGTTGCTACTCTTCAAGAGAAGGGGCTTTTGATCCATGAAACTGGAGCTATACTCTCTGCTTGGTTTAAATCTGACTTCTTCATATTATTATTATTATTGTTGATGTTATTAATTATTCATAACCTCCATCTCTTTCTCTCTCTCTCTCACCCCCTCTCTTTTCTCTCTCTCTCTCTCTCTCCTCCTCTCCTCCCGTGCCTTATTGATTCTTCCTCCCCTGTGTTTGTGTGTGTGTGTGTGTGTGTGTGTGTGTGTGTGTGTGTGTGTGTGTGTGTGTGTGTGTGTGTCTGTCTGTCTGTCTGTCTGTCTGTCTGTCTGTCTGCTTAATGTGTGTGAGTGTATGTGTGTGTTTTTCTTATGTGTGTATGTGTGTCTGTCTGCTTAATGTGTGTGTGTGTGTGTACTCGCCTATTTGTGGTTGTTAGGGTCGATTCACGGCTGCTGGTTCTGCCTTTCAACCTGCCACCAGCAACACTGCAAAGTCCCGTTGCAAACCTTTGCACTTTCTCTAGTTTCTTAACCTGCTTCATCAAGTGTGGGTTCCATGTTCGTAGGTTCGAGTCTCTTTCGGCCTGAGGTGAGTGTTTGTAAATATATATATATATAAATTTTCTGAATGAGCAGTGGCTGCAGATGTTGTCCGATTGAAATGATCCTCTGGTGATATGCTAGTCACTATGCCCACCCCTAGGTTTCTCTCTACAAGTGAGGTCTGAAGCCTCTGTACCCCCGAGTCCATACTCAGGTTCTGGTCTTCACGCCAATTTCCTACTTTTCATAACCTTGCATTACCTGCAGTTGACTTCCAGCAACCACTTTCTCCACTCTATTGCTAGCCTCTCCATTACTAGCTTCTCCATTACTAGCTTCTCCATTACTAGCTTCTCCATTACTAGCTTCTCCATTACTAGCTTCTCCATTACTAGCTTCTCCATTACTAGCTTCTCTATTACTAGCTTCTCCATTACTAGCTTCTCTATTACTAGCCTCTCCATTACTAGCTTCTCCATTACTAGCCTCTCCATTACTAGCTTCTCCATTACTAGCCTCTCCATTACTAGCCTCTCCATTACTAGCTTCTCCATTACTAGCCTCTCCATTACTAGCTTCTCCATTACTAGCCTCTCCATTACTAGCTTCTCCATTACTAGCTTCTCCATTACTAGCCTCTCCATTACTAGCTTCTCCATTACTAGCCTCTCCATTACTAGCCTCTCCATTACTAGCTTCTTCATTACTAGCTTCCCCATTACTAGCTTCTCCATTACTAGCCTCTCCATTACTAGCCTCTCCATTACTAGCCTCTCTATTACTAGCCTCTCCATTACTAGCTTCTCCATTACTAGCTTCTCCATTACTAGCTTCTTCATTACTAGCTTCCCCATTACTAGCTTCTCCATTACTAGCTTCTCCATTACTAGCCTCTCCATTACTAACCTCTCCATTAATAGCTTCTCCATTACTAGCCTCTCCATTAATTAGCCTCTCCTTGTTGCTTATTCGTGGTTAATCGACTCCATGCTGAGGGACTGATTACCTCAAACTCTTACTGATCTTCAACATTCTACTTTGTATGGACTGATGAAGCCACTGTGTGGCGAAACGTTTCCTCAATATAGATACCCAAGTGTTGCATATGTGTCTAATTCATCAACTTGTCTGTTCTCTGATCCATTTACCTAGTCATTCTGGCATATTTTTGACAGAACAAACACAGTACTGGTCCTAATACTCTCGAAAGCAGTGACCAGTCACAGGTATATCACTGGGTTTATTGTGCACTTCCTCTCATATCTTTCACTCCAGGACCTTGTTATACCAGTGTGTAAATTCTCTGCGCACCTTCCATGTATATATTATTATTTATTCTTTCTACGGCGCTCCAGACAGTATATTTCAGGTACTCGGAGGCATTCCCAGTAGTTTAAATGCTTTATTGACTCTATGTTGAGAGTAAATGATCTCTCTCTGGTGTGTTGCTGGGGGCAGTAGGAGACTGGGAACTAGCAGGTGTGAGGAGGATGTTCTTAAAACCCAGTGTATCACACACCCAGTCTTGGTATACCAGTCTTGGTATACAAGTCTTGGAATACAAATCTTAGTGTACCAGTCTTGGCAAATCTACCTTGGTATACCAGTTCTGGTATACCCCTCTCTTGATACACCAGTCTTGATGTAACCAGCCTTTCTATATCACTAGTACACTCCTCAGTACACTCCCAGTACACTCCCCAGTACATTCACCAGTATACTTATTAGTACACTCCCCAGTACACTCGCCAGTACACTCCCCAGTACACTCGCCAGTACAGGAACTTCATTTAAAATATTCATGATGCTATGAATATTTTTGGAAAAAGGATTCTCTCCCCCTTTCTGTTGACTACGATGCTATAAGCACTGCTTCCAGTCCCACGGTATATATATATATATATATATATATATATATATATATATATATATATATATATATATATATATATATGTATATATAGGTGTTAGGAAATCAGTGATCACTGTCGGAATGACCACTGAGGTAAATATCTGGTTCCTGGATGATGGCCCACTGGCAAGCACGAAAGAGTCTCTTGATGAATTTGTTCAGGTGATGACACGGGGACAGACCCTGGAACTCATCCTTAGTGCATCTACATGTGAAATCATCTTGCCAGTCAGTAAGTGATCGACGCAGTGAGAAGCACACTAGCTGGTGCATCAGTCATTGCTTCCACAAATAGCGTCTTGCTTCGAGCACCTCTGGGAACTGATGCCGTTGACACAATTCTCGAAAACAAACTGAACGATTTGATGGAACAATGAATAGGCAATCTAGACAACCACGATGCCTTGCACCTTCTCACAAAGTGCTTACTTAAGTCTACCCAGGTTAACATATCTCCTAAGATGTTTACCCGCATTTGTCAACCCTCTACTACATAAATATGACAGTCTCCTGAGATTGATATTCACAGAAGTTCTCAACATTACTCTACAAGACGAACAGTGGTACCAAGCTACACCTCCAGCCAGACTAGGAGGCACTGATGTCCACAAGGCATCACAGACTGAACTCTCTGCTTTCCTGTCATGATGTGTCATCCAGTGAACTTGTAGCAGTCATTCTCCCTCAACACCTCAGGGACAATGTTGGAGATCGTGACCAAAAGTTTATTGATGGAGCCAGACTCTGGGATAATCTAACAGGCTACGCAACCGGTCCTGCTTCCCCCAACAGCTACTGTCACATTGAGATGGCCCAGTAGTGGAGAATATAACCTCAACAATGCTTGTTCCCATGGGTTCAGATATCCTTGGCTCATGAGGAAAAGGTGCATCCAAGTTTCTTAAGGAGCTAATCAAAATAATCATCAGGACAACTAGGAATCCCAGGGCAGCTAGTTTTCTGTTCCAGAGGCTCAGTGTTGCAGTTCAGAGGGGTAATGCCTGTTGTACCCTGGCTACCTGCCTCACCTCGAGGAGTTGGACGAGATATTTGTTATGTAATTTTTGACAAACACTCTTGTGTATTTGTAATATATTCCTCAAACCTCACATATTGTTTGCTTCATCTTTGTACCATCAATGTATCCTACTTTGTTTTGCACTAAATTACATAATAAAATATACCTGTTTGTGCAGTCAGAGAAGATGGGATGGTAGAAGTAGAGTGAATATTCCAACAACTTCAGTCAGAAATACAAATATTTTTCCTCGGAGCCTTCTTATCCCCTTCTCCGAGGCTGAGTGTTCCCACAATTTACACAGGAGATAGACGCCTTATATATATATATATATATATATATATATATATATATATATATATATATATATATATATATATATATATATATATATATATATATATATATATATAACTGATCCTGGCCGACGGAGACTAATAGAACCTATGACAAGGTACAGCCTCCTGCCTGAAGCTGGCTGCCTTGAATAACGTCTACGACTGGATGAGGTATTTGACCAGTGTGGTACGGTCGCAAACACTGCGTACCTTGTCATGAGGTTCGTAGGTCAGTCTCCATCGCATCAGTGTTTTAAATATTCGCCTCTTAATTCCTAGCATATATATATATATATATATATATATATATATATATATATATATATATATATATATATATATATATATATACACGTGTGTGAATAAGCTTGATGTTAGTAAGTTTAATAGTCATTAATTAAAACAAGTAAGACGCAAGTGTCTACATTGTAATTACTCGGCTTTCTAAAGAGTCTTTGATGAAATATTCATGAATAAGTAACTAGGACTGATGAATAACCTCTGACAACACTCACGCTGAGTTTACCTTCAAGTTGCAAAATGTAGGAGGAATGAAAGACAAATTATTTCAGGAAATTAAAGTTTATTTAATGAGAAAAAATATGTGTTGATTGCTGGTGGAGCTTACAACTGAAGGAACCGGCTTGAGTCCTGAGTTGGTCAAGATGTAAGAACACGCCTTATTTTACACTTAACAGAGATATGGTACCTGGGTGTTAGCAGACTGTTGTGGGTGGCCTCCTGTGTAGCAGTAAACAAAGTCTAGCCTTAGAGAAATAAAAAGTTGAGTACCTCAAGGCACGATCCTGGCACCTTCACTCTTTCTCATCCTCACAGCTGACATAGATAAAAACACTCCCCACAGTTTCCTGTCATTTGATGACTCTACTAAAATAATCATGAACGTTGCCTTGATAGAAGACAAGAAAATATTGCAAGAGGATATTCACAGTTTACCAGAGGGCAGTGAAAAATAGCATGATCATTGGTGACAAAATCCAACTGATCAGATGGGGAAGAGAACTCAAGAGGACCAGGACTCTGCAGAACACAGGAGGATTTTCTCACAGAACGAAAGTAACATGTTAAAAACTTGTGCATAATAATGTCAGATAACCTATAATTTAGAAGGACGATAAGGTTAATGTCACTACAGCCAGGAAAAACGAAGCATTTAAACTACCAGGAACACTTCAGGATATTTTTAATGTATTCTGTGGAGTGAAGAAGAGAGAGATACCTGATAATATATACCTGGAATATGCTTGAAGGCCTGGCCCCAAAACTACACTACGTATAGCAACGTACTGGAGTGAGAACACTGTGTCAACATCAGTGGTCCAAGACTCTTCAACCTGCCAACAGCAGATATCACAAACATTTCTGCAACAAATGTAGAAGTTATCAAGAGGAAACTGGATCACTACGTCCATCAAGTGCCAGATCTACCAGGCAGTGATAGATATGTGGGCCAACGGCCCGCCAACATCAATAGCCTGAATGACCAGGAAATCAGAAGAAAAGCTTGACCTCAGACCGGGCTCCAGGAGTAAGAAAATTCTCACAATCGGTCACAGGTATATCAAAGGTGTGGTAATATATCTTAGATAAGGTTAGACTTTGCAATAAGCTGAGCTTCTAGTAATGATTTTTTACAATTTATGTAAACAATTTACATGGAGGTAAAAAACGTATATATCCTGGAGGAGATATTTAAATGGTTACTTTTTTTCCCTTCCTCTACAACTTGAGAATACTCTTCTGCTCGGCTTCAAACCTTCATCACTAGTGTATCCCATTTAGCAAATGGCTGACATTGTTAGTGGAGCGTTGGTGAGAAATTTGTCGATTTTCATTTATAAAATGCTACGTAAATAAATAAATAACGTAACTAAGAATTGTTGGTTTCTGTGCAATAACTGGAAGGTGACTCGTTTGATAGGCTTTAAACTTCTTACTTCTTCCATCGTTTGTATTTCCTCATGGAAAGCTTCACTTATATTTTAAGTTGTGTAAATTTTAAATTGCCATTTTTTTTAATAAACTGGTTTCTGTGTAATACCTGTAGAATGCCTTAACTGATTGGCTTTCAACTTAAAGTTTGCTCATTTTTCTGAACACGTTCGGAAATTTAAATACAGGTTTTTATGCGACAACTTGTAAGAAATTTGTGTACGCAAATTTGTGTGTTCGGTTTGGAACCTTCGATAACTTGATAATGAAACTTATAAGCAGCTTCAAGTTTAATGTTTTGGTGTATTTTGTGATATTGCTTTCTATCTGATAACTCGAGAATGCTTCTTCTGATAGATTGTAAACTTTTAAAGCTAGTGGAAGGTTCGGATTGGCTATGTATGTGCAAATCTGCCATTATTGATGACGTTGGGATAACTCAAGATTGATTCTTCTCATTGGCTTCAGATCTTCAATGCATGAATTGAGGTAGAGGGGGCTGGGTTTATGGGATACAGGGATACCTATCTCGACAAGCAAGCATGAACAAGAGAGTACCTGCTGGTTGCTAGACGACCAGTGGGTCATCAGGTGTGAGGAGACTGAACCTGTGGAGGGGTGATAAGGGCAGTGACGGACTCCACAACTAGAGGACTGGCAACGGCAGAAAGTGTAAACAACTGTTAAAGAACAGACTGTGTAGCTGAACTGTTGAAGAACAGTGTCACGGAACAGTTGAAGAACAATGCCACGGAACTGTTGAAAAACAGTGCCACGGACCAACAAGATGGCTACCATCCTCGGAGACCTACAAGATGGCTGCCATCCTTGGAGACCTACAAGATGGCTGCCATCCCAGGAGACCTACAAGATGGCTGCCATCCCTGAAGACCTACAAGATGGCTGCCATCCCTGGAGACCTACAAGATGGCTGCCATCCCTGGAGACCTACAAGATGGCTGCCATCCCTGGAGACCTACAAGATGGCTGCCATCCCTGGAGACCTACAAGATGGCTGCCATCCCTGGAGACCTACATGATGGCTGCCATCCCTGGAGACCTACAAGATGGCTGCCATCCCTGGAGACCTACAAGATGGCTGCCATCCCTGGAGACCTACAAGATGGCTGCCATCCCTGGAGACCAACAAGATGGTTGTTATCCCTGGAGACCAACAAGATGGTTGCTATCCCTGGAGACCAACAAGATGGTTGCTATCCCTGGAGACCAGCAAGATGGTTGCTATCCCTGGAGACCAACAAGATGATTGCTATCCCTGGAGACCAACAAGATGGCTGCCATCCCTGCAGACCAACACGATGGCTGCTATCCCTGGAGACCAACAAGATGGTTGCTATCCCTGGAGACCAACAAGATGGTTGCTATCCCTGGAGACCAACAAGATGGTTGCTATCCCTGGAGACCAACAAGATGGCTGCCATCCCTGGAGACCAACAAGATGGTTGCTATCCCTGGAGACCAACAAGATGGCTGCTATCCCTGGAGACCAACAAGATGGTTGCTATCCCTGGAGACCAACAAGATGGCTGCCATCCTGGAGACCAACATGATGGTTGCTATCCCTGGAGACCAACAAGATGGCTGCATCCTGGAGACCAACAAGATGGTTGCTATCCCTGGAGACCAACAAGATGGCTGCCATCCCTGGAGACCAACAAGATGGTTGCCATCCCTGGAGACCAACAAGATGGCTGCCATCTCTGGAGACCAACAAGATGGTTGCCATCCCTGGAGACCAACAAGATGGCTGCCATCCCTGGAGACCATTATACTGGTATGGCTTGTAGATGAGCGAATGTTGAAGCTGCAGCTGCTGGTGACCTAACAGAGATGCTGCTGCATCTGGCCAACGTGCTGCTTGTGGCTCGTTAGTAGTTGTTAATGGCGCTGTGTTGCTAGCTGTGTGTCTGTTGCTGCGGCTCTTGTTGTTGCTGCTGCTGTTGTTGCCTGCTATTGCTATGTTGTTGTTGTGTGCTGCGGCTCTTGTTGTTGCTGCTGTTGTTGTTGCCGCTGCTATTGCTACTGTTGTTGTTGTGTGCTTTGCTGCGGCTCTTGTTGTTGCTGCTGCTGTTGTTGTTGCCGCTGCTATTGCTACTGTTGTTGTTGTTGCTGTTGCTGCGGCTCTTGTTGTTGCTGCTGCTGTTGTTGTTGTCGCTGCTATTGCTACTGTTGTTGTTGTTGCTGTTGCTGGAGGCTACAAGAAATTAGAGAAGTGTAAGTACAGATGAGTAGGAAGTAGAAGGTGTAAAGGTTGAAGCAATGTTGTAGGGTAGAAGAAGAGGTTAGAAGAGAAGTATAGAAGAGAGGTAGAAGAGAAAGTAGAAGAGAGGGTAGAGAAGAGGTTAGAAGAGAGGTTAGAAGAGAGGTTAGAAAAGAGGTTAGAAGAGAGGTTAGAAGAGAGGTTAGAAGAGAGGTTAGAAGAGAGGTTAGAAGAGAGGGTAGAGAAGGTAGAAGCAATGGTAGGGTAGAGAAGGTAGAAGCAATGATAGGGTAGAGAAGGTAGAAGCAATGGTAGGGTAGAGAAGGTAGAAGCAATGGTAGGGTAGAGAAGATAGAAGCAATGGTAGGGTAGAGAAGGTAGAAGCAATGGTAGGGTAGAGAAGATAGAAGCAATGGTAGGGTAGAAGATGAACAATGGTAGTAAGAAGGTAGAACAATGATAGGGTAGAGAAGGTAGAAGCAATGGTAGGGTAGAGAGTAGAAGCATGGTGGGTAGAAGTAGAAGCACTGGTAGGGTAGAGAAGGTAGAAGCACTGGTAGGGTAGAGAAGGTAGAAGCACTGGTAGGGTAGAGAAGGTAGAAGCAATGAGTAGGTAGAGAAGGTAGAAGCAATGATAGGGTAGAGAAGATAGAAGCAATGGTAGGGTAGAGAAGGTAGAAGAAATGTAGGGTAGAGAAGATAGAAGCAATGGTAGGGTAGAGAAGGTAGAAGCAATGATAGGGTAGAGAAGGTAGAAGCAATGGTAGGGTAGAGAAGGTAGAAGCAATGGTAGGGTAGAGAAGGTAGAAGAGAGGACTGGGGTGGGGGGCAGCGACCCCTCTCTCTAATGTTCAAGTTGAGGTGTTCTTTTGCTTGCGCTGTGACGGTGGCGGCGCTGGGGGGCGCAGCGCAAGCAGGGAGCGGCGTCCCCCGTCATCCTCACTACAGGAATGACTACTCTACATCTACAGTGTTAACACCTATGAAGCAGCACACTACAGCATTCTTCTGAAGTGTTAACACCTATGATACTACTGTCCATGTACAACATTACACATATTGTACCATGTACTACACATACTGTAGCATATACAACACTACACATACTGTACACATGTACTACATATTGTACCATTCTACCTACAATACTGTACATTACACTACACATACTGTACCATGTACTACACTACACATACTGTACATATACTAATACATACTGTACCATGTACTACACTACACATACTGTACATGTACTACACTACACATACTGTACCATGTACTACACTACACATACTGTACCATTTATATGTACTACACTACACATACTGTACCATGTACTACACTAACATACTGTACCATGTACTACACTACACATACTGTACCATGTACTACACTACACATACTGTACCATGTACTACACTACACATACTGTACCATGTACTACACTACACATACTGTACCATGTACTACACTACACATACTGTACCATGTACAACACTACACATACTGTACCATGTACTACACTACACATACTGTACCATGTACTACACTACACATACTGTACCATGTACTACACTACACATACTGTACCATGTACTACACTACACATACTGTACCATGTACTACACTACACATACTGTACCATGTACTGCACTACACATATTGTACCATGTACTACACTACACATACTGTACCATGTACTACACTACACATACTGTACCATGTACTACACTACACATACTGTACCATGTACAACACTACACATACTGTACCATGTACTACACTACACATACTGTACCATGTACTACACTACACATTGTACCATGTACTACACTACACATACTGTACCATGTACTACACTACACATACTGTACCATGTACTACACTACACATATTGTACCATGTACTACACTACACATACTGTACCATGTACTACACTACACATATTGTACCATGTACTACACTACACATACTGTACCATGTACTACACTACACATACTGCTGGATTTTAGAACACTAGCGTCAACGTTTGTAATCTATTGTGATCTATTAGGTCTGTTAACTATTATGTCTGTTATCTATTAGGTCTGTGATCTATTAGGTCTGTGGTTTATTAGGTCTGTTATCTATTAGGTCTGTGATCTATTAGGTCTGTGATCTATTAAGTCTGTGGTTTATTAGGTCTGTTATCTATTAGGTCTGTGATCTATTAAGTCTGTGGTTTATTAGGTCTGTGATCTAGTAGTTATGTGATCTATTAGGTCTGGTCTGAGACCGGACCTAATAGATCACAGACCTAGGGGACCTAGGGGCCCCTTCACCCCGTGGTCCTGCCCTTTAGGGGTTCTCAATTATATATATTTTCTTGAAGTGAAGAATCGTGACCCGCGGGAGAAAAACGTCTCAATAATGATCCTCCCGCTAGTCATCTGTTTTTCTCCATTTTCTTACATAACTGCGTCCAAATTAAGTCTATAGTTACGTAGATGAGGGAGAAAGAGTGATAATTTTTCCAGGTGAACTTATTACCATCATCTTGATTACCTTACAACTGCTGGGCAATTACAGTAGCACTAACGGAGACTTTGGGGTTAATTTGGTACGTGTCCGTGGAGGATTTTCGACCTGATATGACTCAGCACGAAAGATGTAGACAATGAGGGGAGGTATGGAAAAACTGCAAGACTAAGCACAAGTGTCAAGAGAGAATTTGCAACGTATAGCATTTTCCTTGGCTGGTGATTCATGTTTCTCTCTGAGCTTATGACGGTGAAGCATGTTGCCTAGTCAGTGGGATGTCTGAGTCTGTTCATCTCCCACACGCTGCTTCATCTCAGGCTTAGTTATCACAGCAACATCTCAGGCTTAGTTATCACAGCAACATCTCAGGTTTAGTTATCACAGGAACATCTCAGACTTAGTTATCACAGCAACATCCCAGGCTTAGTTATCACGGTTCAGGACATTTATTAGAGAAAACGTTTCGCCACGAGTGGATTCTTCAGTATTAGGACTAAAGAAGCCACTCATGGAGAAACGCTTCCTCTAATAAATGCCCTGAAGTGTACATAAGTGTCTTTTCAACATCTTGTCGGTGTCGCCAGAGGGTCACCACATAGAACGAAAGGAACACGTTAAAAGGACTTGGGAATAATTATGTCTGCTGATTTGTCTTTTAAAGACCATAACAAGACAAAGATCACAACAGCCAGGAAGATGACGGGGTGGGTATTGAGAACTTTCAAAACAAGGGAAATAATGCCGATGGTGACTCTTGAAATCGCTAGTGCTCCCTCACTTAGAATACTGCTCAGTGCTGACGGCCCCGTTCAGGGCAGGAGAAATATCAGAGGTGGAACAAATTCAGAGATCGTTTACGGCTCACATTGAGCCATTGAAACATCTAAATTATTGGGAACGCCTTCAAGTCTTGAACATGTACTCATTGGAGCGGAGGAGAGAGAGATACATGATAATATATACCTGGAAAGTACTCGAGGGCCTGGTCCCAAATCTGCACACTGCCATAACAACATACTGGAGTGAGAGATATGGCAGGAAGTGTAAAATAAACCCAGTGAGGAGCAGGGGTGCGGTGAGGACAATAAGGGAACACTGTATTAACATCCGGGGTCCCAGACTATTCAACATCTTACCAGAAGATATCCGAAACATCGCTGGAACCAGTGTAGAAGCCTTCAAGAGGAAACTGGACAAGTATCTTCATCGGGTGCCAGATCAACCAGGCTGTTATGGATATGTGGGGCAGCGGGCCTCCAGCAGCAACAGTCTTTGACCAGGCAAGCACCAGACGAGCCTGGCCCATGGCCGGGCTCAGAGAGTAGATACTCTCGAAACTCTTCAAAGGTATATCAAAGGTATCCTTCAGAAAGCTTTGTGATTTAACAAAATGGTCAGGGGCCGGCCGAAATGTCATCGTATCCTGAGTGCGGGGTTTTGTTGAATTATTCCAGCCGCGGTATTGTGACATTTTACTCTTTTTTTTCCCCACGGCATAGATTGCAAAACATTGTTATATCTAAATCCTTGAGGTCTGGGAATGACCTGAATTTCTCGTACCAACAGGAGATTTTTTGATGATTTCTGAGAGTTCCCCCGGGAGCTTCTTCTTGTGCTCCTGAAGACTGTCATCTTGTCGGTTTTCAAAGAGTGTATCACAATGTTCTCATGGCTAAGCATGACCACCACTCACTCCCGCTTCTATGTTAGGGTTCCACAAAGTTTTTCTTGAAATCCCCTGACCCTGTCTAATGTGAGAGTAGCATCAGCGCCTGTAAAGCCCAGGTGAAAGTTTAACTTAGAGAATATGTTCATTGTGGAGATAAAAAGGTATGAAATAACCACACATTGGAAAAATAAACACTTATTCAGTATAATGCGATCCTTTATTGACTACGTTTCGCCCACACAGTGGGCTTTATCAAGTCACAAATAGATCTACCTGGGTAAAGAGTACATGAGTATATGTAGGGTGGAGTTAGGTGGCGAATGTTGGGTAGGTTGTATTCTCCACCTAACTCCACACTATATATACTCATGTACTCTTTACCCATGTAGATCTGTTTGTGACTTGATAAAGCCCACTGTGTGGGCGAAACATTGTCAATAAACGATCGCATTATACAGCATATGTGTTTATTTTTCCATATCCACTATGTACTCAAGATATGATTCCCAACATGGATAATTCAGGGCAGCGCGGAATTCACCTTTCTTTGTTTTTGCTCCCACAAAGTTGTCAAAGATTTCGCGAAGTTCACCCCACACTTGAACCAGTCATCCTTGTCACACTTGAACCAGTCATATTTGTCACACTTGAAGCAGTCATCCGTGTCACACTTACCCCCGTGTAATCACCTCACTTCGTGTGCGCTGAGAGTACGTGGTGATCGGTGTCAAAATGTTCGTGAACTTTCAGGAAGGACTCGTGAGCTGAGTAACGGAGACTTCACGTACTTCACAATGTTCAGTCAGTGGCTGGGTCTTGAGGTGGTCACCTCAAAACTATGACTTAAGGGTGATGGACTGATAACATGATCTTCACATCTCTACTGCTGCTGCAAACTCTTCTGTACTCGACTGAAGAAGCCCACTGTTGCATGTGTGTCTTATCAACACGTCAGTATTGTATACCATTTTCATATTTGATCAAGTTTGTTCCCAATCCTCCAACCTATGCTTGTTAAACTTCGGAACGGGTGGGGTTTAAACTCGTGGCAAATGCGTCGAAAAACTGCAGGCCAGTGCGTAAACCACTGGGCCAGCTGGCTACAATGGAGCTTTATGACTCACCCGCCATGTGTTCAAACCCACCCGTACCCTGGTTCGTTTACAATCGTGTTATTACGATTTCGTGAGTCATGGTTGTTAAATACGGTAATACAGACAAACCGTGGAAAAGGACGCCGTTGAAGAAACTCTTGGCGAAACGTTTCCTCTAAAAAATGTCTGAACTGTACGCAAGTGTCTTTTAAAGCTACTTTTAACCTATGTTGAGATTAGATATAGAGCACTGGTATGGCGGTGTTGTGGAGGTGGCGCCCAGGTGCCCTCGTTGACGCCACAACTTTGGGCAGCTTTAAAAATAGATTAGACGGGTACATGGTGGGTGTGAGCTGCCTACCATGAGCCAATAGACCTGAGAAATGTTATGGTGATACCGACAAAATGCGGTTAAAGAAACGTTTCGCCACGAGTGGCTTCTCAGTCCTAATACAGAAGTAACTAACAAAACGAGTATATATCTCTGTATTAGGAGTGAAGAAGTCACTGGTGGCGAAACGTTTCTTTACTAAATGTCGTGTGCACTTTCCCGCTACACAAATTATCTTATACTGTTAGGTAAGGGGGCACTGATGCAACTACTGTGACATTGTATTGTGGCAACGTTTCGCTCTCCGGGAGATTTGTCGGTAACTACCGACTTTGTATATGGTCCAAGTTGGACCGAAACGTCTCCGTAAGATTTTCTCTCCCCTATATGCGGGTTACTTATCATATATTGTACGATACTGTACAATAATGTATATCCAGTTTTGAGTAACAAAAGCGTAACGAATACTTGTTAATGGTCAATGATAACGCGCACAGGAACTCAGGATGTTGATTGATCTATATATTTCGACTCCCTTCTGGGATCCTCTTCAGCAGACAAAGAAGATCCCAGAAGGGGGGTCGAAATATACAGATCAATTAATCTCCAGAGTTTGTGTCTCCGATGTGGGGGTATTATTGAGCATATCCAAGTTTGTGTAAAAGATGAAGAATTAGATACGTGTACATCTGGGTATCTTTATTTGTAGACGTTTCGCCAACTAGTGGCTTTATCAGTACAATACAAGGACATTTTTCGATTAATTATATACAAAAGATGAGGTAATCAGTCCCTCTCAAACAAGGGACTGGAGAAGAGTGTAGTGGGTGCACTGGGTGGTCAATACTGTGTTTTACAGTGCCTGTGGTTACCCCAGTTCCCCGAGGACCATTTAAGGGGTCCTTATGTGTCGCCAGCAAGGACCTCGAAATATTTGTGACCCCATTTTTCTTCCGCTTGTCGGCACCAACAGATTTCGGGTCGGGGTCCGTTTGAGCGCAACAAGCTGGAAAGTCGATTTTTTTTTTTTAAGACTGGAAGGAACTTGGGAAGGGTCTTGTGTGGCCCGTCAGTAAGGGCTGCTGTTGCATGCTGTTGCCTGTGTTGCAGGCATCTGAGCTGCACTGACCGGACGTCCAGTTATTTAGTTTCTACTCTGATCACATTAAAGTATATTGCATTTTTACTCGGAATTTTTATGTGGTCATTCGTAGGTTTGTGCGAAAAAGAATGTATGATTTTTTTCACATATTTCTCGGTGTTAATCACCAGATTTTCACACAGAAGAATTACTTAAATATTTTAACTTCTAAGGTTTAGATTATATTACAAGGACCACAATGGAAATAAGTCCAAACCATACCACGGGTGGGGTTCGAACCCGCGGTCAGAGTCTCAAAACTCCAGACATCGGGTTCGAACCCCACCCGTGGTATGGTTTGTTCGCAATCGTGTCATTACGATTTCGTGAGTCATAGAAATAAGTCTCTTTGTCCGACTTTTTAGGTTATCCTGGGTAATTTACACTATGTATGATAATTGTGTTTATGTGTACCTGTGCTAAATAAAGTTACTTATCCTGACAGATACGTAGGTGAGACGTGTCTGTGAAATACCTGTGGTAGGTTTTCATAGGTCGTCTACCACACCAGCCCTGTCTGTGGTCAAGGTTACCTCCTGGCTGCCTGGAGGTAACCTTGACCTCAGACTGGGCTGGGGTGGTAGACGACCCATAAAACCTACCACAGGTATTTCACAGACACGTCTCACCTACGTATCTGTCAGAATAAGTAAGTTTATTTACGTACAAGTACACATAAGTACAATTGCTGGCAGCCATCAAGGCTGTATAGACATGGTGGAGGGGCTTTGAAGGAAGGGAGAGAGAGAGAGAGAGAGAGAGGAGAGAGAGAGAGAGGAGAGAGAGAGAGAGAGAGAGGAGGAGATTGAGGAGAGAGGTACTGGAGGGAGGTACGAGAAAAGGACTGGAGGAGAGAGAGGAGGGAGGAGTATAGATGAGAGGGAAGGGCACTGAAGGGAGGGAGGTAGGGAGAGAAGGGCATTGTAGGGAGCAATGACTGACGCCTCTTCACCATTAATCAAGAGCCCACACTACATCAAGTTTATCCAGGTCATTATTTACATCAGTCACCTCATGAATAATGCTTGCCCCCATTGTGAAAAATATCCACTCCATTGTGAAAAATATCCACCCCATTGAGAAAAATATCCACCCCATTGTGAAAAATATCCACCCCACTGTGAAAAATATCCATCCCATTGTGAAAACCACTACCTACTTACCTGGAGAGTGTTCCGGGGGTCAACGCCCCCGCTTCCCGGTCTCAGGTCTGATCAACCAGGCTGTTACTGCTGGCCGCACTCAGTCCAGTGTATGCACCACAGCCCGGCTGATCAGGAACTGACTTTAGGAACTAATCCAGTTCCCTCTTAAAGACAGCCAGGGGTGTGTTGGTAATTACCCTTATGTACGATGGGGGGGGGATGTTGAATAGTCTTGTGCCTCTTACACTTATTGTTCCCTCTCAGTGTACTCATGGCGCCCCTGCTTTTCATTGGGGGTATATTGCACCGTCTGCAGAGCCTCTTGCATTCGTTGAGAGTGATTTCTATGAGCACAATTGAGACCAGTCCATCTAGGATTTTCAAGGTATAAATTATGATGTATCTTTATCGCCTTCATTCCAGGGAGTACAGATCAAGGGACTTCAAACATTCCCAGTAATTAAGATGCTTGACTGAATTTATAGGTGCTCTGAAGAGTCTCTGTGTCTCTAAATCTGAACTTTCACTTGCCTTGAATGAGGCTGTTAATGTACAGCAGTATTCCAGCCTAGAAGATGATCATTGGCTTGGCATCCCTTGTTTTGGAGGTTCTCATTATCCATCCTATCATTTTAATTGCAGTTGTGATAATGACACTGTTGTGATCCTTGAAGGTGAGATAGTGACATTATCACTTCTCATGTTAGTTGTGCACTCTATACACTTGTTACCATCAGTTTTATATTCCGTTATAGCTTTTATTTTCCCATTTTTTCACAACGATGTAACTGAAATTTGTCCTCAGTGAAAGTCTTATTGTTTTCTTCGGCCGGCTGGAAAACTCTTCTTGCTGTGTCCTCCATGGATGACACTCTCATGGAAATTCTAATGTCGTCCGAGGAAAAAGATGGGTGAGTACTGTGCCGTGAGGAATAGAGTTTTTCACTGTGGCAGCCTCTGACTTAACTCTCTTTACTCTTTGCATTCTATTTGTTAAAGTTGAAAATCTATCTTCCCACTTTTCCAGTTATTCCTTTTGCACTGTAGTTGCACTTGTTGAAGGCATTTATAAAGTCTGTGTATGCTACATCCTCACTCTGTTTGTCCTCCAGTGCAGCCAAGACCATGCCATAGTGGTCCAGTAATTGCGAGAGACAGGAGTTTGACCTGCTCTAAACCCATGCTGTCCTAGGTTGTGCAATTGTTCTGAATCCATATGGTTAGCGGTCTTGCTTCTTTAAAACCTTCCAAGGATTTTTATAATGTGGGACGAGGGTGTTATCACTTAAATTTTTTTGCTATTCCTTTGCTGCCGCTTTTGTATAGTGAGCTATAACTGGTGTTGATAACTGTGGGATGACCCGCGTGTCTAGACTCCCTCTCCATAAAATATTTAAGGCTCGAGATAGGGGTTTCATGTAGTTCTTGATGAACATGAGCTGGACCTCGGACAAAGTGCATGAGCGTGTTGTCAGAGACTTTTTCAAACTCAAGTGGGGTTAGAATTGTGTCAGAAGCTTAGAGGAAACTTGAAAATTTTTGAGTTGGCTAATGAAGACACAGAGCCGTATTGGGACCAGCATTTGATTTAGTTCTTTGCTGGCATCAGTGTAGCTTCCATCTTATTTGAGCAGAGCTCCAATAATGGATGTGTTTTTTGCTCTGGATTTGGCATATGAGTAGTATTTTGGATTCCATTCCATTTAATTAATCGCTTTTAGCTCTTTCTGTCTCCCCAGGACTCTCTGACTCACTCGAGTTCAGTATCTTCTATTTCTCTAGCCAGTGTTACCTTCCACACTTCAGATAATCTAGCACCTTTCAGAAGTTCTTTGATTCTTCATCTTCTCCTCTGGAGGGAGCGACTCTTGAGGGAGCGACTCTGGAGGGAGCGACTCTGGAGGGAGCGACTCTAGAGGGAGCTCCTCTCTCTCTCTAGTTTACATCTTATCTCTTTTTTTCTTAAGTGATATGTGTCTTGAACATCTAGTGCCACAGAGTTAATTCTCTCCAGACACGTGTTCGGATCCATGTTGTGTTCGGATCCATGTTACTCGAACTATCTTCCCAAGTTGTTTTGTTAAAGATATGATCTATTTCATCTCAGTTAATGTTCTTGCTGTTAAAGTTGAGTTTGTAGAAAACACCCTCATGTCTTTGTGTTTTCCTGGTCAGGACTCGTGTGCATGCTGGTCAGGACTCGTGTGCATGCTGGTCAGGACTCGTGTGCATGCTGGTCAGGACTCGTGTGCATGCTGGTCAGGACTCGTGTGCATGCTGGTCGGAACGTTGATTAGGTTGTGAATTAACTGTCTTCGACACTTATTTTCATACCAGATCATCATTATTCGTGAAAATAGTGTTATGGATATCCTCTAGTCTTGTCTGTTCCGCTTCTTGCTGGCTTAAGAAGAACTTATTAGTCTCAATAGTTCAGTTATGTGAAACTGTTCATCTGAACTGCCTCCAATAATTATCTCTGCTGTTACATTATTTACTACGTTCTTCCATTTTAAATGTTTTAAGTCTAAATCACAAAGCAACAAGATATTTGGGGCCGGGGCTGGAAAATTTCCAAGACAGTAATCAGTTTACAATATCTGTTCCTTGACATAGAGTCCAACCCCACCTTGTTGCCTGTACTTTATGTCGCATCTAAATAAGGTGTACCCTGTCAAAGTGGTCTTTTGTGTGGGTCTCTGTGAGAGCCACGAACATCACATTTGGCTCCGAGAAATCCACTAATAAAAGGTATTTTTTTGTTATTCGTGGTTGGTTTAAGATTCTGTATATTTGAAAAAAAATATGATTCTTATACGTCGGGAGAGACTTTTGTTGATGGCATTAATATGTGTGATTCTGGAGTGGAGGCCACTGACTGCGCCTCCACTCTGCCTCCACTCAGACAAGATGGTGCAATATTGTTCTAATCTCATGCATTATCTTTCTGCTTCCTGTAGGAATGCACTTTTATTTTTACTGGGGATACGTTTCGCCCACCACTTGCTTCTTCGCCCCTCACGGGAGAAAAGGTTCTCCAATAAATGACTCAGTAATCACAAACGTGTTTTTCCTCTCGCACACTTGTCGGTGTATATCAGAATTGAGGTTCAGCTTCCAAGCACTGTGAAAAAATCTCTTGTTATTGAATGGTTGGAACCACCGGGGTTAGTTGGTGTCCCCGTGAAAATTACCGCCCACCGTGAAAATTACCACCCACCGTGAAAATTACCACCCACCGTGAAAATTACCACCCACCGTGAAAATTACCACCCACCGTGAAAATTACTGCCCACCGTGAAAATTACCACCCACCGTGAAAAGTGCCACCCACTGTGAAAAACAATTGGTAACAATAGAAATAAGAGCGCACCGTGTAAATAAGAGCCCACCGTGTAAACAAGTATCCATGATCGTTGTTTGTGAGAATAATTACGAGTGTCCAGATTTGTTTGACCCAGATGCTTGACAACACCAGCCAATAAAATTCACAAGTTTATTAATTCACTCCAGCAAGCAACCCTGTTGGTTTAAGTTAAACCTTGATGCGCTGATCCCCAATCTCACTTTTGTTTAGCGTCTATCATGTGAGATATTTTTGATACCTACGATCAATATCTTGGCTATTTATGATTGAAGAACCACGTGATATACGCTTTCTATCAGTCATATGTGTTATACACACACATACACATGGTAACCCATGTCACAGCTGTAGTAACCCACGTCACAAATGTGATGTGGGTTACCACTGATACCTTCTGCCTTGCCTCAGAGAATCTCCCCTCGTATCTGTTGCTGTCTTGCAACATTGCATAGCTCCTGACGACGCCAAGACTGTGAAAGATCGAGAGCTGAAGATTTCTATCCCAATGTGGCTTGTTCTGCATTGTTAAGATCGCCTGTTTGCGACTGTATTGCATATATACTATATGTATCACAACAAAGAACAACAGAAATTTCAAGTCATTCCAGTCAGTGTGGCTCTCTGGTGGCAGCGTCCAGCAGTAGTTGGACTATTCAGATCGGTCCTCAGGTTCCCTGGTATCTCTTCACCATGATGGCTTGAAGTGGTTCACCCCGGGGTTCTATTTCACCTAGATCCCCACGGTGTTGGGAACAGAACAACTAAGTTCAGCTTTGAATTCAGTGTCGCTCCCAGAAATATAAGTTAGAAACACGGGTTTAAATGCTGTTTTAGAAGTTCGTTGGTTTAGTGTTCGTAATTGTTGTTGATGAAGGTATCGTTGTCTTTGTTTTGTGTATTTGTGTTGTATTAAATGAACAACTAGTATTCTTTGTTATAAGTTCGGATTATCGTTGTGTTCAGATTGAAGACACAGGTGTTACACACACACACAGGTGTTGCATAGACAGGTGTTTAGGTACCTGTGTGTGTGGGAGCAGGTGTTGGGGCGGGAAGGTGGAAGGTGAAGTATTATTCAGTGATTTCTCACCTTTAGAGCATCCTCTCTCTCTCTCTCTCTCTCTCTCTCTCTCTTCTCTCTCTCTCTCTCTCTCTCTCTCTCTCTCTCTCTCTCTCTCTCTCTCTCTCTCTCTCGGCTCTATAGACAAGCCACTTGTTAAATCCTAACACCCTTAACAGTTAAAAATAATTTCCCTTTCACATAAATAATCAAATTATTAAATTTCGATAATTGCAAACTGCTGCTCTAGCAATTATAGATTTAATTTTTTTTCTGAAGGTTAATTTTAGCGAGATAATTCGTGTCAGAATTAAATTGTTTCAAAATTAATTTGTGTCAGAATTAAATTGTCAAAATTACTTTCTGTCAGAATAATTCGTGCCAGAATAATTTGTGTGAGAATAATCGCCTCTGCGAGAAGATCTTAGCTTTAGATTCAGATTATTTTTAATCGCTGCCTTTACAAAATTCTCTCTTCTCTGACGTTACCTGGGACTTCGTTCCCCTCGTCTGCAACTCTGTTGCTAAGCAACCACCTCCCTATATTCTTTCTAAATCTAAATTTGTCCAACTTGAATACATTGCAGAGCTTCCTGCGGTGAAAAATGGCATGGTGATACGAGCACGATGTGGAAAAAGACATGTATAGGGCATTTATTAGAGGGAACGTTCCGCCACGACTAGCGAAACGTTATACATTTTCTCTTATTCACTAACTAAATAGCAGGTTTAATGAAGAAGATTTAGGAGTAGTGTTTAGTGGATAACTGAAGTGTAAGAACACTTATCAATGCTCAATAATAACCCTCGTGGTGACAGTTACACAGGAGATTAATTGGTCTATGCTTCGAGCCCCTTCCGAGGATTCTCTTCAGCAGAAGGGGATCGAAATATACAGATCATGTGGGGTATTAGTGAGCATAGTGCAACTCAACATAGTTTTTACAGTGTGTTGCCGGACATCAGCATAACAGAATTGGTGTTGTGTTATCGGCTGTGTGGATAACTGCTCACCTGCGTTACCCTTCGTTATAACAACAATAACGTTAGTCACTGTAGAGCCTCTCGTCGTTACGACTGTGCGCTCTACTTACTGCTTGGTGAACAGGGGCAACAGGGTAACAAGACTGACACAGGTACCTACTTACTGCTTGGTGAACAGGGGCAGCAGGGGTAACAAGACTGACACAGGTACCTAATTACTGCTGACCCGGTGAACAGGGGCAACAGGTGTAAGAAGACTGACACAGGTACCTACTTACTGCTGACCCGGTGATCAGGGACAACAGGTGTAAGAAGACTGACACAGGTACCTACTTACTGCTGACCCGGTGAACAGGGGCAACAGGTGTAAGAAGACTGACACAGGTACCTATTACTGCTGACCCGGTGAACAGGGGCAACAGGTGTAAGAAGACTGACACAGGTACCTAATTACTGCTGACCCGGTGAACAGGGGCACAGGTGTAAGAAGACTGACACAGGTACCTACTTACTGCTGACCCGGTGATCAGGGACAACAGGTGTAACAAGACTGACGCAGGATGGATGGTAGTGGCTAATTTATTGTGCACCTCATATCCATCCTGTGGATAATAGTACAAGAACATAAGGATACATAAAAGGCCTAAGAACTAGGCCTCTAAAGGGTTAACAGGAGTACATCTGGATTTATATCTAGAGTTGACTTATCAGCTGCAAGCAAATTTAGGACATTAATTTCTAATATCTATGATAATACAAGGCTGTGTGTGCCATGAAACTCTTGACAGGCGATGTTTCGCCCTAAGTAGTGTTTGTCATGTCTGTACATGGAGTAGTGAGGCGTGACATGACATTGGGAAGAGATGTGTGAGGCGACAAGATAAGCTGTGTTGTGTGAGTCTCTCTCTCTCTCTCTCTCTCTCTCTCTCTCTCTCTCTCTCTCTCTCTCTCTCTCTCTCTCTCTCTCTCTCTTTCTCCAGGCATTCTGCCTTTATTTCTCTTCCCCTCTCCTGTCGTTTCTCTCCCTCTCGTCCCACTCTCATCTCTTTCTCTCCCTCTCGTTACCCCCTCCTCTCTCTCTCTCTCTCTCTATTGATCACAGTGAGGGGTGGGTCACGTGATGTGTACACTCCGCCCACCCACCCACTACAGTACCTGAACACTTCTGTCCTACACTCCAGTACCTGAACACTTCTTGACACTGACTACACCTACACATATTCACCTACTCCAGTACCTCACTACACTCCAGTCGCACCCACTCCAGTACCTGAAGGCTCCTCACTGCACTCCAGTCGCACCTACTCCAGTACCTTAAGACTCCTCACTACACTCCAGTAAAAACACTACCTCTGCTTCACAGTCACCTTAATAGTTTCTGGAATGCTTTCCATCTCTGCTGTAAGACTCTAGCAGCTCGACATCCGGGCCAGGCAAAACCAAGGTCCTAGGGGCAAGACCAAGGTCCTAGGGGCAAGACCAAGGTCCCTGGGGCAAGACCAAGGTCCCTGGGGCAAGACCAAGGTCCTTGGGGCAAGACGTATGTTTACATCAGGTGGGGGAGATGCTGGAATCCTCCTTCACCTCAGCTGCTCAGTCTTGTATCAACTCAAGGCTGAGGGACTGATTACCTTAAACTCCTCCTCATCTTCCACAGTTCTTCTCCGTATTGGACTGAAGAAGCCACTGGCTGGAGAAACGTTTCCACAATAAAGATTCCCAAACGTTGCCCAACTTATCAGTTTTCTAAACCACTGATACAAATTGATAGAATGTGTTCAGTCCCAGATTGCTTGAGGCTTAGAGGGACTGATTACCTAATATTCCACTGTCTCCAGTGTATAATCTCTGCATTGAATAAAAAAAACACATTGGCGAAGCGTCGGGTTCACTAAATGAGTTTTCCGCTTTGTTGGTAAATTAGACACAATATGCAACACTTGGGTATCTTTGTTGAGGAAACGTTTCGCCACACAGTGGCTTCATCAGTCCATACAAAGGAGAATCGTGAAGAACAGGAGGAGTTTGAGGTGGTCAGTCCCTCAACCTTGAGTCGATGTTGTCAGTCCATCAATCTTGAATATAATACAGCATATCTGCGAAGAGTATGGACTGATGAAGCCACTGTGGGCGAAACGTTTCCTCAATAAAGATACCCAAGTGTTGCATATGTGTCTAATTTACCAACTCGTCGGTTCTCTGAACCATTCATCTACATCCTGTCTGACACAGCAACATCTTGGGATCGTAATACAGGGAATTCTTCACTTGCCTAACCCTTGGGCACGACCTATCCCACATTGATTCCACTGATTACCTAGGCAGGTAATCAGCCCCTCATCCTTGGAGTTAGTGAAGAGCACCGGAGTCTACACGTCAAGATACCCAGATGTTGCTCATGTGTCTAAGTCTACATTTTGTCGGTATTCTTGAAAATTGTATAAAATACCGATAAGATGAAGATTAAGACACATGTAGAATAGTTGGGTATCTTTATTGGTGAAACGTTTCGCCTACACAGTAGGCTTCTTCAGTCAATACAAAGGCAGCAGTAGTAATGAAATAAAGATAATGTAATCAGTCCATCAACCTTGGAGAAAAAGTATTTGAGGTGGTCAGTCCCTCACCCTGGAGAAGAGTTCAGCTCCATGGTCTGGAACAAGGTGGTCAGTCCCTCAGCCTGGAGAAGAGTTCAGCTCCATGGTCTGGAACAAGGTGGTCAGTCCCTCAGCCTGGAGAAGAGTTCAGCTCCATGGTCTGGAACAAGGTGGTCAGTCCCTCACCCTGGAGAAGAGTTCAGCTCCATGGTCTGGAACAAGGTGGTCAGTCCCTCACCCTGGAGAAGAGTTCAGCTCCATGGTCTGGAACAAGGTGGTCAGTCCCTCAGCCTGAGAAGAGTTCAGCTCCATGGTCTGGAACAAGGTGGTCAGTCCCTCAGCCTGGAGAAGAGTTCAGCTCCATGGTCTGGAACAAGGTGGTCAGTCCCTCACCTGGAGAAGAGTTCAGCTCCATGGTCTGGAACAAGGTGGTCAGTCACTCACCCTGGAGAAGAGTTCAGCTCCATGGTCTGGAACAAGGTGGTCAGTCCCTCACCCTGGAGAAGAGTTCAGCTCCATGGTCTGGAACAAGGTGGTCAGTCCTCACCCTGGAGAAGAGTTCAGCCCATGGTCTGGAACAAGGTGGTCAGTCCCTCAGCCTGGAGAAGAGTTCAGCTCCATGGTCTGAAACAGGTGGTCAGTCCCTCACCCTGAGAAGATTCAGCTCCATGGTCTGGAACAAGGTGGTCAGTCCCTCAGCCTGGAGAAGAGTTCAGCTTCATGGTCTGGAACAAGGTGGTCAGTCCTCACCCTGAGAAGAGTTCAGCTTCATGGTCTGGAACAAGGTGGTCAGTCCCTCACCCTGGAGAAGAGTTCAGCTTCATGGTCTGGAACAAGGTGGTCAGTCCCTCACCCTGGAGAAGAGTTCAGCTTCATGGTCTGGAACAAGGTGGTCAGTCCCTCACCCTGGAGAAGAGTTCAGCTCCATGGTCTGGAACAAGGTGGTCAGTCCCTCACCCTGGAGAAGAGTTCAGCTTCATGGTCTGGAACAAGGTGGTCAGTCCCTCACCCTGGAGAAGAGTTCAGCTTCATGGTCTGGAACGATATGAAGCTGAAACATGAGAACGGAGTCTTAAATACTGTGGAAGGTGAGGTGGAAGATCTGGTGGAAGTAAGAAGGCAGGTCCCTCTGGACTCCAACCCTCCTCACTCGTAACTAGTAGATACGAGAAGAAAAATGTCCTCTGTTCCCTGGTACCGTTGTGTCTGACAGTATTCTTAAAAATGGTATGAAATACCGACAAATTGAAGATTAAGACACCTGTGCAACACTTGGGTATCTTTATTGATGCAGCTTTTCACCGACACAGTAAGCAACTGTGTGGCGAAACACTTCATCAATAAAGATACCCAAGTGTTAAACATGTGTCTTAATATTTAACTTGTCGGTATTTATTGCCATTTTCAATAAAACAATAAGTCTTGACCTTACCATCAGGCTACATATCGTTGAACTTAGATTAACAAGTAATCAGTTATCACCCGAACGAGGGTCAAGGTTGCAAAGGTTAAGGTTGCAAAGGTCAAGCTTGTTGGATCATGGTTCACTTTCCTCCACAAGAATAAGTGTGAAGAAAATCTGTGAGAGGTGAGATTACCACTTCACTTAGTGAAAGCAGTAATAGTCTCATAACAAATGAATCCTGAAGTCTTGGGGCCCACGTCGAAGTGTATGTCTTGGGTCCCTTGCTAACTAGCGTGTCTGCTCGGCCCCCACACTGGCCAGTGTCTCGGGGCCCCTCTATCTTTCCCAATTATTCCATCCTTCCCCTTGTAATAATCTTCTCCATTATCTCGTATTTTTATATGTATTGTAATCTTTCTTCCTCCCCTTTCATTACCAAATCTACCTCGTGAGAGATAGCTCACACAGGAGTCGTTATCTCAATGATCAAGATGTGAGTAATAAAGTCATGGTGTGAGATCTTCTCTATGAGATAACACAGACCATGTAAATATATTCATCAGAGGATAATTTATGTGATGTAAGAGTCATCAGTGAACTGGAGTTCCGACTTTAAACTTGTAAGGTAAGATGGCACCAGTACGACTATGTGATGACGCCATCACATAGCTGCTACCACCACAAGTACTACAACAACACTACTACTACTATCATAAGTACTACAACTACCTCTATTACTACTACCACAAGCACTACAACTATAACTACCACCACTACAAATACCACCACCACCACTATTACTACTACTAAAACTACCAGCACTAATTTACTACTATTACTACTACTACCACTACTTCTACTACTACCACAAGTACTACAACTACCACTACTTCTACTACTACCACAAGTTCTACAACTACCACTACTACTGTTAAGTAAAAAAACACAAGTGCAACTAATGTGACATTTTATTGTGGCAACGTTTCGCTCTCCAGGAGCTTTGTTAATACACTACAAGGTCATGTTGATAAAACACATGTGCAACAGTTAGGTATCTCTATTCCGAAACCTTTCGTCTACACAGTAGGCTTCTTCAGTCTAATACAAAGGGAGCAGTAGTAATGAAATAAAGATGATGTAATCAGTCCATCAAACTTGGAGAAAGAGTATTCGAGGGGGTCAGTCCCTCAGCCTGGAGGAGAGTCCAGCTCCATGGTCTGGAAGGACGGGGCACTGCCTCCTGCAGTGCTCCTTCATTCTTATGTTCTTCAAGACTATGGCACTCTTCACCTGTTCCTCGCCCTATTCTAGGAGTCACGCCAGGCCTCAGACCAGGTCTAATTGATAGCTTGGTCAATAAGGTTGTTGCTGCTAGCCTCACGCAGTCACTCAGTAGAAGTCAGTGTTGAGGGAAGTTTAGAGAGGAGACGTGGCACCAGGATACATGGCACCGCAACATATGGCACCAGGATACATGGCACCACGATACATTGCATCAGGATACATGGCACTGAGATACATGGCACCACGATACATGACATCAGGATACATGGCACCACGACAATTGGCACCACCACACATGGCACCACGACATATGGCACTGGGATACATGGCACCATGACACATGGCACCACGACACATGGCACCACGACACATGGCACCCCGACATATGACACCAGGATACATGGCACCAGTGTCACTGCGTGGTTCAAGGTATAAGCCAGTCATAGCATGTGTCAGCAGTGACTAGTCACACTTAGTAAATATTGTAATGTCATTGTGTCAGCTTCCTGTCTCCCTGCACTCACCGGAAGCTTGTTGAAGCTTTGTGTGTGTGTGTGTGTGTACTCACCTATTTGTACTCACCTATTTGTGGTTGCAAAGGTCGATTCATAGCTCCTGGCCCCGCCTCTTCACTGATTGCTACTAGGTCCTCTCTCTCCCTGCTCCATGAGCTTTATCAAACCTCGTCTTAAAACTATGTATGGTTCCTGCCTCCACTATGTCGCTTTCTAGGCTATTCCACTTCCTGACAACTCTATGACTGAAGAAATACTTCCTAACATCCCTTTGACTCATAGGAGTCTTCAACTTCCAACTGTGACCCCTTGTTTCTGTGTCCCCTCTCTGGAACATCTTGTCTCTGTCCACCTTATCTATTCCTCGCACTATTTTATATGTCGTCATCATGTCTCCCCTAACCCTCCTGTCCTCTAGTGTCGTCAGGCCGATTTCCCTTAACCTTTCTTCGTAGGACAATCCCCTTAGCTCTGGGACTAGTCTTGTTGCAAACCTCTGCACTTTCTCTAATTTCCTGACGTGCTTGACCAGGTGTGGGTTCCAAACTGGTGCTGCATACTCCAGTATGGGCCTGACGTATATGGTGTACAGAGTCTTGAACGATTCCTTAGTGAGGTATTGGAACGCTATTCTTAGGTTTGCCAGCCGCCCGTATGCTGCAGCAGTTATCTGATTGATGTGTGCCTCAGGAGATGTGCTCGGTATTATACTCTTTTTTCTTGAGTGAGGTTTGCAGTCTTTGGCCACCTAGATTATACTCTGTCTGCGGTCTTCTTTGCCCTTCCCCGATCTTCATGACATTACATTTGGCAGGGTTAAATTCAAGGAGCCATTTACTGGACCAGGCTTGTAGCCTCTCTAGGTCTCTTTGTAGTCCTACCTGATCCTCAACTGATTTAATTCTTCTCATTAACTTCACATCTGCAAACAGGGACACTTCTGAGTCTATCCCTTCCGTTATGTCATTCACATATAACAAAAACAGTACAGGTCCTAGGACTGACCCTTGTGGAACCCCACTCGTCACAGGTGCCCACTCTGACACCTCGTCACGTACCATGACTCGTTGTTGCCTCCCTGTCAGATAAGAACATAAGAAAGTAGGAACACTGCAGCAGGCCTGTTGGCCCATACTAGGCAGGTCCTTCACAATCCGTCCCACTACCATAATGTTAAATTAGACTCATATGCAGTGCCTTTCCTGTTACGTGTGCCTGATCCTCTAGCTTTTGCATTAACCTCTTGTGAGGAACTGTGTCGAACGCCTTCTTGCAGTCCAAGAAAATGCAGTCTATCTACCCCTCTCTCTCGTGTCTTACTTCTGTTACCTTGTCATAAAACTCCAGTAGGTTTGTGACACAGGATTTTCCTTCCCTGAAACCGTGCTGGTTGTCGTTTATAAGCTTGTGTCTTTCTAGGTGCTCCACCACTCTCCTCCTGATGATTTTCTCCATGACTTTGAATGCTATACACGTCAGTGACACAGGTCTGTAGTTTAATGCCTCGTGTCTGTCTCCTTTCTTAAAAATTGGGACTACATTTGCCATCTTCCACGCCTCAGGTAGTTGCCCAGTTTTAATGGATGTGTTGAAGATTTTTGTTAGTGGCACACTTAACATCTCTGCTCCCTCTCTAAGGACCCACGGAGAAATGTTGTCAGGTCCCACCGCTTTTGAGGTATCGAGTTCACATAGCAGCTTCTTAACCTCCTCCTCGGTTGTGTGTATTTCATCCAGCACTTGTTGGTATACCTCCCTATTCTGAATTCCTGGAGTCTTTCCTGTCTCCTCTGTAAATACTTCTTTAAATCTCATGTTGAGCTCCTCACATACCTCTTGGTCGTTTATTGTGTGTGTGTGTGTACTCACCTAATTGTGGTTGCAGGGGTCGAGACTCAGCTCCTGTGTGTGTGTGTGTGTGTGTGTGTGTGTGTGTGTGTGTGTTGTGTGTGGTGGTGTGTGTGTGTACTCACCGATTTGTTTTTGAGGACACAGAGTCGTAGCTCCTGGCCCCGCCTTACATACCTAATCGACCGTCATTGCTGCTTGCTGGCATCTTGAGCCCTGTCGTATCTACTCTTAAAACTATGTACTGAGTTCTCCACCACTTCCACAAGTATCTTCTGTGTTAAGTATAAAAGAACACAAGTGCAACTAATGTGCATTTTATTGTGGCAACGTTTCGCTCTCCAGGAGCTTTGTTAAGCAGTTACAATATAATAGTTGTAGAAGTAGCAGTAGTAGTTGTAATACTAGTGGTGGTAGTAGTAGTAGTAGTAATACTAGTGGTAGTAATAGTATACATATGGTAGTATTAGAGCTTATCTATGGTATATTAGAAGCTCTATAACCATAGTATTAACTACTATACTACCACTATTCACTACTTACATACCATAGTATTACGACTACTACTACTACCACTAGTATTACGACTACTACTACTACCACTAGTATTACGACTACTACTACTACCACTAGTATTACGACTACTACTACTACCACTAGTATTACGACTACTTCTACAACGATTATATTGTGCCTTACACCTCATTCTAAAGCCTATATATACTCTCTGTGTCCATGTATTGTTTTAACGACTTGACACAATAAAATGTCGCATTAGTTGCACTTGTGGCCCTCCACTTAACATAATGTCTACCAACATTAACACACTCTACTGTGTTACTGACATCTGTCACTCAACTTTGGTTTTAATTTCCATCAACGTCCCACTGTACCCGACAGTCCTGCCACTGTAAAAATGTCTGTATCTGTTTTACCATTTCATCTAAATATTGTATACTTGGTAATTATGTCCTCTCTTGTCGTCTCTTCCGGGGTCGTCAGGTTCACTTCATTTAGTCTTCTCATATTGTACACTTTTTTTTTTTGTTCTTCTGGCGGCGATATGTTCGGTGTGATGTTTACTTGTAGATCCTTTTTTCGTTCATGCTTGTAGTTTCTCACCTCCCAGACTAATTAATGTTATTGTTCCAGTCAGGGTATTGTGCCTTCTTATTCTTTATTGGTGTCTCGCAGTCACAGGACTCCAGCAGGTTGAGGAACCTCCCATCCCTGAAGCCATGTTTGTTTACTCTGGTGAAGCTGCTTTAAACAGACACATAAGAAAACGCTTGGAATCATATTGAAAACGTTTCGTTCCTAGCAAACTGATCACTTCTAACTAGAAATGATCAAGGTCCCAGGACCGAAACGTTTTCTAATAAATATGTTTTTGTATTTGCTCACGTATCTTTCGAAACCAATTTGTGGGTATCTGTTACCAAGGTTTATACCACACTGGTGAAGTTGCTCCTCTCTTGATCCAGTACACTCCTGACAATCTTCTCCGTCAACGTGGAAGAATGCAGGTCAGTGATCCCAGCCAGTAGTTTAGTGCCTCTTGTTTGTCCTCTGTCTGAAATATTGGAATCACATTAACCAGCTTCCAGCTATCTGGTAGTTACAGGCCACAAGGCTACGCCTGTATTCGTAATAACTTATCTCTAACAACTTGCTGAAGTCATTTTATTAATGATATTTAATACCGACCAGTTGATAACACAATTGCAGCATTTGCCGAGACGTTTCGCCAAGACACCAGGTTTAATACAGGTGAATATAACACTGGAAGCAGTAGAGGTTTTGAGGTGCTCAGTCCGTGAACATTTCGATAATAAAAATACCAAAGTGTTGGAAATGTGTCTCAATCATCAACCTGTGGACGATCTTGGCTATGGGCTGACACAGTGGTTGTGTCTCCTTTAGTTCCAGTGGAGACACTTGTCAGGTCCCACTACTTTATCAATATACAGTTCCTTTATTACCATCTTCACTTCTTGTGCCTCTGTCATAGTACTTCCCAACACTTTCTGTTCACTTCTTTGCGTATTTCTACGTCGTCTGCCATTCCCGTATCTTACGTTTTTTCTTGTACTCACCTGCTCACTAATTGTGGTTCAGGTCAGACTCAGCCTGGCCCTCTTCATGTCCGCTGTCTCTGTCTGTGTGTGTGTGTGTGTGTATGTGTGTGTGTGTGTGTGTGTGTGTGTGTGTGTGTGGTGTGTGTGTGTGTGTGTGTGTGTGTGTGTGTGTGTGTGTGTGTGTGTGTGTGCGTAGTTGCGTTGCGGGAAAGCCTTGGTAACGTGACGTGCGTACCTCCCTGCCTGCGTTATCTTTTATTGATTCCTCACAAACTGTAAACAAAGTTACGTTGGTCACGCCACCACCAGTGTTACTGAACCACCAGTGTTACTGAACCACCAGTGTTACTGAACCACCAGTGTTACTGAACCACCGGTGTTTCTGAACTACCGGTGTTACTGAACCACCAGTGTTACTGAACCACCGGTGTTACTGAACCACAGGTGTTACTGAACCACCAGTGTTACTGAACCACCAGTGTTACTGAACCACCAATGTTACTGAACCACCAGTGTTACTGAACCACCAGTGTTACTGAACCACCAGTGTTACTGAACCACCGGTGTTACTGAACCACCGGTGTTACTGAACCACAGGTGTTACTGAACCACCAGTGTTACTGAACCACCGGTGTTACTGAACCACCGGTGTTACTGAACCACCAGTGTTACTGAACCACCGGTGTTACTGAACCACCGGTGTTACTGAACCACCAGTGTTACTGAACCACCAGTGTTACTGAACCACCAGTGTTACTGAACCACCAGTGTTACTGAACCACCAGTGTTACCGAACCACCAGTGTTACTGAACCACCGGTTTTACTGAACAACTGGTGTTACTGAACCACCAGTGTTACTGAACCACCGGTGTTACTGAACCACCAGTGTTACTGAACCACCGGTGTTACTGAACCATCAGTGTTACTGAACCACCGGTGTTACTGAACCAGCAGTGTTACTGAACCACCAGTGATACTGAACCACCAGTGTTACTGAACCACCAGTGTTATTGAACCACCAGTGTTACTGAACCACCAGTGTTACTGAACCACCAGTGTTACTGAACCACCAATTTTTACTGAACCACCAGTGTTACTGAACCACCAGTGTTACTGAACCACCAGTGTTACTGAACCACCAGTGTTACGGAACCACCAGTGTTACTGAATCACCGGTGTTACTGAACCACCAGTGTTACTGAACCACCAGTGTTATTGAACCACCAGTGTTACTGAACCACCGGTGTTACTGAACCACCAGTGTTACTGAACCACCAGTGTTACTGAACCAGCAGTGTTACTGAACCACCAGTGTTACTGAACCACCAGTGTTACCGAACCACCAGTGTTACTGAACCACCAGTGTTACTGAACAACTGGTGTTACTGAACCACCAGTGTTACTGAACCACCGGTGTTACTGAACCACCAGTGTTACTGAACCACCGGTGTTTCTGAACTACCGGTGTTACTGAACCACCAGTGTTACTGAACCAGCAGTGTTACTGAACCACCAGTGTTACGGAACCACTGGTGTTACTGAACCACCAGTGTTACTGAACCACCAGTGTTACTGAATCACCGGTGTTACTGAACCACCAGTGTTACTGAACCACCAGTGTTACTGAACCACCAGTGTTACTGAACCACCAGTGTTATTGAACCACCAGTGTTACTGAACCACCAGTGTTACTGAACCACCAGTGTTACTGAACCACCAATTTTTACTGAACCACCAGTGTTACTGAACCACCAGTGTTACTGAACCACCAGTGTTACGGAACCACAAGTGTTACTGAATCACCGGTGTTACTGAACCACCAGTGTTACTGAACCACCAGTGTTATTGAACCACCAGTGTTACTGAACCACCAGTGCTACTGAACCACCAGTGTTACTGAACCACCAATTTTTACTGAACCACCAGTGTTACTGAACCACCAGTGTTACTGAACCACCAATTTTTACTGAACCACCAGTGTTACTGAACCACCAGTATTACTGAACCACCAGTGTTACTGAACCACCAGTGTTACTGAACCACTAGTGTTACTGAACCACCAGTGTTACTGAACCACCAGTGTTACTGAACCACCAGTGTTACTGAACCACCAGTGTTACTGAACCACAATGTTATAAACCACTGGTGTTACTGAACCACCGGTGTTCTGAACCACCGGTGTTACTGAATCACCGGTGTTACTGAACCACCGGTGATACTGAACCACCAGTGTTACTGAACCACCAGTGTTACTGAACCACCGGTGTTACTGAACCACCAGTGTTACTGAACCACCAGTGTTATTGAACCACCAGTGTTACTGAACCACCAGTGTTACTGAACCACCAATTTTTACTGAACCACCAGTGTTACTGAACCACCAGTGTTACTGAACCACCAGTGTTATTGAACCACCAGTGTTACTGAACCACCAGTGTTACTGAACCACCAGTGTTACTGAACCACCAGTGTTACGGAACCACTGGTGTTACTGAACCACCAGTGTTACTGAACCACCAGTGTTACTGAATCACCGGTGTTACTGAACCACCAGTGTTACTGAACCACCAGTGTTATTGAACCACCAGTGTTACTGAACCACCAGTGTTACTGAACCACCAGTGTTACTGAACCACCAATTTTTACTGAACCACCAGTGTTACTGAACCACCAGTGTTACTGAACCACCAGTGTTACTGAACCACCAGTGTTACTGAACCACTAGCGTTACTGAACCACCAGTGTTACTGAACCACCAGTGTTATTGAACCACCAGTGTTACTGAACCACCAGTGTTACTGAACCACCAGTGTTACTGAACCACCAGTGTTACGGAACCACTGGTGTTACTGAACCACCAGTGTTACTGAACCACCGAGTGTTATCTGAATCACCGGTGTTACTGAACACCAGTGTTACTGAACCACCAGTGTTATTGAACCACCAGTGTTACTGAACCACCAGTGTTACTGAACCACCAGTGTTACTGAACCACCAATTTTACTGAACCACCAGTGTTACTGAACCACCAGTGTTATGAACCACCAGTGTTACTGAACCACCAGTGTTACTGAACCACTAGCGTTACGAACCACCAGTGTTACTGAACCACCAGTGTTACTGAACCACCAGTGTTACTGAACCACCAGTGTTACTGAACCACTAGTGTTACTAAACCACCAGTGTTACTGAACCACCGGTGTTACTGAACCACCGGTGTTACTGAATCACCGGTGTTACTGAACCACCTGTGATACTGAACCACCAGTGTTACTGAACCACCAGTGTTACTGAACCACCAGTGTTACTGAACCACCAGTGTTACTAAACCACCGGTGTTACTGAACCACCGGTGTTACAGAACCACCAGTGTTACTGAACCACCGGTGTTACTGAACCACCAGTGTTACTGAACCACCGGTGTTACTGAACCACCGGTGTTACTGAACCACCAGTGTTACTGAACCACCAGTGTTACTGAACCACCGGTGTTACTGAACCACCGGTGTTACTGAACCACCAGTGTTACTGAACCACCAGTGTTACTGAACCACCAGTGTTACTGAACCACCAGTGTTACTGAACCACCAGTGTGTTCCTACCATACCTGAATTATCAATTCCTCTACCATACATAGTCTAGAGTTGAGAATTCTAAGTCAGTTTTATTGGTATCACTACTACTATTACTACTACTACTATTAACACTACTACTATTAACACTACTACTATTACTACTACTATTAATGCTACTATTACTACTACTATTACTACTACTACTACTACTATTACTACTACTACTATTACTTCTACTATTATATTATTATTATTATTACTACTACTGCTACTACTATTATTACTATTACTACAACTACTACTACTACTGTTACTACTACTACTACTGTTACTACTACTACTACTGTTACTACTACTACTACTGTTACTACTACTACTACTACTGTTACTACTACTTCTACTGTTACTACTACTACTACTGTTACTACTACTACTACTGTTACTACTACTACTACTGTTACTACTACTACTACTGTTACTACTACTACTACTACTACTACTACTACTGTTACTACTACTTCTACTGTTACTACTACTACTACTATTACTACTACTACTACTATTACTACTACTATTACTACTACTACTATACTCCGTGATGGTTCTTGTACAAGTGAGTTCTTTAATAATTTCATCTTTGACTGAACAAGTACAAAGATGTTTACTTTGTAACTCACGTACTGGTAAACACGTACTGTTAAACACGTACTGGTAAACACGTACTGGTAAACACGTACTGGTAAACACGTACTGGTAAACACGTACTGTTAAACACGTACTGGTAAACACGTACTGGTAAACACGTACTGGTAAACACGTACTGTTAAACACGTACTGGTAAACACGTACTGGTAAACACGTACTGGTAAACACGTACTGGTAAACACGTACTGTTAAACACGTACTGTTAAACACGTACTTTGGGAAACACGTACTGGTAAACACGTACTGGTAAACACGTACTGGTAAACACGTACTGGTAAACACGTACTGGTAAACACGTACTGGTAAACACGTACTGGTAAACACGTACTGGTAAACACGTACTAGTAAACACGTACTGGTAAACACGTACTGGTAAACACGTACTGGTAAACACGTACTGGTAAACACGTACTGGTAAACACGTACTGGTAAAGACGTACTGGTAAACACGTACTGGTAAACACGTACTGGTAAACACGTACTGTTAAACACGTACTGTTAAACACGTACTGGTAAACACGTACTGGTAAACACGTACTGTTAAACACGTACTGTTAAACACGTACTGGTAAACACGTACTGGTAAACACGTACTGGTAAACACGTACTGGTAAACACGTACTGGTAAACACGTACTGTTAAACACGTACTGTTAAACACGTACTGGTAAACACGTACTGGTAAAGCACGTACTGGTAAACACGTACTGGTAAACACGTACTGGTAAACACGTACTGGTAAACACGTACTGGTAAACACGTACTGGTAAACACGTACTGGTAAACACGTACTGTAAACACGTACTGTAAACACGTACTGTTAAACACGTACTGGTAAACACGTACTGGTAAACACGTACTGGTAAACACGTACTGGTAAACACGTACTGTTAAACACGCTGTTAAACACGCTGGTAAACACGTACTGGTAAACACGTACTGGTAAACACGTACTGGTAAACACGTACTGGTAAACACGTACTGGTAAACACGTACTGGTAAACACGTACTGTTAAACACGTACTGTTAAACACGTACTGTTAAACACGTACTGTAAACACGTACTGGTAAACACGTACGGTAAACACGTACTGGTAAACACGTACTGGTAAACACGTACTGGTAAACACGTACTGTTAAACACGTACTGTTAAACACGTACTGGTAAACACGTACTGGTAAACACGTACTGGTAAACACGTACTGGTAAACACGTACTGGTAAACACGTACTGGTAAACACGTACTGGTAAACACGTACTGTTAAACACGTACTGTTAAACACGTACTGTTAAACACGTACTGGTAAACACGTACTGGTAAACACGTACTGGTAAACACGTACTGGTAAACACGTACTGGTAAACACGTACTGGTAAACACGTACTGGTAAACACGTACTGGTAAACACGTACTGTTAAACACGTACTGTTAAACACGTACTGTTAAACACGTACTGTTAAACACGTACTGGTAAACACGTACTGGTAAACACGTACTGTTAAACACGTACTGTTAAACACGTACTGTTAAACACGTACTGTTAAACACGTACTGGTAAACACGTACTGGTAAACACGTACTGGTAAACACGTACTGGTAAACACGTACTGGTAAACACGTACTGGTAAACACGTACTGGTAAACACGTCTGTAAACACGTACTGGTAAACACGTACTGGTAAAGCACGTACTGGTAAACACGTACTGGTAAACACGTACTGGTAAACACGTACTGGTTTAAACACGTACTGGTAAACACGTACTGGTAAACACGTACTGGTAAACACGTACTGGTAAACACGTACTGGTAAACACGTACTGGTAAACACGTACTGGTAAACACGTACTGGTAAACACGTACTGGTAAACACGTACTGGTAAACACGTACTGGTAAACACGTACTGGTAAACACGTACTGGTAAACAATGTAGACAGGTAAGAGAAGACGACGAGTTGGTAATGATTAGTTTACGTTGTATTTAAGTTAACAATGGACATTGTTATGTGTTTATACGAACACAAAGAGTGCTTAGTAGTGGTGGTGATTGTTGGTGAGTGGTGGTGGCGCTTGTTGGTGAGTGGTGGTGATGGTGCTTATTGGTGGGCGGTGGTGGTTGTGGTGCTTGTTGGTGAGTGGTGGTGGTGGTGTTTGTTGGTGGGTAGTGGTGGTGGTGGTGTTTGTTGGTGGGTAGTGGTGGTGGTGGTGGTGGTGCTTGTTGGTGGGTAGTGGTGGTGTTTGTTGGTGAGTGGTAGTGTGGTGGTGATCATGGTTGGTGAGTGGTGGGGATGTTGTCGATTTTGGTATAAGTGGTTGTGATAATGGAGTAGTCGTGGTGGTAGTCGTGGTGGTAGTCGTGGTGGTAGTCGTGGTGGTAGTCGTGGTGGTAGTCGTCGTGGTAGTTACTGAACCTTTGATAACGTTTGATGAGTCTGGCCCTAGGCCAGGCACGTCTGGTGCTATCCTGGTCAACCAGGCTGTTGCTGCTGGTGGCCCACGGCCCCACATATTCATCACAGCCTGGTTGATCTGGCACCTGGTGAAGATACTTGTCTAGTTTCCTCTTGAAGACTTCTACACTTGACCCAGCAGTGTTTCTGATATCATCTGGTAAGATGTGAATAGTCTGAGGCCCCTCATGTTGATACAATATTATTATTTTATCGCAGCTGTTCAGTAACTTTATGATAGCACCTGGTACTCATAAAACAACAATCTTGACTCATAAAGCAACAATCTTGACTCATAAAACAACAATCTTGACTCATAAAACAACAATCTTGACTCATAAAGCAACAATCTTGACTCATAAAACAACAATCTTGACTCATAAAACAACAATCTTGACTCATAAAACAACAATCTTGACTCATAAAGCAACAATCTTGACTCATAAAACAACAATCTTGACTCATAAAACAACAATCTTGACTCATAAAACAACAATCTTGACTCATAAAGCAACAATCTTGACTCATAAAACAACAATCTTGACTCATAAAACAACAATCTTGACTCATAAAGCAACAATCTTGACTCATAAAGCAAACTTGACTCATAAAGCAACAATATTGACTCATAAAACAACAATCTTGACTCATAAAACAACAATCTTGACTCATAAAACAACAATCTGGACTCATAAAACAACAATCTTGACTCATAAAGCAACAATCTTGACTCATAAAGCAACAATCTTGACTCATAAAGCAACAATCTTGACTCATAAAGCAGACTCATAAAGCAACAATCTGACTCATAAACACAAGCAATTTGATCATAAAGCAAAAATCTTCACTCATAAAGCAACAATTTTGACTCATAAAGCAACAACCTTGACTCCTAAAGCAAGCAACAATCACAATTACCCGGGGGGGGAGGGGAGTCACTGGTGGCGCTGACATTCAACCACAGCTTCACCCTCTTAACTTACAATCAAAAATTCTGGAAGGACTGAAACCACTTTCAAAATCTAAAAATAACCAGATTTTTTTTTTTTTTTTTTTTTGGGGGGGGGGCAATTGAAGTTCATGAGTGGACACAATTAAGTTTTTTTTTAAATATTAGCGATGTGATCACCTCTAGTTTTTGTATTTACATAGTTTTTTTACGATGTAAATATGACGCTTGTGGAGTACCAGGATAGTGAGTGCAAACGTTCCCTCAAATATCCTTAAACGTTCCCTCAAATATCCTTAAACGTTCCCTCAAATATCCTTAAACGTTTCCTTAATAAACGTCTCGAAACATTTCTTCAGTAAACGTTTTGAACTGTCTATATGTGTCACTTTACATATGGGATAGTGATGATGATGATGATGATAATGATAATGATGATGATAATGATAATGATAATGATGATGATGATGATGATGATGATGATGATGATGATAATGATAATGATGATGATAATGATAATGATAATGATGATGATGATGATGATGATGATGATGATAATGATGATGATAATGATAATGATAATGATGATGATGATGATGATGATGATGATGATGATGGTAATGATGATGATGATGATAATGATGATGATGATGATGATGATGATGATAATGATGATGATGATGATGATGATGATGATGATGATGATGATGATGATGATGATGATGATAATGATGATGATGATGATGATGAGGATGATGATGATGATGATGATGATGATGAGGATGATGATGATGATGATGATGGTGATGATGATGATGAGGATGATGATGAGGATGATGATGATGATGAGGATGATGAGGATGATGATGATGATGATGATGATGAGGATGATGATGAGGATGATGATGAGGATGATGATGATGATGAGGATGATGATGAGGATGATGATGATGAGAATGATGATGATGATGAGGATGATGATGATGATGAAGATGATGATGATGATGAGGATGAGGATGAGGATGATGAGGAGGATGAGGATGATGATGAGGATGAGGATGAGGATGATGATGATGATGATGAGGATGATGATGATGATGATGATGAGGATGAGGATGAGGATGATGATGAGGATGAGGATGATGAGGAGGATGAGGATGATGATGAGGATGAGGATGAGGATGAGGATGAGGAGTAGGAGGAGGATGATGAGGAGGATGAGGATGATGATGAGGATGAGGATGATGAGGAGGATGAGGATGAGGATGAGGATGATGAGGAGGATGAGGATGATGATGAGGATGAGTGATGATGAGGAGGATGAGATGAGATGAGAGTAGAGAGATGATGAGGAGATGAGGATGATGATGAGGATGAGGATGATGAGGAGGATGAGGATGAGGATGAGGATGAGGAGTAGGAGGAGGATGATGAGGAGGAGGAGTAGGAGGAGGATGATGAGGAGGAGGAGTAGGAGGAGGATGATGAGGAGGAGGAAACCGATGATTAATAAAGACACAACTGGTATTAATAAAGACAACTGGTATTAATAAAGACACAACTGGTATTAATAAAGACACAACTGGTATTAATAAAGACACAACTGGTATTAATAAAGACACAACTGGTATTAATAAAGACACAACTGGTATTAATAAAGACACAACTGGTATTAATAAAGACACAACTGGTATTAATAAAGACACAACTGGTATTAATAAAGACACAACTGGTATTAATAAAGACACAACTGATATTAATAAAGACACGAGAGGTATTAATAAAGCCACAACTGGTATTAATAAAGACACAACTGGTATTAATAAAGACACGAGAGGTATTAATAAAGCCACAACTGGTATTAATAAAGACGCAACAGGTATTAATAACGACACATCAGGTATTAATAAAGGCACAACTGGTATTAATAAAGACACATCTGGTATTAATAAAGACACAACTGGTATTAATAAAGACACGAGAGGTATTAATAAAGCCACAACTGGTATTAATAAAGACACATCAGGTATTAATAAAGACACAACTGGTATTAATAAAGACACATCTGGTATTAATAAAGACACAACTGGTATTAATAAAGACACAACTGGTATTAATAAAGACACATCAGGTATTAATAAAGACACAACTGGTATTAATAAAGACACATCAGGTATTTCATTCGTAAAATTGTTTCTATAATCTGGTCATAAATTCAGATGGAATTTACATGATTTTCTAATGAATATTTTGTTAAGTCAACGACTTTGGGACAGACGTAAAAACATTTTCACTACAACAATTTTAATCCATTCAAAATATAGATTTTCTAGAAAAGCTTATTAGATTTTTAAATTTTGGTATATTGAAGTATGGTGGAGACGCTCGGGATTGTTGAGATGGGGAATTTTACTTTGGTATTATTGTCAAAAATAAAATAATTTCCCATCTTTTAATAAACGTTGTTCATAGTTGTGCAAGACGTCAGGACAATGTAGATGTTTTTTTAACGTGGTAATGGCGACAGGTGGCGCACTGACGTGTACGTCTTACACATTTCAGGTGGAAAAGGGAAAATGAAAACAAGAAATTGACCCTAGTTGAAAGTTATTTGTTATATTCTATAAGAGGAGATCAGTTGCACAATTATGGTTGCACAAAAAAATGTACGACTGCTGCCATACATGTTGCAACTGCCATACATGTTGCAACTGCCATACATGTTGGAACTCAGGAATGGTGATGATCAACACTGCTGCCTCGTGGTCTTAGACTATACTGTCAGATGGTAAATGTCAGAGTATACTGTCAGAATGGTAAATGTCAGAGTATACTGTCAGCATGGTAAATGTCAGAGTATACTGTCAGAATGGTAAATGTCAGAGTATACTGTCAGAATGGTAAATGTCAGAGTATACTGTCAGAATGGTAAATGTCAGAGTATACTGTCAGCATGGTAAATGTCAGAGTATACTGTCAGAATGGTAAATGTCAGAGTATACTGTCAGGTTTTTAAATGTCAGAGTAAACTGTCAGCATGGTAAATGTCAGAGTATACTGTCAGAATGGTAAATGTCAGAGTATACTGTCAGGATGGTAAATGTCAGAGTATACTGTCAGAATGGTAAATGTCAGAGTATACTGTCAGGATGGTAAATGTCAGAGTATACTGTCAGAATGGTAAATGTCAGAGTATACTGTCAGCATGGTAAATGTCAGAGTATACTGTCAGAATGGTAAATGTCAGAGTATACTGTCAGAATGGTAAATGTCAGAGTATACTGTCAGCATGGTAAATGTCAGAGTATACTGTCAGAATGGTAAATGTCAGAGTATACTGTCAGGTTGTAAATGTCAGAGTAAACTGTCAGATGGTAAATGTCAGAGTATACTGTCAGAATGGTAAATGTCAGAGTATACTGTCAGATGGTAAATGTCAGAGTATACTGTCAGAATGGTAAATGTCAGAGTATACTGTCAGATGGTAAATGTCAGAGTATACTGTCAGAATGGTAAATGTCAGAGTATACTGTCAGATGGTAAATGTCAGAGTATACTGTCAGAATGGTAAATGTCAGAGTATACTGTCAGATGGTAAATGTCAGAGTAACGTAATGTCAGAATGGATAAATGTCAGAGTATACTGTCAGATGGTAAATGTCAGAGTATACTGTCAGAATGGTAAATGTCAGAGTATACTGTCAGAATGGTAAATGTCAGAGTATACTGTCAGCATGGTAAATGTCAGAGTATACTGTCAGAATGGTAAATGTCAGAGTATACTGTCAGGATGGTAAATGTCAGAGTATACTGTCACAATGGTAAATGTCAGAGTATACTGTCAGGATGGTAAATGTCAGAGTATACTGTCAGAATGGTAAATGTCAGAGTATACTGTCAGGATGGTAAATGTCAGAGTATACTGTCAGGATGGTAAATGTCAGAGTATACTGTCAGAATGGTAAATGTCAGAGTATACTGTCAGGTTTTTAAATGTCAGAGTAAACTGTCAGCATGGTAAATGTCAGAGTATACTGTCAGAAGGGTAAATGTCAGAGTATACTGTCAGGATGGTAAATGTCAGAGTATATTGTCAGCATGGTAAATGTCAGAGTATACTGTCAGGATGGTAAATGTCAGAGTATACTGTCAGAATGGTAAATGTCAGAGTATACTGTCAGCATGGTAAATGTCAGAGTATACTGTCAGAATGGTAAATGTCAGAGTATACTGTCAGGATGGTAAATGTCAGAGTATACTGTCAGGATGGTAAATGTCAGAGTAACATAACTGTGAACCTCACATCATTCTGTGGAGGCTTAATAAGCGAACATTTTACATAATATTTACAAATTGTTACAATCAAGAATTACTGAAAGTTTGTTTGATACTTCCAGTGTGATGGAGTTGACTTATGAATGATGGCTGTGGCTTGAAGCTGTGTATGTATGTGTGTACTCACCTGTTTGTGGTTGCAGGCGTGTGTGTGTGTGTGTGTGTGTTTATATATTATGCTGTGGCAGCATCGGTGGCTGTGTCTGTGGAGGTAATTAACCTGGTTATTGGGAGGGAGCTGTGGGGCTGTATGCGTCTGTTTTCTTATTAACTTTAAGCCAAGGCACAGTGCTTGAGTCTTCCTAATAAGACACATAAATTGCTTTGCTATAATAACCAGAAACATAACTAACAGAAATCCGAAAGTTATTCTGCAACTTTATGCAACACTGGTAAGGCATCATTTAAATTATCCAGCGCAGTTCTGGTCTCCAGATTACAGACTGGACATACTCTAAACTGAATGGAAAACTTTCGAAAGATAACAGGGTTAATTAACCCTACCACGGGTGGGGTTAGAACCCGCGATCGGGTCGGTCTGGAGTTTCATGACTCTCTGATCGCGGGTTCTAACCCCGCCCGTGGTATGGTTGGTTTGCAATCATGTCATTACGATTGCGTGAGTAGCAGGGTTAATTCCTTGTACTGGGAATCTTTACAGCGAAGATAGTGTAAGAACCTTGAACCTGCAGAGTGTAGAGGTGGTTTAGGAACACACATTGAAGACATAAGGTTTTACAACAGGGAACTGAAGACTATGAATTCAAGACTGATGAATTCCAGTTTACAAAAGTAATAGGGAATCAGTGGCGTGCGGCAGTAGGTCTGATGTTGTACCTTTATCTGAAGCTCGTTTGTTGAACAGAGACACAGATTCAATATAATGAGATCCTTCATTTTAAGTCCCAACAAAGCCCAATGTGTGGGCGAAACGTTGTCAGTAAAGGATCTCATTATACTGCATTTGTGTGTGTTTTCTGTCGAGTCAGCATTTTATACTGATTCTCTCCTAATGCTTTTATGCTGAACTTGGATTTTATAGATTTAGAAGAGTGTGTGTTGAGAGCGAACACAGGTGCTAGAGTGTGTGTTGAGAGCGAACACAGGTGCTAGAGGTGTGTTGAGAGCGAACACAGGTGCTAGAGTGTGTGTTGAGAGCGAACACAGGTGCTAGAGGGTGTGTTGAGAGCGAACACAGGTGCTAGAGTGTGTTGAGAGCGAACACAGGTGCTAGAGTGTGTGTTGAGAGCGAACACAGGTGCTAGAGTGTGTGTTGAGAGCGAACACAGGTGCTAGAGTGTGTGTTGAGAGCGAACACAGGTGCTAGAGTGTGTGTTGAGAGCGAACACAGGTGCTAGAGTGTGTGTTGAGAGCGAACACAGGTGCTAGAGTGTGTGTTGAGAGCGAACACAGGTGCTAGAGGTGTGTTGAGAGCGAACACAGGTGCTAGAGTGTGTGTTGAGAGCGAACACAGGTGCTAGAGTGTGTTGAGAGCGAACACAGGTGCTAGAGGTGTGTTGAGAGCGAACACAGGTGCTAGAGTGTGTGTTGAGAGCGAACACAGGTGCTAGAGTGTGTGTTGAGAGCGAACACAGGTGCTAGAGTGTGTGTTGAGAGCGAACACAGGTGCTAGAGTGTGTTGAGAGCGAACACAGGTGCTAGAGTGTGTGTTGAGAGCAGAACACAGGTGCTAGAGTGTGTGTTGAGAGCGAACACAGGTGCTAGAGTGTGTGTTGAGAGCGAACACAGGTGCTAGAGTGTGTGTTGAGAGCGAACACAGGTGCTAGATGTGGAGAGCGAACACAGGTGCTAGATTGTTGAGAGCGAACACAGGTGCTAGAGTGTGTGTTGAGAGCGAACACAGGTGCTAGAGTGTGTTGAGAGCGAACACAGGTGCTAGAGTGTGTGTTGAGAGCGAACACAGGTGCTAGAGTGTGTGTTGAGAGCGAACACAGGTGCTAGAGGTGTGTTGAGAGCGAACACAGGTGCTAGAGTGTGTGTTGAGAGGAACACAGGTGCTAGAGTGTGTGTTGAGAGCGAACACAGGTGCTAGAGTGTGTGTTGAGAGAACACAGGTGCTAGAGTGTGTTGAGAGCGAACACAGGTGCTAGAGTGTTGTTGAGAGCGAACACAGGTGCTAGAGTTGTGTTGAGAGCGAACACAGGTGCTAGAGTGTGTGTTGAGAGCGAACACAGGTGCTAGAGTGTGTTGAGAGCAACACAGGTGCTAGAGGTGTGTTGAGAGCGAACACAGGTGCTAGAGTGTGTGTTGAGAGCGAACACAGGTGCTAGAGTGTGTGTTGAGAGCGAACACAGGTGCTAGAGGGTGTGTTGAGAGCGAACACAGGTGCTAGAGGGTGTGTTGAGAGCGAACACAGGTGCTAGAGGTGTGTTGAGAGCGAACACAGGTGCTAGAGGTGTGTTGAGAGCGAACACAGGTGCTGAGGGTGTGTTGAGAGCGAACACAGGTGCTAGAGGGTGTGTTGAGAGCGAACACAGGTGCTAGAGGGTGTGTTGAGAGCGAACACAGGTGCTAGAGGGTGTGTTGAGAGCGAACACAGGTGCTTGAGGGTGTGTTGAGAGCGAACACAGGTGCTTGAGGGTGTGTTGAGAGCGAACACAGGTGCTTGAGGGTGTGTTGAGAGCGAACACAGGTGCTTGAGGGTGTGTTGAGAGCGAACACAGGTGCTTGAGGGTGTGTTGAGAGCGAACACAGGTGCTTGAGGGTGTGTTGAGAGCGAACACAGGTGCTTGAGGGTGTGTTGAGAGCGAACACAGGTGCTTGAGGGTGTGTTGAGAGCGAACACAGGTGCTTGAGGGTGTGTTGAGAGCGAACACAGGTGCTTGAGGGTGTGTTGAGAGCGAACACAGGTGCTTGAGGGTGGAGAGAGAGAGGTGACACGAGGGTAAACTTTCTCAGAAATCATTAGTGAACCTGACCATCAACATTACCAAGATTTACCCCTTATCACAGGTTATTATTACTGGTTAAGAACTGGTACCGTACTCCACCTTGTTCAGTGTGCCACAACAGTCGGCTAACATCCAGGCACCTACTTACTGATGAGTGAAGGGTATATCAAGACTTACCCTGCCCAGGAACTGAACTTGGTGTCCTTTCAGTTGTGAGCTGACAACACAGCTGCGGGTGGGAAACAATCCAAGAGCCTCTCACCAGTATCAAGGAACCTCCTCCCTTGAGGGGTGACTATAAACCTAGTTTTTTTTTTTTAATCTTTCAGGTTGAGGACGGCACTGTGGTCTTCCGAAAGATTTTCCTGGGGAATATTGTTGTGAGGTTCTGTTGACTGTGACCCTTGAGAAGTTCTGGCAAGACCAGACAACGACTCGTACTTGTTGCAATGTTGACAAACACTGTCATCACTGCTGAGGGCCTTCTTGTTGCACACTTGACATGAGACTCCGACCTCAGTGCTTCTTTGACTCTGGGAAAATCCTGACTGTTTTTTTAGTGTGAGGTAGAGGCTGCTGCAGGGAGGCTGCTGCAGGGAGACTGCTGCAGGGAGGCTTATGCAGGAAGGCTACTGCAGGAAGGCTACTGCAGGGAGGCTGCTGCAGGGAGGCTGCTGCAGGAGGCTGCTGCAGGAGGCTGCTGCAGGGGGGTTAATGCAGGAAGGCTACTGCAGGAGGCTGCTGCAGGAAGGCTGCTGCAGGAAGGTTAATGCAGGAAGGCTACTGCAGGAGGCTGCTGCAGGAAGGCTGCTGCAGGAAGGTTAATGCAGGAAGGCTACTGCAGGGAGGCTGCTGCAGGGAGGCTGCTGCAGGAAGGTTAATGCAGGAAGGCTACTGCAGGGAGGCTGCTGCAGGAAGGCTGCTGCAGGAAGGTTAATGCAGGAAGGCTACTGCAGGGAGGCTGCTGCAGGGAGGCTGCTGCAGGAAGGTTAATGCAGGAAGGCTACTGCAGGGAGGCTGCTGCAGGGATAATGCTGCAGGGAGGATGCTACAGGGAGGCTGTTGCAGGAAGGTTATTGCAGAAAGGCTACTGCAGGGAGGCTGCTGCAGGGAGGCTGCTACAGGGAGGCTGCTGCAGGGAGGCTGCTGCAGGGAGGCTGCTACAGGGAGGCTGCTGCAGGGAGGCTGCTGCAGGGAGGCTGCTACAGGGAGGCTGCTGCAGGGAGGCTGCTGCAGGGAGGATGCTGCAGGGAGGCTGCTGCAGGGAGGCTGCTACAGGGAGGCTGCTGCAGGAGGCTGCTGCAGGGGGGATGCTGCAGGGGGATGCTGCAGGAGGCTGCTGCAGGGAGGCTGCTGCAGGAGGCTGCTGCAGGTAGGCTGCTGCAGGGAGGCTGCTGCAGGAGGCTACTGCAGGAAGGCTACTGCAGGAGGCTGCTGCAGGGAGGCTGCTACAGGGCGGCTGCTGCAGGGAGGCTGCTGCAGGGAGGCTGCTGCAGGGAGGCTGCTGCAGGGAGGCTGCTGCAGGGAGGCTTCTGCAGGGAGGCTGCTGCAGGGAGGCTGCTGCAGGGAGGCTGCTGCAGGAGCTGCTGCAGGGAGGCTGCTGCAGGAGGCTGCTGCAGGAGGCTGCTGCAGGAGGCTGCTGCAGGAGGCTGCTGCAGGGAGGCTGCTGCAGGAGGCTGCTGCAGGAGGCTGCTGCAGGGAGGCTGCTGCAGGAGGCTGCTGCAGGGAGGCTGCTGCAGGAGGCTGCTGCAGGGAGGCTGCTGCAACTAGTGTCAACTTGTAAGTGATAATCACCTGGCCGGAGGGAAGCAAGTTTCCTATTAAATAATACGACATCAGTGTGTTGCAACACTGCTCTATATGACATCAGCAGTGTGTTGCAACACTGCTCTATATGACATCAGCAGTGTGATGCAACACTGTTTCTAATGACATCAGCAGTGTGTTGCTACGCTGCACTGTATATGACATCAGCAGTGTGTTGCAACACTGCTCCTTATATGTCTATCAAGCAGTGTGTTGCTACACTGCTCTATATGACATCAGCAGTGTGTTGCAACACCTGCTCATATTATGACATCAGCAGTGTGTTGCAACACTGCTCTATATGACATCAGCAGTGTGTTGCAACACTGCTCTATATTGACCATCAGCAGTGTATGTTGCTTCACTGCTCTATATGACATCAGCAGTGTGTTGCTACACTGCTCTATATGACATCAGCAGTGTGTTTCAACACTGCTCTTATATGGTTACATCAGCAGTGTGTTGCAACACTGCTCTATATGACATCAGCAGTGTGTTGCAACACTGCTCTATATGACATCACCAGTGTGTTGCAACACTGCTCTATATGACATCAGCAGTGTGTTGCAACACTGCTCTATATGACATCAGCAGTGTGTTGCTACACTGCTCTATATGACATCAGCAGTGTGTTGCTACACTGCTCTATATGACATCAGCAGTGTGTTGCAACACTGCTCTATATGACATCAGCAGTGTGTTGCTACACTGCTCTATATGACATCAGCAGTGTGTTGCAACACTGCTCTATATGACATCAGCAGTGTGTTGCAACACTGCTCTATATGACATCAGCAGTGTGTTGCAACACTGCTCTATATGACATCAGCAGTGTGTTGCAACACTGCTCTATATGACATCAGCAGTGTGTTGCAACACTGCTCTATATGACATCAGCAGTGTGTTGCAACACTGCTCTATATGACAACAGCAGTGTGTTGCAACACTGCTCTATATGACATCAGCAGCTTGTTGCTACACTGCTCTATATGACATCAGCAGTGTGTTGCTACACTGCTCTATATGACATTAGCAGTGTGTTGCTACACTGCTCTATATGACATCAGCAGTGTGTTGCTACACTGTTCTATATGACATCAGCAGTGTGTTTCAACACTGCTCTATATGACATCAGCAGTGTGTTGCTACACTGCTCTATATGACATTAGCAGTGTGTTGCTACACTGCTCTATATGACATCAGCAGTGTGTTGCTACACTGCTCTATATGACATAAGCAGTGTGTTGCAACACTGCTCTATATGACATCAGCAGTGTGTTGCTACACTGCTCTATATGACATTAGCAGTGTGTTGCTACACTGCTCTATATGACATCAGCAGTGTCTTGCTACACTGCTCTATATGACATCAGCAGTGTGTTGCTACACTGCTGTATATGACATCAGCAGTGTGTTGCTACACTGCTCTATATGACATCAGCAGTGTCTTGCTACACTGCTCTATATGACATCAGCAGTGTCTTGCTACACTGCTCTATATGACATCAGCAGTGTGTTGCTACACTGCTGTATATGACATCAGCAGTGTGTTGCTACACTGCTCTATATGACATCAGCAGTGTGTTGCTACACTGCTCTATATGACATCAGCAGTGTCTTGCTACACTGTTCTATATGACATCAGCAGTGTGTTGCTACACTGCTCTATATGACATCAGCAGTGTGTTGCTACACTGCTCTATATGACATCAGCAGTGTGTTGCTACACTGCTCTATATGACAGCTACACAGTGGGAACAAAAGCTAGCTATGTTCCCTGACATATTCCATCATACAGGATGAGAGTCATACAAGGTAATGTAGAGTGCCAGCCTGAGCTGGGAGACTTCAGTAGTGCCAGCCTGAGCTGGGAGACTTCAGTAGGACAATGAGGATGCCGTTAATTATTCCACTATGGGGTTTTTCAGCTACGGCAGCTTCAGAACTGGAGTTACTATGACTTGGGAATTATCATCCCTCAGGATGGTCTATCTCACAAACCTGAACAATGGAATGTTAATGTAGATATTATCATCACAAAGGCAGACGCGGAAAACACATACCTGTAATACATGCACATACATTACACATACACATGTGTGTAAGACACGTGTGCAGCACTTGGGTATTTTAATTGATTAAGTATTTCGCCTTCGCATCAACCTTCTTCCGTTCAATACAGAGTTAAAGAGTCTTGGACCACGCATGTTGACACAGTGTTCTCTTATTGTGCCCACTTGGGTTTATTATTGTACACTTCCTCTCAGAGCTAAATCCAGATGTACTCCTGTTAACCCTTTTGGGGTCTAGTTCCTGGGCCTTTTGTGTATCCATATGCTCTTGTGCTACCCTCTACAGGATGGATATGAGGTGCACAATAAACTAGCCACTTTGACCTCAAAATCTAAAAATCTAATCTCACTCAAAGGCAATATAGTATTTTATGTCAAAGCTCAGTCCCGGGAGGAAATGCACTAAACACCCACCATCTCTTCCACCACACACACACACACACACACACTACCACAAGTCTACTCAGAGGCTATATAAGCTCATGGAGCTATGTCGATGAAAAGGACCTTACAATACATCAAGAGCCAGGAGCTATCAATCGACCCTGCAACCGCAAATAGGTGAGTACATCCTACACACCACACAACACACACGGGGCCAGGAGCTACGAATCGACCTCTGCAACCGCAAATAGGTGAGTACACATGCCTAGGACATCTCCCAGCATACATCACCAGCCTTAGCAAGGTGCCAGCGAGGTGCCAGCGAGGTGCTAGCGAGGTGCTAGCGAGGTGCTAGCAAGGTGCAGCGAGGCGCTAGCGAGGTGCTAGCAAGGTGCCAGCGAGGTGCTAGCGAGGTGCTACCAAGGTGCCAGCGAGGTGCTAGCGAGGCGCTAGCGAGGTGCTACGAGTCCCAAGTGCAGCAGGTGTTAGGAAGGGCCTAGCAGGTGCTACAGAGGTGCAGGAGGGCTGAGCGAGGTGCTCAAGGAGCAGAGAGAGTGGAGGCGCCTAGCGAGGTGCTATCGAGGTCCCTCAAAGTGTCACCAGTTGTCGTGGGAATGCCACTAGCACCTCCCCCAACAGAGGAAGTGAGAGAGAAGAGGAAGTGAGAGAGAAGGCTGAGTGAGATATCTCAAGAAGGAGCAAGAGAGTGGCAGCCTGGGTGAGATATCTCATACAACTGTTGACTTACATTTTATGAGCATGTCTTATCAAGTGGTAGCCCCGGTGGGACCTGCAGACGAGCAACTAGTTAGACACATTTATGCTACACCTGGTATTGTGGCACTCTCAACTTACACTTTAAAGTCACAGCACAACTGCTGGTAGCTGCCTCGACTCACACTGAGGGACCAAGGTTCGAGTGGATGGCGTATGTTTCCATACACCTGCTGCCCCTCTTCACCTAACAGTAAGTAGGTGTGAATTACATCCTTAGAGGAGAGGACTGAAGAACCTCAGTGGAAATAAGCCAGAAGGATAACACTGGCTTTAATGGGTTGTCCTGTGTTGCTAACCTTCCGGGATAATAATCCCAACAAAATATTCTTGTAAGCAGACGTCTGGTGGGAGATCCTGCCCCTCTCTGTGCGACTCGTGTGGAGGATCCTGCCCCTCTCTGTGCGACTCCTGGTGGGTGAACCTGCCCCTCTCTGTGCGACTCCTGGTGGGGGATCCTGCCCCTCTCTGTGCGACTCCTGGTGGGGGATCCTGCCCCTCTCTGTGCGACTCCTGGTGGGGGATCCTGCCCCTCTCTGTGCGACTCCTGGTGGGTGAACCTGCCCCTATCTGTGCGACTCCTGGTGGGGGATCCTGCCCCTCTCTGTGCGACTCGTGGTGGAGGATCCTGCCCCCCTCTGTGCGACTCCTGGTGTGGGATCCTGCCCCTCTCTGTGCGACTCCTGGTGTGGGATCCTGCCCCTCTCTGTGCGACTCCTGGTGGGTGAACCTGCCCCTCTCTGTGCGACTCCTGGTGGGTGATCCTGCCCCTCTCTGTGCGACTCCTGGTGGGGGATCCTGCCCCTCTCTGTGCGACTCGTGGTGGGGGATCCTGCCCTCTCTGTGCGACTCCTGGTGGGGGATCCTGCCCCTCTCTGTGCGACTCCTGGTTGGGGATCCTGCCCCTCTCTGTTCGACTCCTGGTGGGGATCCTGCCCTCTCTGTGCGACTCCCGGTGGGATCCTGCCCTCTCTGTTCGGACCTTCGGGAATCCTGCTTTGTCAGCCTAGCTCTGCTCACTATGCAATATTACTCTTCGGAAATAATTAGATTTGTTCAACCTTACTCACCTGATCATCAATATTACTCATCTGATCATTAATATTACTCACCTAATCATCAATATTACACATCTGATCATTAATATTACTCACCTGATCATCAATATTACTCATCTGATCATTAATATTACTCACCTGATCATCAATATTACTCATCTGATCATTAATATTCTCACTGATCATCAATATTACTCATCTGATCATCAGTATTACTCACCTGATCAACAATATTACTCACCTGATCATCAATATTACTCATCTGATCATCAGTATTACTCACCTGATCATCAATATTACTCATCTGATCATCAATATTGCTATCTGATCATTAATATTACTCACCTGATCATCAATATTACTCACCTGATCTTTTTCTTTGACTTCGGAAGATTTGAACCGTATGTGGATAAATTCACTGCCTTATTTAGTGTACTCACCTAGTTGTACTCACCTAGTTGTGGTTGCAGGGGTCGAGACATAGCTCCTGGCCCCACCTCTTCACTGGCCGCTACACACACGCTGTGTGTGTGTGTGTGTGTGTACACTGTCTTCCACACAGAGTCAAATGACCTTTCGCTGTCAGGGTTTCTGTAAATTTTTAAAATTGCCTTCCTCCGCCCCATGTTACTCACACTGTGTGACTCACGGAGGACGCAGGTGAGGAGGGAGAACATGAGGAACAGGGTGAGAAAGGGAGAACATGAGAGGGGGTTAAGGAGAGAGGGAAGGGTGAGAGGACTTGACTTAAATCAACTCTCTCTCTCTCTTTCCTTGAGAGAATTGGATACATCAGCATTGTGCTGCTACATTGTTCTGTGTGATAATTACATAGTGGGAATATATGCTAGCTATGTTTCCCTGTTATAATCCATCATATTACCTGTTATATTCCGTCATATTCCCTGTTATATTCCATCATATTCCCTGTTATACCCAATTTATGTTATCCCTGTCATATTCCATCAGACATATCAGAGGTCAATCCTGGGGAGGGTGGAAGATGACTGGGTAAGCTACCTGACAACTACTGCCCCTCATCACCTAGCAGTCAGCAGGTGCCTGGGTGTTAGGTGACTGTTGTGGATGGCATCCTGGGAAAGAGAAGGCATGAAGACCATAATGGATTAAGCCACAGTATATAGGGGGTTAACCTGGGTTACTAACCCTCTGGGTTAATTAAAGAACGAAATCTTCATGTTCTTTTTTCTTTCTTTCTTCTTCTTCTTTATTTATTAATATTATTATTGTTATTATATTCATAAGCAAGCGCTAAATCTGTATGGACCATATAAACAAATGAGAACAAAGACGTACATGGGAATACGTGTGAGTACATCAACGTACATAGGAGTAGAGTACATGGAAAAACATGAAAAGTGGGAGTACATGAAAGTATATGAGTACATGGAAGTACATAGAGACCAGAGCAAGAGTACATATTCAAGATGCGATCTAACAAGTACGTTATTGAGTGAATATGGTATCTGGTGTTCTGTGGGACTGACCACCTCAAAGTTAGTCTTCAAGAGTGACGGACTGATTACATCGTTTTCACATATCTACCGCTTCTGCTAACTCTTTTGTACTCGACTGAAGAAGCCTACTGTATAGTCGAAACGTTTCGGAATAAAGATACCTAATTATTGCACATATGTCTTACTTATCAGGCCTGGTCTCAGACCGAGCCGCGGGGGCGGTAACCCCGAAACCCTCACCAGGTAATATTGTATGTTACATGTGTAGCATTGAGATCTCCGAGGACGATACTAGGTGTGGGATACTGAAGATTCTCAAGGCAGCTATCAGTATTTCTTATCTGTTGTGTGACTTCCTCTGCCAGTGCTGAGACTCACCAGGTTTTGGTTTCTACTCGTATTCTAAGCATTTCCTTCATATCACTTGATGATTTTAACATTTCTGTGCAACTAAGTCTTTTGGGATCATGTCCCCCTCTCCCCATGTACCTATGTATATGGTGCGAGCATGCCTCCTTCTAAGTCCCCTTCTTCTTCTTCTTCTTCTCCTTCTTCAGGATACATTCAGTTAGCTTATAGGTTCCTTCTCACAGTGATTCATGGTTATAATCATAACCATAACTTTTCAAGGGGTAGACGGTAAACCAGTGGAAGGCCTCGGTCAGATGACCAAAAGTTACAGCTGTGGGTCATCATATGACTAAGACCTGCGTCAGGAAACACTCGTTCTGTTTCCTGACAAATCTTACCTGACCTAACATCCACTAGTTGGAATGTGGATTGACTAGTGTTGGTTCTCTCTCCTAGTGGCCTTAGCGTTCTTGTAGACCACTCGGGGTAACTAATGTCATCTTGGAAGGGACTAACACCACTGAAGACCACAAAACCCTCACTCTGAGCACTCCTCCAACCTGAACACCGCCAAAGAAGTGAAACAAAACCCTGAGAAAGACTGAAGAGAGCGTGACACACGCTCACACGCCTCGACACTCAGCAAAACAATCAGAGAAGGGGACCCCTCCCTGCGCGCAACTCCCACGTGAAATGAAGACACAAAAGAAAGAAATCTAATACAGCAATTTGGCGAGAGCCTCACCGCTGAGGTGAGATGGGGAAGATGGTGGTCTGGAGGTGAAGCAAGCCTCTTGCTCCACCAACATCCCTCCGCTGATGGACACCTTCACACGGAGATGAGCTTCCGGAACGTGTACTAGTTTTTTCCGCCCTCGTTCTGCACCGTCGCGTCCTTTGTGCGTTCATTGTGCTTGCGTTATGCGTACTTTGTACGTTCATTTGCATCCGCTCTGCGTTCGTTGTACTTCTCTTTGTGCGTCCATTGTGCATGAGAACATCACAGGGTGGGTCGTGGAGGTTAGATGTGGTGGGTAATTAAAACATTACGTAGTGGGTCATCAATATGTTCAAAGTGATGCTCACTCTCCAATCTTTTTTCACACCTTCATGCCGTACTTCGTCTGCGATCTTCTATCTCCTTCTCCAACTTACATATCCATCTGTTTGCCTCTGTGTCCTGACTCGACCCTCTCACATTTACATTAACTCCGTATTATTGGCAAAAAAAAAAAAGCATAGGTCTCAGACCCCACTGGTAGGTCATTTACACATGAATTTTAATGGTCTTAGTAATGATCCTTGGGGAACCCCACTCGTTACCCTTTCCCCATCTATCACTCAGTGTCCTTCCGCATGTTATGTATTTCATAATCTATCAAAACCTCTATCACCCCTCTCTCTCAGAGTGCCTCTATCACCTCTCGTAGTGCCTCTATCGCCTCTCTGAGTGCCTCTATTACCTCTCTCAGAGTGGTTCTGTCATCTCTCTGAGTGCCTCTATCACCTCTCTGAGTGCCTCTATTACCTCTCTCAGAGTGCCTCTATCACCTCTCTCTCAGAGTGCCTCTATCACCTCTCAGAGTGCCTCTATCGCCTCTCTGAGTGCCTCTATTACCTCTCTCAGAGTGGTTCTATCATCTCTCTCAGAGTGCCTCTATCACCTCTCTCAGAGTGCCTCTATCCCCTCTCTGAGTGCCTCTATTACCTCTCTCAGAGTGGTTCTATCATCTCTCTCAGATAGCCTCTATCACCTCTCTCTCAGAGTGCCTCTATCACCTCTCAGAGTGCCTCTACACCTCTTCAAGTGCCTGCTTCACTTCTTCCAGAGTGCTCTTTCACCTCCAAAGTGCTCTATTTCGTCTCTGAGTGCCTCTATTATCTCTCTCAGAGTGGTTCTATCATCTCTCTCAGAGTGCCTCTATCATCTCTCAGAGTGCCTTTATCACCTCTCAGAGTGCCTCTATCCCCTCTTTCTCAGAGTGCCGCTATCACCTCTCAGAGTGCCTCTATCACCTCTTTCTCAGAGTGCCTCTATCACCTCTCAGAGTGCCTCTATCACCTCTTTCTCAGAGTGCCTCTATCACCTTTCAGAGTGCCTCTATCACCTCTCTCTCAGAGTGCCTCTATCACCTCTCAGAGTGCCTCTATCACCTCTCTCTCAGAGTGCCTCTATCACCTCTCTCTCAGAGTGCCTCTATCAACTCTTTCTCAGAGTGCCTCTATCACCTCTCAGAGTGCCTCTATCACCTCTTTCTCAGAGTGCCTCTATCACCTCTCAGAGTGCCTCTATCACCTCTTTCTCAGAGTGCCTCTATCACCTTTCAGAGTGCCTCTATCACCTCTCTCTCAGAGTGCCTCTATCACCTCTCAGAGTGCCTCTATCACCTCTCTCTCAGAGTGCCTCTATCACCTCTCTCTCAGAGTGCCTCTATCAACTCTTTCTCAGAGTGCCTCTATCACCTCTCAGAGTGCCTCTATCACCTCTCTCTCAGAGTGCCTCTATCACCTCTAAGAGTGCCTCTAGCTGAATACCTCGTTAAATGCTTTCGTGCTGTCGATTCAGGAAAAAATGGGATACAAGGACGAAAAGAGAAGGAGGAGGAGGAGGAGGAGGAAGAGGAGGAGGAAACAGAGGAGTGGAGAGGTGAGGTGAGCTGAGAGACGCACCAAGACATGTAACTCTGAGATTATTCATGACTTTCACAAACGCCGGCTCATGGTGTTCACCGTGTTCTCTTCTCCGTGCTCTCAATGTTATGTGTTCTCTATGTTCTGTGTCTTCCGTGTTCTATGTTCCCGTGTTCTGTTCCTCGTGTTCTATGTTCCCGTGTTCTGTTCCTCGTGTTCTATGTTCCCGTGTTTTATGTTTCTCGTGTTCCATGTTCCCGTGTTCTATGTTCCTCGTGTTCTATATTCCTGTGTTCTATGTTCTTCGTGTTCTATGTTCCCGTGTTCTATGTTCCTCGTGTTCTATGTTCCCGTGTTCTATGCTCTCCGTGTTTTATGATCCCCGTGTTCTGTACTCAATGAGTTGTATTTAAAGGGGTCGAGATCCATCTCCTGGTCCCTCCTCTTCAAACACCGACTAACAGACACAGGCAGTACGTCTTACCTGACCTCCTGGACCCTCTCATACCTACTCTTGAAACTACCTACGTAATTTGCCTCCAGCACGTCTTCCCTAAACCTCATTTCCCTCGTTTACCATTCTGAGGCTAAAGAAATAGTTCCCAGCATCTCTGGGACTCGTGTGTCCTCAGTACCAGGGAAAGATTCAGTTATCTCCAGCGTCAGTACTGAGGACTGACATCCTCAGTACTAGTGGAGATGATGTGTTGGTATATGAAACATCACTTTGTACTCGTGATGTGCTGGATGTGTCACTCGTGATGTGCTGGATGTGTCACTCGTGATGTGCTGATGATGTGTTATGATGTGCTGGATGTGTCACTCGTGATGCTGGAAAGTCACTCGTGATGTGCTGGATGTGTCATCCTCGTGATGTGCTGGATGTGTCCTCGTGATGTGCTGGATGTATTGTGATGTCTGGATGTGTCACTCGTATGTGCTGGATGTGTTACTCGTGATGTGCTGGATGTGTTACTCGTGATGTGCTGGATGTATATCTCGTGATGTGCTGGATGTGTCACTCGTGATGTGCTGGATGTATATCTCGTGATGTGCTGGATGTGTCACTCGTGATGTGCTGGATGTATATCTCGTGATGTGCTGGATGTGTCACTCGTGATGTGCTGGATGTATATCTCGTGATGTACTGGATGTGTCACTCGTAATGTGCTGGATGTGTTACTCGTGATGTGCTGGATGTGTTACTCGTGATGTGCTGGATGTATATCTCGTGATGTGCTTGATGTGTCACTCGTGATGTACTGGATGTGTCACTCGTGATGTGCTGGATGTGTTACTCGTGATGTGCTGGATGTATATCTCTTGATGTGCTGGATGTGTTACTCGTGATGTGCTGGATGTATATCTCTTGATGTGCTGGATGTGTTACTCATGATGTGCTGGATGTGTCACTCGTGATGTACTTGATGTGTCACTCGTGATGTGCTGGATGAGTCGTGATGTGCTGGATGTGTCACTCGTGATGTTCTGGATGTGTCACTCGTGATGTGCTGGATGTGTCACTCGTGATGTGCTGGATGTGTCACTCGTGATGTGCTGGATGTGTCACTCGTGATGTGCTGGATGTGTCACTCGTGATGTACTTGATGTGTCACTCGTGATGTGCTGGATGAGTCGTGATGTGCTGGATGTGTCACCCGTGATGTTCTGGATGTGTCACTCGTGATGTGCTGGATGTGTCACTCGTGATGTGCTGGATGTGTCACTCGTGATGTTCTGGATGTGTCACTCGTGATGTTCTGGATGTGTCACTCGTGATGTGCTGGATGTGTCACTCGTGATGTGCTGGATGTGTCACTCGTGATGTGCTGGATGTGTCACTCGTGATGTGCATGTTGGTTGTCACCCTGTGTGTCGTAGGGAATTTGTGGCTTCAGAGTCGCTGCCTCAACCAAGGTTGAGGCAGCTGGAGGTTTATAAACTACTGGTGAGTATCAGTTTACCTGGAGTTTACCTGCAGAGGGTTTCGGGGGTCAACGCCCCCGCGGCTCAGTCTGAAACCAGACCTCATGGTGGATCAGGATCTGATCAACCAGGCTGTTACTACCGGCCGCACGCAAACTGACGTACGAACCACAAACCGGTTGGTCAGGTACTGACTTTAGGTGTCTGTCCAGTGCCTTCTTCAAGACTGCTGGGAGGCAGTTGAACAGTCTTGGGCCCCGGACACTTATGGTGTTGTCTCTCAGTGGTATGACTTGACGGACATGTATGTAATAAAATACTGATATTCCATCAAACTCTTCACTTTGCACCGCCTTGCACTTGTCTGGATTAAACTCCAGCAGCCACTTATGTGATCACTACTGCAGTGTACATGTGTTCTTGTTGTCTTCCTCCTTAAGTGTTGTTGTTGTCTTCCTTATTAAGTGTTCTTGTTCGTCTTCCTCCTTAAGTGTTGTTGTTGTCTTCCTTCTTAAGTGTTGTTGTTGTCTTCCTTCTTAAGTGTTGTTGGTGTCTTCCTTCTTAAGTGTTGTTGTCTTCCTTCTTAAGTGTTGTTGTTGTCTTCCTTCTTAAGTGTTGTTGTTGTCTTCCTTCTTAAGTGTTGTTATTGTCTTCCTTCTTAAGTGTTGTTGGTGTCTTCCTTCTTAAGTGTTGTTGTCTTCCTTCTTAAGTGTTGTTGTTGTCTTCCTTCTTAAGTGTTGTTGTTGTCTTCCTTCTTAAGTGTTGTTGTTGTCTTCCTTCATAAGTGTTGTTGTTGTCTTCCTCCTTAAGTGTTGTTGTTGTCTTCCTTCTTAAGTGTTGTTGTTGTCTTCCTCCTTAAGTGTTGTTGTTGTCTTCCTTCTTAAGTGTTGTTGTTCTCTTCCTTCTTAAGTGTTGTTGTTGTCTTCCTTCTTAAGTGTTGTTTTGTCTTCCTTCTTAAGTGTTGTTGTTGTCTTCCTTCTTAAGTGTTGTTTTGTCTTCCTTCTTAAGTGTTGTTGTTGTCTTCCTTCTTAAGTGTTGTTGTTGTCTTCCTTCTTAAGTGTTGTTGTTGTCTTCCTCCTTAAGTGTTGTTGTTGTCTTCCTTCTTAAGTGTTGTTGTTCTCTTCCTTCTTAAGTGTTGTTGTTGTCTTCCTTCTTAAGTGTTGTTTTGTCTTCCTTCTTAAGTGTTGTTGTTGTCTTCCTCCTTAAGTGTTGTTGTTGTCTTCCTTCTTAAGTGTTGTTGTTGTCTTCCTTCTTAAGTGTTGTTGTTGTCTTCCTTCTCAAGTGTTGTTGTTGTCTTCCTTCTTAAGTGTTGTTATTGTCTTCCTTCTTAAGTGTTGTTATTGTCTTCCTTCTTAAGTGTTGTTATTGTCTTCCTTCTTAAGTGTTGTTGTTCTCTTCCTTCTTAAGTGTTGTTGTTGTCTTCCTCCTTAAGTGTTGGTGTTGTCTTCCTTCTTAAGTGTTGTTGTTGTCTTCCTCCTTAAGTGTTGGTGTTGTCTTCCTTCTTAAGTGTTGTTGTTGTCTTCCTTCTTAAGTGTTGTTATTGTCTTCCTTCTTAAGTGTTGCTGTTCTTCTCGGTAGCTTCAGGTCATCAACAAAGTGTGGTACACAGGAAGTGATCTTCTCTGGTAGATCCTTCAACTATCTCAGAAACACCTTGAGGGACCCCACTTGTTACACTCACCCAGCCTAATATTTCCTCCCTTACTGTCACTCTCCCTGTGTGTGTGTGTGTGTGTGTGTGTGTGTGTGTGTGTGTGTGTGTGTGTGTGTGTGTGTGTGTGTGTGTGTGTGTGTGTTAGTTAGTTACCATTTTGTCCTAGGCACATGTCGATTAGACACTAGGCCTGTTGTATGCATGTGTGTGTGTGTGTGTGTGTTTAACGAAACACTTCGAAATGTTTCGGCCCGCCGGATTGAACCGGCCCTCCGTGCGTGAAGCAAGAGCGCTAGCCACCATGCCATTTTGTGTGTGTGTGTGTGTGTGTGTGTGTGTGTGTGTGTGTGTGTGTGTGTGTGTGTGTGTGTGTGTGTGTGTGTGTGTGTGTGTGTGTGTGTGTGTGTGTGTGTGTGTGTGTGTGTGTGTGTGTGTGTGTGTGTGTGTGTGTGTGTGTGTGTGTGTGTGTGTGTGTGTGTGTGTGTGTGTGTGTGTGTGTGACATAAATCGTGAACCGGAAGTTATCAGAGTCCACGCTAATCCTGATTCCACCCCCTCCCTCTCCCTTCCCTCACCCTAACCCCTCCCTCTCCCTTCCCTCACCCTAACCCCTCCCTCTTCCCATCCCCTTACCCCTACCCTCACTCCTCCCTCACCCCCACCCTTACCCCTCCCTCATCCCCATTAACAGCCTACCAGCACCGTCCCCTCATCATCCCCACCTCCTCAATCACCACCGTCAACCCCCCCCCACGCACAATATCCATCCAGACCTTGCCACTCTTCCTGCCCTCCCCCCCTTTCAATTCCCCACATTGCCCGAGGGATGAGATGAGAGGGATGGAGGGAGGGTGGTTTTGAGGGAGGGAGGGTGGGAGGAAGCGAAGGTGGGAGGGACTGAAGGTGGGAGTGAAGGTGGGAGGGAGTGAAGGTGGGAGGGAGTGAAGGTGGGAGGGAGTGAAGGTGGGAGGGAGTGAAGGTGGGAGGGAGTGAAGGTGGGAGGGAGTGAAGGTTGGAGGGAGTGAAGGAAGGTTTTAATTAATGCCTATTTAAATCATTAAGTATTCTTGGTATCACTATACAATAGACCCGAGGTATTAAAAAACCCTGGTTGGTCTTGGACCAGGCCGCGGGGTTTGACCCCCGGAACACCCTCCAGGTAGGTACAACACAGGTCATCAAAACCAGCGTCGGCCTGTGACCTGACAAACAAAACACCAGTGAGAACAGTTGCGAGGACTTGAGGTAGAGCTCGGCACACTCATGCTGGTGTGGGATTCATCTGTAAAAACCTGCATTTATTATCATTGTGGTGGCTCATGCTAACCTCCCTATGGTGTACAGAAATATACCTAGTTGGATGAATATTATTAGTCACCTGGCCCAGTGGTTAACGCACTGGCCTGTGAGTGTTAGGACTCACTTGATATATATCATAATCTACACCTGGAAGATCCTGGATGGACTGGTCACTAACCTGCACACAGAAATCACTCCCTACGAATGCAAAATACTTGGCAGGCGATGCAACATACCCCCAGTGAAAAGTAGGGGCGCCACTAGTACACTAAGAGAAAATACAATAAGTGTCAGGGGCCCAAGACTGTTCAACAGCCTCCCACCAGCCATAAGGGGAATTACTTACTTACCAGTAGACCCCTGGTTGTCTTCAAGAGGGAGCTGGACAGATACCTAATGTCAGTGCTAGATCAACCGGGTTGTGGTTCATACGTTGGACTACGTGCAGCCAGCAGTAGCAGCCTCGTTGATCAGGCCCTGATCCACCAGGAGGCCTGGTCATAGACCGGGCCGCCGGGACGTCGATCCCCGGAATGCCCTCCAGGTAGACTCCAGGTAGGTAGGTAGACATGGGTTCAAACCCCACCCGTTACCTGATTAAATAAAACATAACTGAGAAAAGTGGAAAATAAAACAACGCTGTTTTATTGCATGTTTAAGTTTAACGAGAGAAGAGTTTCCTATTGTTCGCAACATTCTCAGCAACATTTTCACTGAGAGTACGACACATGTGCAACAATTAGGTATCTTCAGTGTTGAAACATTTCGCCTACTCGGTAGGCTTCTTCAGTCACATACAGAGGAGAGCGCATTAAAAAACATACCACGGGTGGGGTTAGAACCCGCGGTCAGAGAGTCTCAAAACTGCAGAGCGTCGCCTTAGCCACTGGGCCAGCTGGCTTTAATAAGATTCATGAAATGTATTATAGGCAGCAGGAGTAGTGGCGAGGTAAAGATTATGTAATCAGTCCATCAACCTTGGAGAAATAGTTTGAGGTGGTCAGTCCCTCAGACGATCACAAATGTTAACGTCGTCAATCGTCAATGGTTGATGTACCGCATGAAATTGATGGAAGGTGTCGTGGGTTTAGGCTGAGTAGACACAAATTTTGTTGGATTCTGTGCGATAACTTTAAAATGCATCTTCTGGTCGGCTTGAAACTTTTAGTATTGATGTGTTTTCCTCAAAGTAAACAAACTCTTGATGTTAGGTTGTGTAAGTTATCATGTGACAATTTTATTAATAAAATTGATCTCTGGGGAATAATTAGAGAAAGTTTCTTCTGGTCACAAGTCTCTGTGTTTGACTTTATTGGATTATCCAAAGTTAAATTGATGATGAAAATTAGACACATGTGAAATATGTGTCTACTTTTCCAACCACACAGCTGTTGTTTACTGCTGGTAAACACTAGCAATATGTGTAAGAAACTTGCCCATATGTTTCCTCCTCCTCCTCCTCCTCCTTCCCTCCTCCTCCTCCTCCTCCTCCTCATTCTTCTTATTTTTCTTCTTCTTTGTCTTCTTCCTCCTCGGCTGAGCACTGAGCCCAGTGCTCTCTACCACTTTCTTTCTTGCACCTACCACTTGAGGGCATTAAAGAGGAGGTTAAAGTGGTGGAGCAAGCAGGGGCGAGGTTGACCATCAAGGTCCTACTTGAAGCACTTACCATCAACAAGTGGTTGCCTGCTGCTGTAAACACAGTGTTCTCTCTCTCTCTTCTCTCTCTCTCTCTCTCTCTCTCTCTCTCTCTCTCTCTCTCTCTCTCTCTCTCTCTCTCTCTCTCTCTCTCTGCCAAAACTTTCATTTGATCAACTAAATTGCTTTCTCGTATATCTATTTGTTGCAAATTGCTGCAAATGCGAGTTATGACTAAATGACAGCTGATAGATTGATGTTTTCGAGAAAGGAACAAGTGTACCTGCTGGCTGACAGTCTTGAAGTATAATAGTTGCATATTGAACACCTTGATGCTTGTGAAGGGCTCGTGATGCTAGGAACTGAGGCTCAGTAACCCAAACAAATCCACTCTGATTTACTTCCATTTGTAGACGGTATGCCTACCCATCTTTTTCACATACCTCCCGCTAGGGAGAATTATTGACCTATAGCCTAGTTTTGGCAAGTGTCCAGCAGAGGACAGGCACCTAGGTCTATCCTGGCACCCAGCCCTTTGTCTTATTCCTTGTCTCGCTGACCTGAAGTCGACATCTGAGCTCCTCCTTAGGAACTGCCTCCCAGGTACCATACTCGCGTCTGCCTGGTGTACCCACTAGACAATAAAACCCAACTCTTAGTCTACAGGTATAAATGTAACCTCCATCACTTCGCTGCCACCACCTTTATAGGTCTTGATTGTAGACCGGCAGCTGAATATACGGCTTTATTGTCTAGTGCCACATTGACAAGGTGCAAGCCGAGGCTGAGCTGGAGAAGCGTGCGTTACAACACCACAACCAGACTAGCAACAAGCCGTCTACTGCTTCTACCTCTACTAACATGACCAGTGACTGCTCTCCTGTCCAACCACACACCTATCGATTTGTCCAACTCCTTTACTAACTACACTGTCTCCTTGCTGGAATAGGCGCCAATGCTCGTACGCTTTATAGTTAGTTAAAAGCTCAGATAATGGAGTCAGGGTGAACTACACCATGTATTTGTACATATAAGTAGTATGTTGTGTACAAGGTTACCCATAGTATTTCCAAATTATTTTCCTTGTAAGTAACTAACTGCAAGTGCGTCTCACACGGGGTGTATTATACGGTCTGTATCATAGGCCAGGACAGTGCCTCCCTTTCATGGCACACCCTAGGAAATGCTACTGCCAGTCATTGTTTTACAGATGTGTGGATGGACCAACGTCCCTTGATGTCTAGATAATGCTTGATGCCCTGTGCAGGCCTGTGAACAAACTACATAAAAAGATTTATGCTCCAGCACTGCCTTGATGCCCCATGGCCCCATCCATCGCATTGAAGAGTAGCACTCCAGTTTTCTCTCCTACAGATGTGGTCGAGTTTTTGAAGCCTGTTAAATTAAAAAAAATTGTATAGGGGTAAGCCAAATCCAAATTCCATAGGTGTATTTAAATTTTCTATTCTTGAACACCAGTGTTGTTGGGTCGAGACAACCCAAGGTGCATGGCTCAGCAAAATGCAGAAAGTACGCCTACCCATCTTTTTCACATACCTCCTGCTAGGGGAAATTGCTGGCCTATGGCCTAGTTTTGGCAAGTGTCCAGCAGAGGGCAGGCACGTAGGTCTATCCTGGCGTTCAGCCCCCTGTCTCACTCCTCGCCCCGCTGACCTGAAGTCGACATCTGAGCTCCCTTCCCTTAGGAATTGGCTCCTGGCTACCCTACTCGCGTCTGCCTGGTGCGACCACTAGACAATAAAGCCAAACTCTAGTCTACGGGTATATATGTAACCTCCACACAACTGCTCAAGCATATTCAGCTACCGATCTACAATCAAGACCTATAACACATTAAGGGTTATTCGATTTGAGACACAACAGTCGACTAACACTCATATACCCAAAACTATTGGACAGCCTCCCATCATATGTAGGGGCATTGGCTTAAGCCGGTGGGAGACTTGGACCTGCCTCGCATGGGCCATTAGGCCTGCTGCAGTGTTCCTTCTTTCTTATGTTCTTAATAGACCGGGTAGTCTCCAGGTAGTCTCCAGGTAGACTCCGGGTAGTCTCCAGGTAGACTCCGGGTAGTCTCCAGGTAGACTCCGGGTAATCTCCAGGTAGACTCCGGGTAGTCTCCAGGTAGACTACGGGTAGTCTCCAGGTAGACTCCAGGTAGTCTCCAGGTAGACTCCGGGTAGTCTCCAGGTAGTCTCCAGGTAGACTCCGGGTAGTCTCCAGGTAGACTCCCGGGTAGACTCTGGTAGTCTCGGGTAGTCTCCAGGTAGACTCCCGGTAGACTAGGGTAGTCTCCAGGTAGACTCCAGGTAGTCTCCAGGTAGACTCCGGGTAGTCTCCAGGTAGTCTCCAGGTAGACTCCGGGTAGTCTCCAGGTAGACTCCGGGTAGACTCTGGGTAGTCTCCGGGTAGTCTCCAGGTAGACTCCAGGTAGTCTCCAGGTAGTCTCCAGGTAGTCTCCAGGTAGTCTCCGGGTAGTCTCCAGGTAGACTCCAGGTAGTCTCCAGGTAGACTCCGGGTAGTCTCCAGGTAGACTCCGGGTAGTCTCCAGGTAGTCTCCAGGTAGTCTCCAGGTAGACTCCGTGTAGTCTCCAGGTAGACTCCGGGTAGTCTCCAGGTAGTCTCCAGGTAGTCTCCGGGTAGTCTCCAGGTAGACTCCGGGTAGTCTCTTGGTAGTCTCCAGGTAGTCTCCAGGTAGTCTCCAGGTAGTCTCCAGGTAGACTCCGGGTAGTCTCCAGGTAGACTCCGGGTAGTCTCCGGGTAGTCTCCAGGTAGACTCCAGGTAGTCTCCAGGAAGTCTCCAGGTAGTCTCCAGGAGTCTCGTAGCTCGGTAGTCTCCGGTAGTCTCCAGGTAGTCTCCAGGTAGTCTCCAGGTAGTCTCCAGGTAGTCTCAGGTAGTCTCCGAGGTAGTCTCCAGGTAGTCTCCAGGAGACTCCGGTAGTCTCCAGGTAGCTCCGGGTAGTCTCCAGGTAGTCTCCAGGTAGACTCCGGTAGTCTCCAGGTGACGAGTCTCCAGGTAGTCTCCAGGTAGTCTCCAGGTAGTCTCCGGTAGTCTCCAGGTAGACTCCGGGTAGTCTCTTGGTAGTCTCCAGGTAGTCTCCAGGTAGACTCCAGGTAGTCTCCAGGAAGTCTCCAGGTAGTCTCCAGGTAGTCTCCGGGTAGTCTCCGGGTAGTCTCCAGGTAGTCTCCAGGTAGTCTCCAGGTAGTCTCCAGGTAGTCTCCAGGTAGTCTCCAGGTAGTCTCCAGGTAGACTCCAGGTAGTCTCCAGGTAGACCGGAGTCTCCAGTAGACTCCGGTAGTCTCCAGGTAGTCTCCAGGTAGACTCATGTAGTCTCCAGGTAGACCGGGAGTCTCCAGGTAGTCTCCAGGTAGTCTCCGGGTAGTCTCCAGGTAGACTCCGGGTAGTCTCTTGGTAGTCTCCAGGTAGTCTCCAGTAGTTCCAGGTAGACTCCAGGTAGTCTCCACGGTCTCCAGGTAGCTCCAGGTAGCTCCAGGTAGTCTCCAGGAGTCTCAGGTAGTCTCCAGGTAGTCTCCGGTAGTCTCCAGGTAGTCTCCGGGTAGTCTCCAGGTAGTCTCCAGGTAGTCTCCAGGTAGTCTCCAGGTAGTCTCCAGGTAGACTCCAGGTAGTCTCCAGGTAGTCTCCAGGTAGTCTCCAGGTAGTCTCCAGGAGACTCCAGGAGTTTCCAGGTAGTCTACGGGTAGTCTCCAGGTAGTCTCCAGGTAGACTCCAGGTAGTCTCCAGGTAGTCTCCAGGTAGTCTCCAGGTAGTCTCCAGGTAGTCTCCAGGTAGACTCCAGGTAGTCTCCAGGTAGTCTCCAGGTAGTCTCCAGGTAGTCTCCAGGTAGTCTCCAGGTAGTCTCCAGGTAGACTCCAGGTAGTCTCAGGTCACCAACAACAGTCTGCTAACACTTACGAACCTTCTGTAATTTTTTTCGCCTTATGTTATGTCTTTTTTTTCATGTGACTATTTTTCCTTTGACACTTTTATTTTGAAGCAGCATTGTAGTGTAGTATAGTGTAGCGTAGTGTAGCATAGTGTAGCATAGTGTAGCGTAGTGTCGCATAGTGTAGCGTAGTGTAACATAGTGTAGCGTAGTGTAGCGTAGTGTAGCGTAGTGTAACATAGTGTAGCATAGTGTAACATAGTGTAGCATAGTGTAGCGTAGTGTAGCATAGTGTAGCGTAGTGTAGCATAGTGTTGCGTAGTGTAACATAGTGTAGCGTAGTGTAGCATAGTGTAGCGTAGTGTAGCATAGTGTAGCGTAGTGTAGCATAGTGTAGGTAGTCAGTATATACATAGTAATATAGTGTAGCATAGTAACATAGTGTAGCATAGTGTAGCATAGTGTAGGTAGTGTAGCATAGGTAGCGTAGGTAGCATAGTAGCGTAGTGTAGCAAGTGTAGCGTAGTGTAGCATAGTGTAGCGTAGTGCAGTATAGTGTAGCGTAGTGTAGCATAGTGTAGTATAGTGTAGCATAGTGTAGTATAGTGTAGCATAGTGTAGCATAGTGTAGTATAGTGTAGCATAGTGTAGTATAGTGTAGCGTAGTGTAGCGTAGTGTAGCATAGATGAGGGAATAAATAGCGACATAAGCAAGTTTGCCGATGACACTCAAAATAGGCCGTCCAATTCATTCAAATGAGGACATTAGAGCACTCCAGAAGATTTGAATAGACTGATGCAGTGGTCGAGAAGTGGCAGATGCAGTTTAATATAGATAAATGCAAAGTTCTAAATATTGGACAGGACAATAACCATGCCACATATAAACTAAATAATGTAGATCTTAATACTACTGATTGCGAAAAGGATTTAGGAGTTCTGGTTAGCAGTAATCTAAAACCAAGACAGAGTGCATAAGTGTTTGCAAAAGCGAACAGAATCCTTGGCTTCATATCAAGAAGCATAATAATAGGAGTCCTCAGGTTGTTCTTCAACTCTATATATCCTTGGTTAGGCCTCATCTAGATTATGCTGCACAGTTTTGGTCACCGTATTACAGAATGGATATATATGCTCTGGAAAACGTACAAAGGAGGATGACTAAGTTAATCCCATGTATCAGAAATCTTCCCTATGAGGATAGACTTAGGGCCCTGAATCTGCATCTCTAGAAAGGCGTAGAATTAGGGGGATATGATTGAGGTAGTAAATGGAAAACAGGAATAAATAAAGGTGATGTAAATAGCGTGCTAAAATATCTAGTATTGACAGGACTCGCAGCAATGGCTTTAAGTTGGATAAATTCAGATTCAGGAAGGATATAGGAAAGCATTGGTTTGGTAATAGAGTTGTCGATGAGTGGAACAAACTCCCGAGTACAGTTATAGAGGCTAAAACGTTGTGTAGTTTTAAAAATAGGCTAGATAAATATATGAGTGGGTGCGGTGGGTGTGAGTTGGACCTGACTAGTTTGTGCTACTTGGTCAGATGCCGTGCTCCTTCCTTAAGTGAATGTAACCTGACCTGATGGGTCGGGGCATTGGCTTGCCGGTGGGAGATTTGGACCTGCCTGCATGGGCCAGTGGCCTGCTGCAGTGTTCCTTCTTCTTATGTTTTATGTTCTT
>WNWK01001559.1:0-12500 GCA_009830355.1 Cherax destructor
ATATATATATATATATATATATATATATATATATATATATATATATATATATATATATATATATATATTTATTTTTTTTTAACACATCGGCGATTCCCACCAAGGCAGGGTGGCCCGAAAAAGAAAAACTTTCATCATCATTCACTCCATCACTGTCTTGCCAGAAGGGTGCTTTACACTACAGTTATAAAACTGCAACATTAACACCCCTCCTTCAGAGTGCCGGCACTGTACTTCCCATCTCCAGAACTCAAGTCCGGCCTGCCGGTTTCCTGAATCCCTTCATAAATGTTACTTTGCTCACACTCCAACAGCACGTCAAGTATTAAAACCATATGCCTCCATTCACTCCTATCAAATACGCTCACACATGCTTGCTGGAAGTCCAAGCCCCTCGCACACAAAACTTCCTTTACCCCCTCCCTCCAACCTTTCCTAGGCCGACCCCTACCCCGCCTTCCCTCCACTACAGATTTATACACTCTCGAAGTCACTCTGTCTCGTTCCATTCTCTCTACATGTCCAAACCACCTCACAACCCCTCCTCAGCTCTCTGGACAATCGTTTTGGTGATCCCGCACCTCCTCCTAATTTCCAAACTCCGAATTCTCTGCATTATATTCACACCACACATTGACCTCAGACATGACATCTCCACTGCCTCCAGCCTTCTCCTCGTTGCAACATTCATCACCCATGCTTCACACCCATATAAGAGCGTTGGTATAACTATACTCTCATACATTCCCTCTTTACTTCCATGGACAAGGTTCTTTGTCTCCACAGACTCCGAAGTGCTCCACTCACCCTTTTCCCCTCATCAATTCTATGATTCACCTCATCCTTCATAGACCCATCCGCCGACATGTCCACTCCCAAATATCTGAATACATTCACCTCCTCCATACTCTCTCCCTCCAATCTGATATCCAATCTTTCGTCACCTATTCTTTTTGTTATCCTCATCACCTTACTCTTTCCTATATTCACTTTCAATTTTCTTCTTTTACACACCCTACCAAATTCATCCACCAACCTCTGCAGCTTCTCTTCAGAATCTCCCAAAAGCACAGTGTCATCAGCAAAAAGCAACTGTGACAACTCCCACTTTGTATTTGCTTCTTTATCTTTTAGCCCAACACCTCTTGCCAAGACCCTCGCATTCACTTCTCTTACAACCCCATCTATAAATATATTGAACAACCACGGTGACATCACACATCCTTGTCTAAGGCCCACTTTTACTGGGAAATAGTCCCTTCCCTCCTACACACTCTAACCTGAGCCTCACTATCCTCATAAAAACTCTTCACTGCTTTCAGTAACCTTCCTCCTATTCCATACACCTGCAACATCTGCCACATTGCCCCCCTATCTACCCTATCATACGCCTTTTCCAAATCCATAAATGCCACAAAAACATCTTTACCCTTATCCAAATACTGTTCACCTATATGTTTCACTGTAAACACTTGGTCTACACACCCCCTACCTTTCCTAAAGCCCCCTTGTTCATCTGCTATCCTGCTTTCTGTTTTACTCTTAATTCTTTCAATAATAACTCTACCATACACTTTACCAGGTACACTCAACAGACTTATTCCCCTATAATTTTTGCACTCTTTTTGTCCCCTTTGCCTTTATACAAAGGAACAATACACGCTCTCTGCCAATCCCTAGGTACCTTACCCTCTTCCATACATTTATTAAATAATAGCACCAACCACTCCAAAATTATATCCCCACCTGCTTTTAACATTTCTATCTTTATCCCATCAATCCCAGCTGCCTTACCCCCTTTCATTCTACCCACTGCCTCACGAACTTCCCCTACACCCACAACTGGCTCTTCCACACTCCTACAAGATGTTATTCCTCCTTGCCCTACACACGAAATCACAGCTTCTCTGTCTTCATCAACATTTAACAAATCCTCAAAATATTCTCTCCATCTTCCCGATACCTCTAACTCTCCATTTAATAACTCTCCTCTCCTATTTTTAACTGTCAAATCCATTTGTTCTCTAGGCTTCCTCAACTTATTAATCTCATTCCAAAACTTTTTCTTATTTTCAACAAAATTTGCTGATAACATCTCACCACTCTCTCATCTGCTCTCTTTTTACATTGCTTCACCACTCTTTTAACCTCTCTTTTTCTCTCCATATACTCTTCCCTCCTTGCATCACTTCTACTTTGTAAAAACCTCTCATATGCTAACTTTTTCTCCCTTACTACTCTCTTTACATCATCATTCCACCAATCGCTCCTCTTCCCTCCCGCACCCACTCGCCTGTAACCACAAACTTCTGCTGAACACTCTAACACTACATTTTTAAATCTACCCCATACATTTTCGACCCCATTGCCTACACTCTCACTAGCCCATCTATCCTCCAATAGTTGTTTATATCTTACCCTAACTGCCTCCTCTTTTAGTTTATAAACCTTCACCTCTCTTTTACTTACTGATTCTATTTTCCTTGTATCCCATCTACCTTTACTCCCACTGTAGCTATAACTAAAAGTGATCTGATATATCTGTAGCCCCTCTATAAACATGTACATCCTGAAGTCTACTCAACAGTCTTTTATCTACCAATACATAGTCCAACAAACTACTGTCATTACGCCCTACATCATATCTTGTATACTTATTTATCCTCTTTTTCTTAAAATATGTATTACCTATAACTAAACCCCTTTCTATACAAAGTTCAATCAAAGGGCTCCCATTATCATTTACACCTGGCACCCCAAACTTACCTACTACACCCTCTCTGCATGTTTCTCCCACTTTAGCATTTAGGTCCCCTACCACAATTACTCTCTCATTTGGTTCAAAAGTTCCTATACATTCGCTTAACATCTCCCAAAATCTCTCTCTCTCCTCTACACTCCTCTCTTCTCCAGGTGCATACACGCTTATTATATATATATATATATATATATACCACCTTCAGGGAGTCCCAGAAGTCGATAAAATATGGAGAACTTTCCCATCATTATATGTTTGTTCCCATAGGCTCAGAGACCCTTGGCTCATGGGGAAAGAGTGCATATAAGTTCCTCAAGGAACTGGGCAAAAGACTCAACAGGGTAACTAGGGATCCCAGGGCAGCTAGTTTTCTGTTCCAGCGACTCAGCGCTGCTGTTCAGAGGGGTAATGCGTGCTGTATTCTGGGCACGCGCCCCAGCTCGGAAGAGCTGGATGAGATTTTCGCATTATAATCAGTGACAAACATGTAACAATATGTACTAGACATGTATCTCTCACCTCGTGTACTGTATATGCCATCTTTATATCAACAATGTATCTCTCAAATCTTTTGTACCATATTATGTAATAAAATATACCTATTGGTAAAAAAATGATGGGGTGGTAGGAGAAGTGGAATATTCAAATGGCCTTTTTATCCACTTATCCGAGGCTATGGGTCCCACAATTTGTACCAGAGGTGGACCCCATCCTATTGTATATATATATATATATATATATATATATATATATATATATATATATATATATATATATATATATATATATATATATTTAATATAAATGTTTACTTCACTAACCTCCGATGTCCTCTGCGGCTTCTATGACTTTTCTGTAGCTGTATTATTTATTATTATTATTATTATTATTATTATTATTATACCCACTGATAAGCAGTAAAACCGCAAGGGTGATAGAGCACCATTCCCCAGGTGCTGTGACAAGCCTTGGACAGAACACACAACGTTTTCTCCTGGAGTAGAGAAGTTCTGGAAACCCATTAACAATAAGACATAATATCCCCAGACACTATTCACTGCACATCACTCAAATATTGTCCCCATATATAAAATACTTGTAGATACAATTCATTGTAAGTGTATACCAGTTATCTGACAGCCAGTGTTCCCTTCCCTTAATACCCTTCAGTGCTCTCCTACCCCGGTACGGAGCTCCACTCCCCTGTCTTATATATGTCTATCACTTCACTCGGCACCCGGTAGGAAGTCGTTGCTGCGAGATGAGCCTACAGGTGGTTCCTGGGAGGCTTGGCTCCCACACCAGCTACAGCAGATACCATTGTTTGCTGTCGGCTGACAAGAGACCCCGGGGATTAACACTTGTGGATACTAACAGATCATTAATTCCTGAGACTACGACAAACTCAGACAAGACGGGAACTCTGGTGTCTGGCATACACAGTGCTGGTCTGACATACACGGGAGGGCAGCACAACCTGGCTGCGCCTCACAGTGCTGGTCTGGCATACACGGGAGGGCAGCACAGCCTGGCTGCACTTCACAGTGCTGGTCTGGCATACACGGGAGGGCAGCACAACCTGGCTGCACCTCACAGTGCTGGTCTGGCATACACGGGAAGGCAGCACAACCTGGCTGCGCCTCACAGTGCTGGTCTGGCATACACGGGAGGGCAGCACAGCCTGGCTGCACTTCACAGTGCTGGTCTGGCATACACGGGAGGGCAGCACAACCTGGCTGCGCCTCACAGTGCTGGTCTGGCATACACGGGAGGGCAGCACAGCCTGGCTGCACCTCACAGTGCTGGTCTGGCATCACGGGAAGGCAGCACAACCTGGCTGCGCCTCACAGTGCTGGTCTGCATCACGGGAGGGCAGCACAGCTTGGCTGTGCCTCACAGTGCTGTTCTGGCATACACGGAAGGGCAGCTCAGCCTGGCTGCGCCTCACAGTGCTGGTCTGGCATACACGGGAGGGCAGCACAACCTGGCTGCGCCTCACAGTGCTGGTCTGGCATACACGGGAGGGCAGCACAACCTGGCTGCGCCTCACAGTGCTGGTCTGGCATACACGGGAGGGCAGCCAGCCTGGCTGCCTCACAGTGCTGGTCTGGCATACACGGGAGGGCAGCACAACCTGGCTGCGCCTCACAGTGCTGGTCTGGCATACACGGGAGGGCACACACCTGGCTGCGCCTCACAGTGCTGGTCTGGCATACACGGGAGGGCAGCACAACCTGGCTGCCCTCACAGTGCTGGTCTGCATACACGGGAGGGCGCACAGCTTGGCTGCGCCTCACAGTGTGTTCTGGCATACACGGAGGGCAGCACAGCCTGGCTGCACCTCACAGTGCTGGTCTGGCATACACGGGAGGGCACAACCTGGCTGCGCTCACAGTGCTGGTCTGGCATACACGGGAGGGCAGCACAGCCTGGCTGCCCTCACAGTGCTGGTCTGGCATACACGGGAGGGCAGCCAACAAGGCTGCGCCTCACAGTGCTGGTCTGGCATACACGGGAGGGCAGCACAGCTGGCTGGCCTCACAGTGCTGGTCTGGCATACACGGAGGGCACACCTGGCTGCACCTCCAGTGCTGGTCTGGCATCACGGAGGGCAGCACAGCCTGCTCACTCACAGTGCTGGTCTGGCATCACGGGAGGGCAGCACACCTGGCTGCGCCTCACAGTGCTGGTCTGGCATACACGGGAGGGCAGCACAGCCTGGCTGCGCCTCACAGTGCTGGTCTGGCATACACGGGAGGGCAGCACAGCCTGGCTGCACCTCACAGTGCTGGTCTGGCATACACGGGAGGGCAGCACAACGGCTGCGCCTCACAGTGCTGGTCTGGCATACACGGGAGGAGCGCACAGCTTGGCTGTGCCTCACAGTGCTGTTCTGGCATACACGGAAGGGCAGCTCAGCCTGGCTGCACCTCTCAGTGCTCGTCTGGCATGCACGGGAGGGCAGCACAGTCTGGCTGCTCCTCACAAAGCTGGTCTGGCATTCACGGGAGGGCAGCACAGCCTGGCTGCGCCTCACAGTGCTGGTCTGGCATACACGGGAGGAGCGCACAGCTTGGCTGTGCCTCACAGTGCTGGTCTGGCATACACGGGAGGGCAGCACAGCCTGGCTGCGCCTCACAGTGCTGGTCTGGCATACACGGGAGGGCAGCACAACCTGGCTGCGCCTCACAGTGCTGGTCTGGCATACACGGGAGGGCAGCACAGCCTGGCTGCGCCTCACAGTGCTGGTCTGGCATACACGGGAGGGCAGCACAGCCTGGCTGCGCCTCACAGTGCTGGTGTGGCATACCCGGGAGGGCAGCACAGCCTGGCTGCACCTCACAGTGCTGGTCTGGCATACGCGGGAGGGCAGCACAGCCTGGCTGCGCCTCACAGTGCTGGTAGTTCAACATGTCCTCACATTCCTCGCTGCATTTCCTCTCGGGGCTATAAACGTCACTTTCTCAACGCCTAGGTCAGGTTAGTTAACACTACCAGCAGCTGGCACCACCACCAGCAGATAGCACCAACAGCAGCAGCTGGCAATACCAGCAGCAACTGGCACCAACAGCAGCAGCTGTCCCCACCAGCAACTGGCACCACCAGCAGATGGCACCACCAGCAGTTGGCAATACCAGCAGCAGCTGGCACCAACAGCAGCAGCTGTCCCCACCAGCAACTGGCACCACCAGCAGATGGCACCACCAGCAGTTGGCACCACCAGCAGCTGGCACCGCAGTGTCAGTTGGCACTTATATCTGCCTCCGGATGTCCAGTTTCCCGACTTGGCTAACAGCTATGTCCAAGACAGTATTATCCGGCCTAGTATCCTTACTCTCACTCAGTCACTCTCACTCTATCACTCTCTTACCCTCACTCTGTCTCTCACACACTTTGTCACTCTCACTTACTGTCACTCTCTGTAATTGTCTCTGTCATTCTCACTTTCTGTCACTCAAGCATTTTCACTCTCACCGCATTCTCACTTTCAAACATTCTCACTCTCACCGCAAAGCTCTCACTGCAACACTCTCACTTTCACTCTAACATTCTTACTTCAGTGTGTAGATGAATGGTTCAGAGAACCCTCAAGTTGATAAATTAGACACATATGCAACACTTGGGTATCTTTATTGAGGAAACGTTTCGCCACACAGTGGCTTCATCAGTCCAGTACAAAGGAGTTTGAGGTAATCAAGGCCGAGGGACTGATTACCTCAAACTCCTCCTGTTCTTTACCTTTTAATTTGTATTGGACTGATGAAGCCACTGTGTGGCGAAGCGTTTCGTCAATAAAGATACCCAAGTGTTGCATATGTGTCTAATTTATCATATTTACTTATTAATATTCACTCACAAACACTCTCACTCTCAAAAACTCTCACTCTCAAACACTCTCACTCTCAAAACTCTCACCCTTACTCTCACAAAACTCTCACTCTCAAACTCTCACTCTCAAACACTCACTCTCAAACTCTCACTCTCAAACACTCTCACTCTCAAACACTCTCACTCTCAAACACTCTCACTCTCAAAACTCTCACCCTTACTCTCACAAAACTCTCACTCTCAAACTCTCACTATCAAAACTCACTCTCACAAAACTCTCACTCTCAAACACTCACTCTCAAAACTCTCAACCTCAAACTCTCCCTCTCAAAACTCTCACTCTCGCTTGAAGAAGACACGTGTAACAAGCCAGGTAAGCCCCACCCTGGCTTGAAGACACGTGTAACAAGCCAGGTAAGCCCCACCCTGGCTTGAAAACACGTGTAACAAGCCAGGTAAGCCCCACCCTGGCTTGAAGAAGACACCTGTAACAAGCCAGGTAATCCCCACCCTGGCTTGAAGACACATGTAACAAGCCAGGTAAGCCCCACCCTGGCTTGAAGACACCTGTAACAAGCCAGGTAAGCCCCACCCTGGCTTGAAGACACGTATAACAAGCCAGGTAAGTCACACACTGGCTTGAAGAAGACACGTGTAACAAGCCAAGTAAGCCCCACACTGGTTGAAGACACGTGTAACAAGCCAGGTAAGCCTCACCTTGGCTTGAAGACACGTGTAACAAGCCAGGTAAGGCACATTTTGGCTTGGATGCGGTCTGCTGTATGACCCTTAAGGGTTTAGCACTAGAATTTACTTATTTAATTAATAATAACAATAATAATAATAGCAATAATAATAATAATAATAATAATAATAATAATAATAATAATAATAAGAAGAAGAAGAAGAAGAAGAAGAAGAAGAAGAAGAAGAAGAAGAAGAAGAAGAAGAAGAAGAAGAAGAAGAAGAAGAAGAAGAAGAAGAAGAAGAAGAAGAAGAAGAAGAAGAAGAAGAAAGAAGAAAGAAGAAGAAGAAAGAAGAAGAAGGAAGGAAGAAAGAAGAAAGAAGAAAGAAGAAGAAGAAGAAAGAAGAAGAAGAAGAAGAAGAAGAAGAAGAAGAAGAAGAAGAAGAAGAAGAAGAAGAAGAAGAAGAAGAAGAAGAAGAAGAAGAAGAAGAAGAAGAAAAAGAAGGAAAGCATAATTTAAGTACGCTAGGAAAAAATATAATCGCATACTCTCGGGTAAAGAATGTCGCTGGTACAGGAACGGAGGCTCAAGCCTCCACAACCCCTGCCGCTGCAACACCAGCACGCTCTCCTGCTTCTCATAAGTGTAGATACAAAAAAAAAAGTGAGAGTCTTTAAGGTGTAAGACGTGGCAAGTCCCAGTGAGCACGTGTGCAACATTCACACAGCAACACATCAGTGTTGCATGAAGTATCTGAGGCAGTTATGGTGTGCATTTTGATTGCAAAATAATGTTGATACTGCAGCCCGAGGCTATTGTATTCCGAGTAGGCAATAATAGTAATATCTCCAGTGCGTTGCCTTAATATGTAGAATTATGGTCAGCCTAGCGCAGCCTTAAACAAAAACACTTACAATAAGTAAGATGTATTTCGGTCGGTGGGCGATGCGATAAAGGTGTCCCGGTGTTGCACAACCCCAGCCCCCTGCGCCTCAATGCACGCTACTGGAATTGTACAGAGTGGTGCGTAACCTGATGATGCGCTGGAATTGTACAGAGTGGTGCATAAGCTGATGATGTATTGAACATTTGAAAGGAATCAGAAGAGGCATTCGCAAGTCAATGTAAGAAACTAATATCCAAATTTCTTCAATAAAAATTGTAAATTAGGAGGTTACACAGCCCAGATTTAGTTCAGAGCTTTCAAGGAGACAAGAAAGACCAGTATCCTTTAATACACAAACACATTAGACTTGAAGTCGCTCAGAAGTCGCACTACTAAGTTATTAGCGTGGAAGACTTGCAGATAATCAGATGCCATAATCAGAAATTAGCCCATGAAAAGCAGTGTTAATTTTTTTTTTCAGTTTTCAAAACAAGCAAACTGCGACCTATACAACGCAAAATCAATCCAAACTTTTCTCCAAGTAAGACTGACCACTTTTTTAAGAAAGTGTAGTAAGTAATTAAGTAAGTTTCAAGAAAGCGTAGTGTACATAGATAACAATATTTTAACAATGGTCTTGAGAACACTCATCTTATACACACATAAACCAAAATAAATAGTCAAACAATGTGACTTATTTCTAAACAGAAGAAACATTATCCAATTATTTCACAGAAACCAGTTCGCTTAATAAAATCTGCAACATTAAAACTGACAACCCAAAATCAATAGAACGTTTCATCTGAGGGAAAACAAATCAGCACTAAAAGTTTAAAGCCGATCGGCAACTTCATTTTCCAGTTATTGTAACAGAATCCAAAATTTGCACCCACACAGCCTAAACCAAAAAAACTGAAAGACTGATGCTGTTCACAATGGTTTTTATTTGAAGTATGGTCAAGCTCTAAACCCTCAGGAGTCATATAGCGCCAGTGGACTGGAAGGTGTTCAGATTCGATCCAAGGAAGAGGAGGAGATGAAAAGTCAAATTCCTTAGATCAAGAGCCCCTCACCAACATCGGCACCCCCCCTTCCCCCCTCCTGCAGGAAATAATTATAATCCAGTTATGAACTTCAAAATGGCACCACCTTCACACTCCACTAACAATAACAACTCTTTTTTTCTAACAAGAATACAAAAGACCACGGTACGGGTGGGATTTGAACCCATGGCGAGTGTGTCGTAAACTTCAGGCCACTGCGTAAGCCACTGAGCCACCTGGCTACAGTATGAGTCATCCAACTAGGAAAGTCATGAGCCAGCTGGCTACAGTAAAAGCCAGCTGTCTACAATAAGAGTCAATAAACTAGGAGAGACATGTAGAATACAACGGTGTTGGAATTTTTTGAAGGCGATCAGAAGTTTTCTAAAGTTATATCAGGGAAATCATTTATTTTGGGGGGGAGGGGGTGGTGTATATAAACTCTAAGAGAGAGCACCTACACTCTAAGAGAGCACCTACACTTGTCATCTGTACTACGAACACTCATCTAGTAACAGCTGACCAGGGTTGGAAATTTGAAGCCAGTCGGATAAGGCGTTCTGACGTTATAAACAAAAGCCGTATAGGTCAGTGGAAGGGGAGAACACTGTAGCCAACACTGTGGCCAACACTAGCCAATACTGTAGCCAACACTGTAGCCAACACTGTAGCCAACACTGTGGCCAATACTGTGGCCAACACTGTAGCCAACACTGTAGCCAACACTGTAGCGAACACTGTGGCCAACACTAGCCAATACTGTAGCGAACACTGTAGCGAACACTGTAGCCAACACTGTGGCCAACACTAGCCAATACTGTAGCCAACACTGTAGCCAACACTGTGGCCAGCACTAGCCAATACTGTAGCCAATACTGTAGCCAACACTGTAGCCAACACTGTGGCCAACACTGTGGCCAATACTGTGGCCAACACTGTAGCCAACACTGTAGCCAACACTGTAGCGAACACTGTAGCCAGCACTGTGGCCAACACTAGCCAATACTGTAGCCAACACTGTGGCCAACACTAGCCAATACTGTAACCAACACTGTAGCCAACACTGTGGCCAACACTGTAGCCAACACTGTGGCCAACTCTGTGGCCAACTCTGTGGCCAACACTGTAGCCAATACTGTGGCCAACACTGTAGCCAACACTGTGGCCAACTCTGTGGCCAACACTGTAGCCAACACTGTGGCCAACACTGTAGCCAACACTGTGGCCAACTCTGTGGCCAACACTGTAGCCAACACTGGCCAACACTGTGGCCAACTCTGTGGCCAACACTGTGGCCAACTCTGTGGCCAACACTGTAGCCAACACTGTAGCCAACACTGTAGCCAACACTGTGGCCAACTCTGTGGCCAACACTGTAGCCAACACTGTAGCCAACACTGTGGCCAACTCTGTGGCCAACACTGTAGCCAACACTGTGGCCAACTCTGTGCCAACACTGTAGCCAACACTGTAGCCAACACTGTGGCCAACTCTGTGGCCAACACTGTAGCCAACACTGTGGCCAACACTGTAGCCAACACTGTAGCCAACACTGTGGCCAACACTGTAGCCAACACTGTTGCCAACACTGTAGCCAACACTGTAGCCAACACTGTAGCCAACACTGTAGCCAACACTGTGGCCAACACTGTGGCCAACACTGTAGCCAACACTGTAGCCAACACTGTAGCCAACACTGTAGCCAACACTATAGCCAACACTGTAGCCATCACTGTAGCCAACACTGTGGCCAACACTGTGGCCAACTCTGTGGCCAACACTGTAGCCAACACTAGCCAACACTGTGGCCAACTCTGTGGCCAACACTGTAGGCAACACTGTAGCCAACACTGTGGCCAACACTGTGGCCAACATTAAACTCGGGAAAACTATAAATGAGAGACTTCAATATTTGTCACTTTAACACTTCTACTCTGCTTATAATTCTCTACAATCCTAAAAGAAAAAAAAACATTTAATTTTGTATTTCTTTAAGAAAGTACAGTTAAACAAAACAAGTTGTATGAACTTTGCAAATAGGCGGCAGCAACAAAGCCCAAATTCAATAACAAGATATTCCAAATTAAGATATACGAAATCATTCCCTATTTACTGCATGGTAGCCAATTTATTTAATAAAATCGGCAAAATAATCTCAAAGTGAAAGGCAAACTTTTTTTCTTTTAATGAAGCCCATGAACAGTGAAAGTTTAAAGCCTATTAGAAAAGGATTGCTCCATCCAACCATTCCAAGTTTTTCTTTTAACAATTTCAATGAAATTTCAAATTTTCACTTACAGAGTCAAAACTTACAGAGTCGTAATTCTCAGTGAAGACATCAGCATTAATATTGTGAAGCCAGTAAGTCAAGGCAGCTTTAGTTACTGAATGGAAGTCAATATCAATCTTTATTTAATAAAACTGGCAAACTGGGACTTACGGAGCCCAAAGACAATGCGGTAAATTTGAAGCCGATCAGAAGAGGCATTCTCCAGTTATCGCACAGCTAAAAACGATTCCATTTTTTTTTTAAATTAGTGCACTTACAAATTTGCCGGCACACAGAGTACATATAGAGGGCGCTACTCTGGCTGTAAGATAAGAATGTAAGAATGGAGGAACACTGCAGCAGACCTACTGGCCCATACAAGGCAAGTCCTTGTCAAAACCACCCATTTCCATTCACGTATTTGTCCAACTTGTTCCCTAAGCTACTCGAGAATTTGCATCAACCATTAAATACTGAAGTCGTTGAGACGCGGCAGCCTGAACACTGATGACCTGAACACATCGACCTA
>WNWK01001559.1:17500-115000 GCA_009830355.1 Cherax destructor
AGCTTACAGCTAGCAGGTTGTTGAAAGAACACCAGTGTGTCGTCGGGACTCTCAACACGAACAACACCTGCGTCTTGGAAGAACGCCCAGCTGGTCATAACAACAAGGTACTGATGTTTGGTACTAGCGTTGATCAATATACTCCGGACAATTAGGAGCCAAGCATGAGCATATCTGTACGTTCCTGTACACTGAGGGGAAAAACCTGTACGCTCCTGTACACTGAGGGGAAAAACTGTACGCTCCTGTAGTGAGGGGAAAGAAAATCATGTAATTCTATAAGTTTATTTGTCCTGATTCACGAGATTCCCAGTAGGTTTATAAAGTGTTGCAACATGCTAAGAAGTTCCTCGGCAGACTAGGCTTGAGGGAAGTTACGGGAGACTGTGGGAGGCTCTTGCAAGTTGATGGGTTTTTTTCACCCATAAGACCTTCAAGGCTATATACTCTTCCATGTTTCTTCCACAAGTTTTTGATGCTTTCAGCATGTTTGTTAATGGGGCTTAAAGTCTCTAGACTAAACTAGGGTTATTAAGGCTGCGTAACCTTTACACATTTTTATATATATATATATATATATATATATATATATATATATATATATATATATATATATATATATATAAAATATATATCCTAGGTAGTAGGTTGGTAGACAGCAACCACCCAGGGAGGTACTACCGTCCTGCCAAGTGAGTATAAAACTAAAGCCTTTATTTGTTTTACATGATGGTAGGATTGCTGGTGTCTTTTTTCTGTCTCATAAACATGCAAGATTTCAGGTACATCTTGCTACTTCTACTTACACTTAGGTCACACTACACATTCATGTACACGTTTATTGTATACACACTCATCTGAGTTTTCTTTGATTTTATCTTAATAGTTCTTGTTCTTATTGCTTTTCCTTTCATATCCATGGGGAAGTGGAATAAGAATCTTTCCTCCGTAAGCCATGCGTGTTGTAAAAGTCAACTAAAATGCCGGGAACAATGGGCTAGTAACCCCTTTTCCTGTATAGATTTACTAAAAAGAAGAAGAAGAAAACCGTCAAAGTGGGATGTTTGAATGTGCGTGGATGTTGTGCGAATGATAAGAAAGAGATGATTGTAGATGTTATGAATGAAAAGAAGCTGGATGTCCTGGCTTTAAGTGAGACAAAGCTGAAGGGGGTAGGAGAGTTTCAGTGGGGAGAAATAAATGGGATTAGGTCAGGGGTTTCAAATAGAGTTAGAGCTAAAGAAGGAGTGGAAATAATGTTGAAAAATCAGTTATGGCAGGTAAAGAGGGAATAAATGTATAAATTCAAGGATTATGTGGAGTAAAATAAAGGTTGGATGTGAAAAGTGGGTTATAGTAAGTGTTTATGCACCTGGAGAAGAGAGAAGTGTAGAGGAGAGAGAGAGATTTTGGGAAATGTTGAGTGAGTGTGTGGGGAGTTTTGAACCAAGTGAGAGAGTAATTGTGGTTGGGGATCTTAATGCTGAAGTGGGTAAAAATGTTGTGGAGGGAGTAGTAGGTAAATTTGGGGTGCCAGGGGTAAATGTAAAAGGGGAACCATTAATTGAGCTATGTGTAGAAAGAGGTTTGGTAATAAGTAATACATATTTTATGAAAAAGATGATAAATAAATATACAAGGTATGATATAGCACGTAAGGAAAGTAGTTTGTTAGATTATGTATTGGTGGATAAAAGGTTGATGGGTAGGCTTCAGGATGTACATGTTTATAGAAGGGCAACGGTTATATCGGATCATTATTTAGTTGTAGTTAGAGTATAAGGTATATGGGACAAAAAAGAAAATGGCAACAGCAAGTAAGAGAGAGGTAAAAGTGTATAAACTAAGGGAGGAGGAAGTTAGGGTGAGATATAAGGAACTATTGGCAGAAAGGTGGGCTAGTGCAAGTAGGAGTAGTGGGGGGGTTCAAGAGAGTTGGGATAGTTTTAAAAATGCAGTATTAGAATGTGGGGCAGAAGTTTGTGGCTATAGGAGGGTGGGTGCAGGAGGAAAGAGGAGTGAGTGGTGGAATGAAGAAGTAAAGGGTGTGATAAAAGAGAAAAAGGTAGCTTATGAGAGGTTTTTACAAAACAGAAGTGTTAATAGAAGAGCAGAGTATATGGAGAGTAAAAGAAAGGTGAAGAGAGTGGTGAGAGAGTGTAAAAGAAGAGCAGTTGAAAGAATGGGAGAAGCTCTGTCAAGAAATTTTGCTGAAAACAAGAAAAATTTTTGGAGTGAGATAAACAAGGTAAGAAAGCCTAGGGAACAAATGGATTTGTCAGTTAAAAACAGAGTAGGGGAGTTAGTAGATGGGGAGCTGGATGTATTGGGTAGATGGCAGGAATATTTTGAGGAACTTTTAAATGTCGATGAAAAAAGGGAGGCGGTAATTTCATGTACTGGCCAGGGAGGTATAACATCGTTTAGGAGTGAAGAAGAGCAGGATGTGAGTGTGGGGATGTGCGTGAGGCATTACGTAGAATGAAAGGGGGTAAAGCAGCTGAAACTGATGGGATCATGACAGAAATGTTAAAAGCAGGGGGGATATAGTGTTGGAGTGGTTGGTATTTTTGTTTAATAAATGTATGAAAGAGGGGAAGGTACCTAGGGATTGGTAGAGAGCATGTATAGTTCCTTTGTATAAAGGGAAGGGGGATAAAAGAGTGTAAAAATTATAGGGGAATAAGTTTACTGAGTATACCAAGTAAAGTGTATGGCAGGGTTATTATTGAAAGAATTAGAGGTAAGACAGAGAGTAGGATTGCAGATGAGCAAGGAGGCTTTAGAGTGGGAAGGGGATGTGTAGATCAAGTGTTTACAGTGAAGCATATATGTGAACAGTATTTAGATAAAGGTAGAGAAGTTTTCATTGCATTTATGGAGTTAGAAAATGCATATGATAGAGTGGATAGGGGAGCAATGTGGCAAATGTTGCAAGTGTATGGAATAGGTAGTAAGTTACTGAATGTTGTAAAGAGATTTTATGAGGATAGTGAGGCTCAGGTTAAGGTGTGTAGGAGAGAGGGTGATTACTTCCCGGTAAAAAGTAGGTCTTAGACAGGGATGTGTAATGTCACCAAGGTTGTTTAATATATTTATAGATGGGGTTGTAAAAGAAGTAAATGCTAGGGTGTTGGGGAGAGGGGTGGGATTAAATTATGGGGAATTAAATGCAAAATGGGAGTTGACACAGTTACTTTTTGCTGATGATACTGTGCTTATGGGAGATTCTAAAGAAAAGTTGCAAAGGTTAGTGGACGAGTTTGGGAGGGTGTGTAAAGGTAGAAAGTTGAAAGTGAACATAGATAAGAGTAAGGTGATGAGGGTATCAAACGATTTAAATAAAGAAAAATTGGATATCACATTGGAGAGAGGGATTATGGAAGAAGTAAATGTTTTCAGATATTTGGGAGTTGACGTGTCAGCGGATGGGTTTATGAAGGATGAGGTTAACCATAGAATTGATGAAGGAAAAAAGGTGAGTGGTGCGTTGAGGTATCTGTGGAGACAAAAAACGTTATCCATGGAGGCAAAGAAGGGAATGTACGAAAGTATAGTGGTACCAACACTCTTATATGGGTGTGAAGCATGGGTTGCAAATGCTGCAGCGAGGAGGAGGCTGGAGGCAGTGGAGATGTCTTGTCTAAAGGCAATGTGTGGTGTAAATATTATGCAGAAAATTCGGAATGTGGAAATTAGGAGAAGGTGTGGAGTTACTAAAAGTATTTGTCAGAGAGCTGAAGAGGGGTTGTTGAGGTGGTTTGGTCATTTAGAGAGAATGGATCAAAGTAGAATGACTTGGAGAGCGTATAAATCTGTAGGGGAAGGAAGGCGGGTAGGGGTCGGAGGAGGTAAAGGAGGTTTTGTGGGCGAGGGGCTTGGATTTCCAGCAAGCATGTGTGAGCGTGTTAGATAGGAGTGAATGGAGACGAATGGTTTTTGGGACCTGACGAGCTGTTGGTGTGAGCAGGGTAACATTTTGTGAAGGGAATCAGGGAAACAGTAAGCTGGGAGGGACTTTTCTCAGCTGTCGTATCTGAGCGCCTCTGCAAAGACAGTGATTATGTATGAGTGAGGTGAAACTGTTGAATGTTGATGAAAGTATTTTCTTTTTGGGGATTTTCTTTCTTTTTGGGTCACCCTGCCTCGGTGGGAGACGGCCGACTTGTTGAAAAATATATATATATATATATTATTTTTTATTTATTAACACATCGGCCGATTCCCACCAAGGCAGGGTGGCCCGAAAAAGAAAAACTGTCATCATCATTCACTCCATCACTGTCTTGCCAGAGGGGTGCTTTACACTACAGTTATAAAACTGCAACATTAACACCCCTTCTTCAGAGTGCCGGCACTGTACTTCCCATCTCCAGGACTAAAGTCCAGCCTGCCGGTTTCTCTGAATCCCTTTATAAATATTACTTTGCTCACACTCCAACAGCACGTCAAGAATTAAAAACCATTTGCCTCCATTCACTCCTATCAAATACACTCATGCATGCTTGCTGGAAGTCCAAGCCCCTCGCACACAAAACCTCCTTTACCCACTTTCTCCAACCTTTCCTAGGCCGACCCCTACCCCACCTTTCCTCCACTACAGATTTATACACTCGAAGTCATTCTATTTCCTTCCATTCTCCTAACATGTCCGAACCACCTCAACAACCCCAATCAGCCCTCTGGATAATAGTTTTGGTAATCCCGCACCTCCTCCCAATTTCCAAACTATGAATTCTCTGCATTATACTCACACCACACATTGACCTCAGACATGACATCTCCACTGCCTCCAGCCTTCTCCTCGTTGCAACATTCATCACCCATGCTTCACACCCATATAAGAGTGTTGGTATAACTATACTCTCATACATTCCCCTCTTTACTTCCACGGACAAAGTTCTTTGTCTCCACAGACTCCGAAGTGCTCCACTCACCCTTTTCCCCTCATCAATTCTATGATTCACCTCATTCTTCATAGACCCATCTGCTGACACGTCCACTCCTAAATATCTGAATACATTCACCTCCTCCATACTCTCTCCCTCCAATCTGATATCCAATCTTTCGTCACCTAATTTTTTTGTTATCCTCATCACTTTACTCTTTCCTATATTCACTTTCAATTTTCTTCTTTTACATACCCTACCAAATTCATTCACCAACCTCTGCAACTTCTCTTCAGAATCTCCCAAAAACAGTGTCATCAGCTAAAAGTAACTGTGACAACTCCCACTTTGTATTTGATTTTTTTATCTTTTAACCCCACACCTCTTGCCAAGACCCTCGCATTCACTTCTCTTACAACCCCATCTATAAATATATTGAACAACCATGGTGACATCACACATCCTTGTCTAAGGCCTACTTTTACTGGGTACATACTCTAACCTGAGCCTCACTATCCTCGTAAAAACTCTTCACTGCTTCCAGTAACCTACCTCCTATTCACCCCCTACCCTTCATAAAGCCCCCTTGTTCATCTGCTATCATATATATATATATATATATATATATATATATATATATCATTTTGAACCTAACGAAAAAATGTATATTTCATTGTTTGTTTATTATTAAATTATTGTTAATTTTTCTAAAATATTTTTAGTTGGGTTAGGCTAAATTAAATTGCTCTTGTTATAATAAGGTTAGGTAAGTTTTCTAAGGTTCTTTTGGTACAAAATTATTGTTTTTTTTTACATTAACTCAAATGAAAAAAATATATCTTTAAAAGTATAAGATAAAATTTTAAAAAGGACTAAATTTTAAATGAGTTCTTGCTAATTGACCAGTTCTACCTATTCGGCACGACATATATATATATATATATATATATATATATATATATATATATATACTGGGACAACGTTTCGCTCTATGTAGAGCTTTACCAGATCACGATTAAGTGATAAGCAGAGCGAAACGTTGTCGCAACAAAAGCTTGTACATCAAGGTGTGTGCTGTCTCCACCTGTGTCGCCAACTCGACGCTCCGCTCCACTAGAGATGATCAGCTCTAGTGACTCTGCTGTGGCATCCTGGTCGTCAAAATACACACAGCAAATACAATTCACACACAAGTGTATTCTCCACAGGAAGCATTACACAGGCTGGTATGAACGTAGGTAGGCAATGACAACAGTCAACAAAGACAATGGTAGCGGAGAAGCCTTTTGGCGCAACGTTTCACTCAAGGTAAATACACGACCTTGTGAGGCACATAAGTACCATGAGGTCAGCCTCGGAGTAAGAAAGATCACATGTGAGGTCATGAAATTGCTAGATCAAGACATACATAACCCGGACATAGGAGAGGGGAGCTTACGACGACGTTTCGGTCCGACTTGGACCATTTACAGTGACTGTAAATGGTCCAAGTCGGATCGAAACGTCGTCGTAAGCTCCTCTCTTCTATGTGCGGGTTGTGTGTGTATTTACAAAGTCACAGTATTGTGCCTTTTTGTTATTTATTGCTAGATCAAGTATAGAAGTGGGGAGGAAACGTGACAAGTTGATGTGAATCCTGGACAGTGTGGGCGAGACGTGCAGCCAACATGTACATTCCACTGTTTTGATCAATGGACCATCGTTGCTGTCTCCAAAATTCTGGCGTCTGGATCTGTCGTGCTTGTGGTCAGGTTAGGTAAGACAGGTGTTTCCTGACGCGGGTCATACGATGACCCGCCACTGGAGCTTTCTGGTCGTCTGACCGAGGCCTTCCGCTGGCTCACCCGTCCAACCCGTTTTAAGAAATAATTATAATTAGTACTGAAACAGCTGTGCTCTTCCCCAGTCCGTGAAGTGTGAAGGAAGTTAATAGTATTTTGTTATGAGATAACAGAGCACCATAATACGCAAATAATCCGCGCATGGGAGACAGAATCCGTGCATGGGAGACACAAACTTAAGACGACGTTTCGGTCCGACTTGTAAATGGTCCTTTATAGAGCACAAAATATTTATGGAACATTTTGGTATTGCTGTTTTTGTGCTACGATTTTCTCTAAGCCGAGTTATGGCACTTTTTGTTATAATGACGTCACTGATGCCACACATTTGCGACACATGTGATGTATCACCAGCCTGACACTGCTCTTCTATTTTTTTTTTTTTTTTATAAGGGGGAAGGTTAACATGTAAAAAATATATAACTAACAAGAGTGAAGGCAGGAAATATTCCAGCCTCCAGGCTCAGTTGCGTATAGTGTCTCTCAGCTGCGTATCATGTCTCTCAGCTGCGTATAGTGTCTCTCAGCTGCGTATATTTCTCTCAGCTCCGTATAGTGTCTCTCAGTTGCGTATATTATCTCTCAGCTGCGTATAGTTCTCTCAGCTGCGTATAGTGTCTCTCAGCTGCCCTATAGTGTCTCTCAGCTGCGTATATTATCTCTCAGCTGCGTATAGTGTCTCTCAGCTGCGTATACTCTCACGTATAGTGTCTCTCAGCTGCGTATATGTCTCTCAGCTGCGTATAGTATCTCTCAGCTGCGTATCATGTCTCTCAGCTGCGTATCATGTCTCTCAGCTGCGTATAAGTGTCTCTCAGCTGCGTATAGTGTCTCTCAGCTGCGTATAGTGTCTCTCAGCTCCGTATAGTGTCTCTCAGTTGCGTATATTATCTCTCAGCTGCGTATAGTGTCTCTCAGCTGCGTATCATGTCTCTCAGCTGCGTATATTATCTCTCAGCTGGTATAGTGTCTCTCAGCTCCGTATCATGTCTCTCAGCTGCGTATATTATCTCTCAGCTGCGTATAGTGTCTCTCAGCTGCGTATAGTGTCTCTCAGCTGCGTATCATGTCTCTCAGCTGCGTATATTATCTCTCAGCTGCGTATAGTGTCTCTCAGCTCCGTATCATGTCTCTCAGCTGCGTATAGTGTCTCTCAGCTCCGTATAGTGTCTCTCAACTGTGTATAGTGTCTCTCAGCTCCGTATAGTGTCTCTCAACTGTGTATGGTGTCTCTCAGCTGCGTATCATGTCTCTCAGCTGCGTATAGTGTCTCTCAACTGTGTATAGTGTCTCTCAGCTCCGTACAGTGTCTCTCAACTGTGTATAGTGTCTCTCAGCTGCGTATCATGTCTCTCAGCTGCGTATAGTGTCTCTCAGCTGCGTATAGTGTCTCTCAGCTGCGTATAGTGTCTCTCAGCTGCGTATAGTGTCTCTCAGCTGCTTATCATGTCTCTCAGCTACGTATAGTGTCTCTCAGCTGCGTATAGTGTCTCTCAGTTGCGTATCATGTCTCTCAGCTGCGTATAGTGTCTCTCAGCTGCGTATAGTGTCTCTCAGCTGCTTATCATGTCTCTCAGCTGCGTATAGTGTCTCTCAGCTGCGTATAGTGTCTCTCAGCTCCGTATAGTGTCTCTCAACTCCGTATAGTGTCTCTCAGCTGCGTATAGTGTCTCTCAACTGTGTATGGTGTCTCTCAACTCCGTATAGTGTCTCTCAACTGTGTATGGTGTCTCTCAGCTCCGTATAGTGTCTCTCAGCTGCGTATCATGTCTCTCAACTGTGTATAGTGTCTCTCAGCTCCGTATAGTGTCTCTCAACTGTGTATAGTGTCTCTCAGCTCCGTATAGTGTCTCTCAACTGTGTATAGTGTCTCTCAGCTCCGTATAGTGTCTCTCAACTGTGTATAGTGTCTCTCAGCTCCGTATAGTGTCTCTCAGCTCCGTATAGTGTCTCTCAACTGTGTATAGTGTCTCTCAGCTCCGTATAGTGTCTCTCAACTGTGTATGGTGTCTCTCAGCTCCGTATAGTGTCTCTCAACTGTGTATGGTGTATCTCAGCTCCGTATAGTGTCTCTCAACTGTGTATAGTGTCTCTCAGCTCCGTATAGTGTCTCTCAACTGTGTATGGTGTCTCTCAGCTCCGTATAGTGTCTCTCAACTGTGTATAGTGTCTCTCAGCTCCGTATAGTGTCTCTCAACTGTGTATAGTGTCTCTCAGCTCCGTATAGTGTCTCTCAACTGTGTATAGTGTCTCTCAGCTCCGTATAGTGTCTCTCAACTGTGTATGGTGTCTCTCAGCTCCGTATAGTGTCTCTCAACTGTGTATGGTGTCTCTCAGCTCCGTATAGTGTCTCTCAACTGTGTATAGTGTCTCAGCTCCGTATAGTGTCTCTCAACTGTGTATGGTGTCTCTCAGCTCCGTATAGTGTCTCTCAACTGTGTATAGTGTCTCTCAGCTCCGTATAGTGTCTCTCAACTGTGTATAGTGTCTCTCAGCTCCGTATAGTGTCTCTCAACTGTGTATAGTGTCTCTCAGCTCCGTATAGTGTCTCTCAACTGTGTATGGTGTCTCTCAACTGTGTATGGTGTCTCTCAACTGTGTATAGTGTCTCTCAGCACCGTATACTGTTAACTGCGTACAATGTCTCTCAACATTACAGCTGTTATCTCGTACAACATTCTCTCTCATTCCGTCTAAGTTTTTCTACATATCTAGAAGTCACAATGGTTTTATGGTAAAGTCAGAACATTATTCACGTTGCCTCAAATAACAACCTACTTTACATACACTGAAACATTCCTCGCTGCACACAATTTACAATGTATATTTTTTTTTATTCTAGGAGTTCTTCTTGGAGTGCCAGGATTGAAGAGTGCCAGGATTGAAGGGTGCCAGGATTGAAGAGTGCCAGGATTGAAGAGTGCCAGGATTGAAGAGTGCCAGGATTGAAGAGGGCCAGGATTAAAGTGTGTCAGGATTGAAGAGTGTCAGGATTGAAGAGGGCCAGGATTGAAGAGTGCCAGGATTGAAGAGTGCCAGGATTGAAGAGTGCCAGGATTGAAGAGTGCCAGGATTGAAGAGGGCCAGGATTGAAGAGTGCCAGGATTGAAGAGTGTCAGGATTGAAGAGTGCCAGGATTGAAGAGTGCCAGGATTGAAGAGTGCCAGGATTGAAGAGGGCCAGGATTGAAGAGTGTCAGGATTGAAGAGTGCCAGGATTGAAGAGTGTCAGGATTAAGGAGTGCCAGGATTCAAGTGTGCCAGGATTGAAGAGTGCCAAGATTTCATGTTGTTGCAACAGCTCTGGGACCATCAGACTGAAGTTTGGTGAGCTGATGCAACAGTGAATCATTATTTGCATTAATCTCGAAAGTTTACTGACATTATGGATATAAATTAACTTTAGATGAATATTATTTTTTTTGGTATAGAATATCAATTAGTCATCGCTTTCAAAAAAATAGAGAAATATTGTTTGAATTTATTATTCAGACAATTTTTTTTAAAGTTCGATTTGCCTTCAAAATTTAAAAAAGAAAAAAGTTTTAAGAGTTTAAATTTTAAAATTCCCTAAATTCTGCAACGCAGATATTTGATTTGACATATTTTAATAATGAACAAACATTTATAACACTTTTGCAGTCTCCACTTACTTCGATTTTGTGGAAAAATGTGTTGCCATCTCAATTTTTTTTTAATGTTTTTTTTGGCCAATCTTCAAGAAGCTTCCAGAACATCATTTTCTTTAACGCAGCGGCCGTCTCCCACCCAGGCTGGGTGACCCGAGAAAGACGAGACACTTTCACCATCACTCACAACATCACTGTCTTGTCAGAGACACGCTGACATCAAAGTTCTGATCCCCCTCCAAACTGCAGCATCTCCACCACCTCCTCCTCCAGAGTGCAAGACTGTACCTCCACCTCCAGGACTCAAGTCCAGCTAAGCAGTATACCTGAATCCCTTCATGAATGTTACTTTGTCCATACTCCAACAGCACGTCAAGCCATAAAAAACCACATGCCTCCACTCACTTCTATCTAAAACGTTCACACACGCTCCCTCCAAGGTTTCCTAGGACGACCCCTACCCTGCCTTCCCTCACTACATATTTATACACTCTCCAAGTGATTCTAGAGCATCATCCCTCACATATAAACTAACTTCCAATAAAAAAAAAATCATAAAGTCGAAGTATTAAAAAAAAAAGGTGGAGACTGGACACCTGAGTCTTCCTGCAAGTCTCCCCTACATAGACTTTCTCGCAACCACCACAAGGTACTCCGTATACTCCAGCTGTGCGAAAAATTAATTTTCAGGACTTCTGGTGATCTCGTTGATAGTGTTGTTAATAAGAACTGATACATTCATGTTGGCTTCTCGGAGAATCAAGATGATGGTGATGGCAGTGTGCCAGGCGAGGACGAGTCGCTTCTCTGCTACTGATGTACACATCTTTGGGTTTGTTGTGTATGAGGACGGGAAGGCTTTCTGTTTAAAGGAGTGGATAATGTGTGATGGGAATTTAAATAGGTGAACACCTCGTCAATGTGGTCTTGTTCCTCTAAAAGATCTTCATCACTGCAAATATGGAGTCCTTGGAGGAAAAATCTATGATAATTTCTTGCTTGGCTTTGAGGTCTGGTGGAAGTAGTGCATTAAGTCGTTCTTATTGGTGAGTTTTCTGTATACTTTACATTTAAGAATATCTTCCAGAATATCTTATCCAGAAATGGTAAAGAGCCGTATGTCTCTTCTTCTAGGGGAAAATGTATGGAGGGATGAACCAGGTTAAGTGAGTCTCTGAACTGAGTTAGGCTGAAACGCCTAAGAACAATGACCAAGATATCCACATATCTAAGACAAATGATGTGTCGTGAGATAAGTCTTTTAAACGGTCCCTCTTAAGGTGTTTGCTGAAACTACACTGAAGGGTTACCCATTACCATTCCAAATTTTCTTTGTAAATGTTATTGCCAAAGGTGCAGCTGAAACTGACATAAGCTTCAACAAGATCAATGAACTTCTGCACCGGAAGAGGCAAATTAAAGTCCGCAGTGACTGCTTGAACGATGTGGACCCAAGTAAAGAGGGACATCACGCCCAAGCCAGCGAGTTTCTTGTTCTTAAAAAGCAGACCAAGTGTGAGCCGTTGACTATATCCAAGCATTTAGGACAGCTGTATTGCTGCAACACCTGCCAGTCTGTGAGAGGCACTGCACATCTCGGAAGTGATGGGCTGTAACAGTATGTCGTGCTTGTCTTGGGATGCCCCTAGATGTGTGCAGGTTTTTTTAATAGAAAAGAAGTAACGAACTTTACTTCTCTGTGTGGAAAACATTAAAAATTTTCTATTAGCTCTAGGGAGAGATGTGGGGTGTGATGCTCTCATAAGTGTCTCGGTCATTAAGCACATGATTAATTTTGTCCTGGTAGTCGTCACTGTTAAGAATGACTACTCTTCTTTGTTCTGGTAGTCGTCACTGTTAAGAATGACTACTCTTCTTTGTCCTGGTAGTCGTCACTGTTAAGAATGACTACTCTTCTTTGTTCTGGTAGTCGTCACTGTTAAGAATGACTACTCTTCTTTGTTCTGGTAGTCGTCACTGTTAAGAATGACTACTCTTCTTTGTCCTGGTAGTCGTCACTGTTAAGAATGACTACTCTTCTTTGTTCTGGTAGTCGTCACTGTTAAGAATGACTACTCTTCTTTGTCCTGGTAGTCGTCACTGTTAAGAATGACTACTCTTCTTTGTCCTGGTAGTCGTCACTGTTAAGAATGACTACTCTTCTTTGTCCTGGTAGTCGTCACTGTTAAGAATGACTACCTTCCCCTCTTCATCGGACGTAATAATCTTAGTGCTTTGATTTTCAGCAAATATCTCGAGGGGTTTGAACAAAGCACTTGGGAAGAGAGGGAATGGGAGGTGTTGTGGGGCTACGGCGAGGACACACTATATCTCCCGGCCCAGACATAGAATTCTGGAATTAGCAGCAGTGATCCACCTCACCAACACCACTGAACAAACACTGGAATGTATGTGTTTGATGGATCTATTGCTCACAGTGCCCATGACTCATATAATAATAGTAAACCGTACCCCTTAAAACTACCAATATCTGACCTCATTTATAGGAATTTCATGACCTCACATCAAGTGACCTGCCTCTCCTAGCTTGTGCTCATGGTGCTCACATGACTTATAGGGCGGTGTATTTGTTGACTCCTGTGTACTTGGTAAAGATTAAGACATGTGTAACAGGTGGGTATCTATATTGATGAAGTAGGCTTCTTCAGTCAAATACACAGGGAGAAGTAATAATAAAATAAAGATGAGTCCATCAACCTTGAAGAAAATGTATTTGAGGTGATCAGTCCCTCAGTCTGGAGAAGAGTTCAACTCTATGGTCTGGAACGATATGAAGCATGAGAACGGAGTCTTAAATACTGTCAAAGACGATATAGGGGACGGGATTCACTACTCGAGGAAGGAATCCAACCCTTCTCACTCGTAACTAGTAGATACGCGATGAAGAGTGGAAGATACCATTGTGCTGCAGTGTCTGACTGCAGTCACAGTCCACTAGTGGATCCCGTCCCCTACAACGTCTTCCAGATCTTCCACCTCACCTTCGGCAGTATTTAAGACTCCGTTCTCATGTTTCAGCTTCATATCGTTCCAGACCATGGAGCTGAACTCTTTTTCCAGGCTGAGGGACTGACCACCTCAAATACTTCTTCTCCAAGGTTGATGGACTCTATATGTGACTGAAGAAGCCTACTGTGTAGGCGAAACGTTTCATCAATAAAGATACCCAACTGTTGTACATGAACAGTATACAATACCGACGAGTTGAAAAACTTAGACACATGTGCAACATCTGGGTATCTTTATTGTAGACGTTTCGCCTTCCAGTGGCTTTATCAATACAAATTCAAGGATATAACTTGAAGACAGTAGAACTATATACAAATAATGTCCTAGAATCTGTATTGATAAAGCCACTGGAGGGCGAAACATCTACAATAAAGATACCCAGATGTTGCACATGTGTCTTAATTTTCATAAACATCCTTGTTTTAACCATCCACACGAGGAAGCAAGACATGACCATCCATGTTTTAACCATCCACACGAGGAAGCAAGACATGACCATCCTTGTTTTAACCATCCACACGAGGAAGCAAGACATGACCATCCATGTTTTAACCATCCACACGAGGAAGCAAGACATGACCATCCTTGTTTTAACCATCCACACGAGGAAGCAAGACATGACCATCCATGTTTTAACCATCCACACGAGGAAGCAAGACATGACCATCCTTGTTTTAACCATCCACACGAGGAAGCAAGACATGACCATCCATGTTTTAACCATCCACACGAGGAAGCAAGACATGACCATCCTTGTTTTAACCATCCACACGAGGAAGCAAGACATGACCATCCATGTTTTAACCATCCACACGAGGAAGCAAGACATGACCATCCTTGTTTTAACCATCCACACGAGGAAGCAAGACATGACCATCCATGTTTTAACCATCCACACGAGGAAGCAAGACATGACCATCCTTGTTTTAACCATCCACACGAGGAAGCAAGACATGACCATCCATGTTTTAACCATCCACACGAGGAAGCAAGACATGACCATCCTTGTTTTAACCATCCACACGAGGAAGCAAGACATGACCATCCATGTTTTAACCATCCACACGAGGAAGCAAGACATGACCATCCTTGTTTTAACCATCCACACGAGGAAGCAAGACATGACCATCCATGTTTTAACCATCCACACGAGGAAGCAAGACATGACCATCCATGTTTTAACCACTCACACCATGATCCAAGGGGAGTGTATGGGTGCAAATATACTTCTCCCTTCTCCTAGTGTATAATCCAAGTGGGGTTGTATGTACTTCCCCCTTCTGGTGTATGATTCTAGGTGGTTGTATATACTTCCCCCACATGGTGTATGATCCCATTGAGGTGTATATATTTCATCCTTCCCCTGGTGTATAATCCTACAATGTGTGTGTGTGTGTGCATATTACCTCCCCCCATCCTCTGGTGTATGATCCTTTGGGTATGTATATACTTTCCCTGTGTATGTGTGTGTATAATTCCCCTCTCCCTTTCTCGCGTATGATTCTGGGGGCGAGTGTATTCTTCTTCCACCGTCTTCTCCTCCTCCTGGTGTATGATCCTACATCTTGTTTTTCCAGCAATGCCATTGAACCCATGCATTTGAAAAGTGAAAGAGAGGACACTGATAGTGAACACTGAACAGCCTTACCTGGACCAGCTGTTCAATTCTGGCTGACTTCCGGAGTCATCTGCCTGAAAAAAAAAAAAGTTCTTCAGTTAGAACAAACTTAAACTCTGTAAATATTAGAATGTGGAAGACATATATGAGTGGGAGTCGCTGGCTTTAATGGTGTTTGGGGTACGCAAGCAAATTCTTGAGTGGCTTTGGGAAAAGGTTGGACAAATACAGGGGTGGTTTTGATAAGAACATGCCTTGTATGGGCCAGTAGGTCTGCTGCAGTGTTCCTCCATTCTTACATTCTTAAATGAAAAATAGAGTACTCGAACCTGTGAATCTGGGATTGGCTGACACAGGCTCTACCAAGGGACCACAGGCTCTAACAAGGGACCACAGGCTCTACCAAGGGACCACCGACTCTAACAAGAGACCACAGGCTCTAACAAGTGACCACAGGCTCTAACAAGGGACCACAGACTCTAACAAGGGACCACAGACTCTAACAAGTGACCACAGGCTCTAACAAGGGACCACAGACTCTAACAAGGGACCACAGACTTACTAGGGACCACAAACTCTAACAAGGAACCACAGACTTACTAGGTACCATAAACTCTAACAAGGGACCACAGACTAACAAGGGATTACATCGACTCCAGGCTGAGGGACTGATTACCTCAAACTCCTTCTGATCTTCACCATTCTCCTTTATATGGACTGATGAAGCCACTGTGTGGTGAAACGTTTCCTCAATAAAGATACCCAAGTGTTGTACATGTGACTAATTTATCAACTTGTCGGTTCTCTGAACAATTTATCTACGTAGGGAAACATGCCTCGGAATCGAACCCGAGTCTTCGGTTGTGAGCCGAAGATGCTATCTCTTGAGCTCTGGCACTATCTGGGGGGAATCATCTACGCACTGCCCAGCCGGTGCTAACACCTGTCTCAGGAGACATTGTCCTGTTTGTCGAAAATTATATAAAATACCGACAAGTTGAAGATTAAGACACATGTACAACAGTTGGGTATCTTTATTGATGAAACGTTTCGCCTACATAGTAGACTTCTTCAGTCAAATACCAAGGAGCAGGAGGTTTGAGATCTTCCACCTCTCCTTCGACAGTATTTAAGACTCCGTTCTCAAGCTTCAGCTTCATATGGTTCCAGACCATGGAGGTGAACTCTTCTCCAGGCTGAGGGACTGACCACCTCAAATACTTTTTCTCCAAGGTTGATGGACTGATTACATTGTCCTGTTTCCTGGCGAACAGACGATCACCACCGCTACCACAGCAAGACCCAACTGTGGTTCTCAATCCTCTTTTACGCAGAGTTCCTGTGGGAACCCCAACTCGTGTTATGCACAAACCCTCAGTTCTAACCTCACACTCCAGGAATTCCGTATCAACAAATAGTTAAAAAAAAAGCGTGTTCACGGGGTAAAATTGTTGTATCCAGACAGAACCTTGACACAGAACCCTGACACAGAACCATGAAACAGGCTAGACGGTAATAGCTTCTGTCAACAAAGTCTGCAGCAATTCAATTACAAAAAAGCTAATGATTGATCGCATTGTGAGTCAACGTTATCATAAGTGGTGAAAAACTGATAAGAAGGAAGATTGGAAAACGTATTTACAGTAACATCCTGGATGATCCGAGTAACATCCTGGATGATCCGAGTAACATCCTGGATGATCCGAGTAACATCCTGGATGATCCGAGTAACATTCTGGATGATCCGAGTAACATCCTGGATGATCCGAGTAACATCCTAGATGATCCGAGTAACATCCTGGATGATCCGAGTAACATCCTAGATGATCCGAGTAACATCCTGGATGATCCGAGTAACATCCTGGATGATCCGAGTAACATCCTGGATGATCCGAGTAACATCCTGGATGATCCGAGTAACATCCTGGATGATCCGAGTAACATCCTGGATGATCCGAGTAACATCCTAGATGATCCGAGTAACACCTGATGATCGAGTAACATCCTGGATGATCCGAGTAACATCCTGGATGATCGGTAACATGATGATCGAGTAACATCCTGGATGATCCGAGTAACATCCTGGATGATCCGAGTAACATCCTGATGATCCGAGTAACATCCTGGATGATCCGAGTAACATCCTGGATGATCCGAGTAACATCCTGGATGATCCGAGTAACATCCTGGATGATCCGAGTAACATCCTGGATGATCCGAGTAACAGCCTGGATGATCCGAGTAACATCCTGATGATCTGAATCCTGATGATCGAGTAACATCCTGGATGATCCGAGTAACATCCTGGATGATCCGAGTAACATCCTGGATGATCCGAGTAACATCCTGGATGATCCGAGTAACATCCTGGATGATCCGAGTAACATCCTGGATGATCCGAGTAACATCCTGGATGATCCGAGTAACATCCTGGATGATCCGAGTAACATCCTGGATGATCCGAGTAACATCCTGGATGATCCGAGTAACATCCTGGATGATCCGAGTAACATCCTGGATGATCCGAGTAACATCCTGGATGATCCGAGTAACATCCTGGATGATCGAGTAACATCCTGGATGATCGAGTAACATCCTGGATGATCCGAGTAACATCCTGGATGATCCGAGTAACATCCTGGATGATCCGAGTAACATCCTGGATGATCCGAGTAACATCCTGGATGATCCGAGTAACATCCTGGATGATCCGAGTAACATCCTGGATGATCCGAGTAACATCCTGGATGATCCGAGTAACATCCTGGATGATCCGAGTAACATCCTGATGATCCGAGTAACATCCTGGATGATCCGAGTAACATCCTGGATGATCCGAGTAACATCCTGGATGATCCGAGTAACATCCTAGATGATCCGAGTAACATCCTGGATGATCCGAGTAACATCCTGGATGATCCGAGTAACATCCTGGATGATCGAGTAACATCCTGGATGATCCGAGTAACATCCTGGATGATCCGAGTAACATCCTGGATGATCCGAGTAACATCCTGGATGATCCGAGTAACATCCTGGATGATCCGAGTAACATCCTGGATGATCCGAGTAACATCCTGGATGATCCGAGTAACATCCTGGATGATCCGAGTAACATCCTGGATGATCCGAGTAACATCCTAGATGATCCGAGTAACATCCTGGATGATCCGAGTAACATCCTGGATGATCCGAGTAACATCCTGGATGATCCGAGTAACATCCTGGATGATCCGAGTAACATCCTGGATGATCCGAGTAACATCCTGGATGATCCGAGTAACATCCTGGATGATCCGAGTAACATCCTGGATGATCCGAGTAACATCCTGGATGATCCGAGTAACATCCTAGATGATCCGAGTAACATCCTGGATGATCCGAGTAACATCCTGGATGATCCGAGTAACATCCTGGATGATCCGAGTAACATCCTGGATGATCCGAGTAACATCCTGGATGATCCGAGTAACATCCTGGATGATCCGAGTAACAGCCTGGATGATCCGAGTAACAGCCTGGATGATCCGAGTAACTGCCTGGATGATCCGAGTAACAGCCTGGATGATCCGAGTAACATCCTGGATGATCCGAGTAACATCCTGGATGATCCGAGTAACATCCTGGATGATCGAGTAACATCCTGATGATCCGAGTAACATCTGGATGATCCGAGTAACACCTGGATGATCCGAGTAACATCCTGGATGATCCGAGTAACACCTGGATGATCGAGTAACAGCCTGGATGATCCGAGTAACATCCTGTGATCGTAAATCCGATTCGAGTAACATCCTGGATGATCCAGTAACAGCCTGGATGATCCGAGTAACACCTGGATATCGAGTAACACCTGGATGATCCGAGTAACATCCTGGATGATCCGAGTAACATCCTAGATGATCGAGTAACATCCTAGATGATCCGAGTAACATCCTGATGATCGAGTACATCCTGATGATCGGTAACACCTGGATGATCCGAGTAACATCCTGGATGATCCGAGTAACACCTGATGATCCGAGTAACATCCTGGATGACATCATCTAATCCGAGTACATCCTGATGATCCAGTAACATCCTGGATGATCCGAGTAACATCCTGGATGATCCGAGTAACATCCTGGATGATCCGATAACATCCTGATGATCCAGTAACATCCTGATGATCCGAGTAACATCCTGGATGATCCGAGTAACATCCTGGATGATCCGAGTAACATCCTGATGATCCGAGTAACATCCTGGATGATCCGAGTAACATCCTGGATGATCCGAGTAAAATCGAGTCCTGGATGATCCGAGTACACTGATGATAGTAACATCCTGATGATGAAAATCGAGATCAGTAAACTGAGTCATAACACTGGATGATCCGAGTAACACTGGATGATCCGAGTAACACTGATGATCGAGTACACCTGGATGGTAATCCGAGTCAGTAACATCCTGGATGATCCGAGTAACATCCTGAGATCGATCCACGAGTAAATCTGGATGATCCGAGTAACAACTGGATGATCGAGTAACATCACTGGATGATCCGAGTAACAACTGGATGATCCGAGTAACACCTGATGATCCAGTAAACCTATGATCGTAAACCTGATGATCCAGTAACCCTGGATGATCGAGTAACATCTGATGATCCGAGTAACACTGGATGATCCGAGTAACACCTGGAGATCTGAGTACAGCCTGGATGATCTCGGAGTAGAAACAGGAACCCTGATGATCCAGTAACACCTAGATGATATACTATATCGAAGTAACAGTTGAACTCTGTCCATCTCTGAGTCAACAACTGAGATCGATCCGAGTACATATCGACCTGGATGGGTCATATCCGAGTATCAGAACAGACCGAGTAACGCTAGAAATCAGAGCTAACAGTAACCTGGTATCCGAACGAACAGAACCTGGGCCATCACGTAACATGCCTCATCGTAAATCGAGTCATAACACCTGATGAGAACAATCTCCAGTAGAACTGAGTCTCACGAGTAAACTGGGACTCCCGTAACACTCGAGAACCTCCAGTAACACACAACCCCCCCACACACACACACAATATATATATATATATATATATATATATATATCAGGTGACTCCTGCCTCTCGCACCTGCTGGACCACTAGTGACCACACGAGTACCAACATACAACTTTCAAGGACGACTTTACCAAGTCTGAAGACTTATAATAGCATACGGATATATACAAAGGGAATAATTGTTGAATGGTCAGATGGAATTTCACCTTCCCATCACATCGTACCCAGAGTATTACTGGAGAAAGTCAAACCAGAAGCCTACACCGTTAAAATCAGAGGCTTCCATTGTTAAAACCAGAGGCTTTCATCGTTAAAAACCAGAGGCCTCCACTGTTAAAACCAGAGGCCATCATCGTAAAACCCAGATGCCTCCATCGTAAAAACCAGAAGCCTCTATCATAAACACCAGAAGCCTCCATCGTAAAAAGCTGAGGTCTCCATCGTATAAACCTGCGGCCTCCATCGTAAAAACCAGAAGCCTCCATCGTAAAAATCACAAGCCTCCACTGTGAAAAATAGAAGTCTCTACTGTGAAAATCAGAGTTCTCCACCGTGAAAATCAGAGTTCTCCACGGTGAAAATAAGAACTCTCCACCTTGAAAATCAGAGCTCTCTACCGTGAAAATCAGAGCTCTCCACCGTGAAAATTAGAGCTCTCTACCTTGAAAATCAGAGCTCTCCACAGTGAAAATCAGAGCTCTCCACCGTGAAAATTGAGCTCTCCACCATGAAAATCAGAGCTCTCCACCGTGAAAATTAGCTCTCCACCATGAAAATCAGAGCTCTCCATCGTAAAAATCTGAGCTCCTCATCGTGAAAATCAGAGCTTTCCACCGTGAAAATCAAGAGCTCTCCACCGTGAGAATCAAGAGCTCTCCACCGTGAAAATCAAGACCTCTCTACCGTGAAAACCTATGTAACCAAAGTTATGGTATTCGCCTCAATACATCTCATTCCCATGGCTAAAAAAAATAATCATAAATTATACTGCTGATTCGTTCTATACGGAAGACTTAAAGATTTGTATGAGAGTAACATACACTCAGTAGACATAGTGTATGGCAGTCACACAGACACAGAAGACATTATTGTGTATGGCAGTAACACAGACACAGAAGAACAGAAGACATTAGTGTGTATGTCAGTAACATACACGCGGAAAATAGTGTGTATGAGAGTAATTTAAAGTCTTGTACATCATAAAAATAATGAAACAAAAGTTGGAACTTAAATAAAAAATAATCAATAAAACGTTACTATGCGACATAAGAGAAATCCAAGAGATGTTGCAGTAACCATGTGACAAGATGTTGCAGTAACCATGTGACAAGATGTTGCAGTAACTATGTGACAAGATGTTGCAGTAACCATGTGACAAGATGTTGCAGTAACTATGTGACAAGATGTTGCAGTAACTATGTGACAAGATGTTGCAGTAACCATGTGACAAGATGTTGCAGTAACCATGTGACAAGATGTTGCAGTAACCATGTGACAAGATGTTGCAGTAACCATGTGACAAGATGTTGCAGTAACCATGTGACAAGATCTCACGATGACACAGCACAACAACGGTACTATCACATAGGCAACAAACAAACAAAGGATGTGTCATAATAATGATGATAATCTTTAAGATGCTTGTAGCATCCAAACAGGAATGTTGTTGCACTCTAACAGCCACATTACAAGCAGACAAAATGACACAGATGAATAATGTACACGATACTTTCACTGTCCCCTTCTATCCAGACGTGTAAATTATTGGAAACGCCTTAAACACCTCAGTGAGACCCTTTTATCGTAAGTTACACTTGAAACATACAGAGAGACTGACTTCCAAGTTTATACACTAGTAGAGGGGCTGACTTCCAAGTTGATACACTAGTAGAGGGGCTGACTTCCAAGTTGATACACTAGTAGAGGGGCTGACTTCCAAGTTTATACACTAGTAGAGGGGCTGACTTCCAAGTTTATACACTAGTAGAGGGACTGACTTCCAAGTTGATACACTAGTAGAGGGACTGACTTCCAAGTTGATACACTTACATAAATGACCTACCGAATGCATCACAACTACTCAAACCCAACATATGTCTTCTCTCACCCAAATACAGTCATACTGGCCAACACTGTTAATGCCGAATTACAGAAAATATCAACATGGATGACGACTAACAAGCTTACTCTCAATACTGACAAAACCTACTTCATACAGTTTGGAAACAAAGCCACAAATGTTCCACTTAACATAACGCTCAATGGTACACCCATCACAAGACTCACAGAGGAAAAATTCCTAGGAATCCACCTTGACAGTAGCCTTAAATTCCAAACACACATACAACAAATTTCCAAGAAAATCTCAAAGACAGTAGGCATATTATCAAAGATACGCTATTATGTGCCTCAATCAGCTCACCTTGCACTATATCATTCACTTATCTACCCTTATCTCACCTATGGAATCTGTGCATGGGGATCAACAACATTAAATCACCTTAGACCACTCATAACACAACAAAAGGCCGCAGTCAGAATGATAACAAATTCCCACTCTAGACAGCATACTCCACCATTATTCAAAAGTCTCAAACTACTCACCGTAAAGAACATTCATACTTACTCTTGTGCCTACTACATATATAAAACTTTACACTCTAATATAAACCCTCCGCTCAAAATTCTCCTCACCAACTTTAATAGGACCCATGACCACAACACAAGACATAGATCACTTTTTGATATACCCCGTGTTCATATCAACCTATGTAAAAATTCTATGCACATAAAGGGCCCCAGAATCTGGAATTCACTACCAGTAAATATTAAGATAATCTTGTCTGAAAATCAATTTAAGACTCAACTCAAAAACCACCTACTCACCCAAAACTAAATGATCATACTATAAACTACTCTGAAAAATGCTCATTATTACTTTCCTATACGATAATCTCAATTTTTAATAATATGTTACTATTATGTTACCCCCTACTCAATCAAAACTAAATACTCATATTATAAGTTAATGTCAAAAATGCTCAATGTTATTTTCCTTAAGATAATCTCAATTCCATATTACCATTACTGTAACAATCTAATATCATTATATAATAATTTAAACAGTAAAATTTCATCATATTGTAATTTTGAAAACAATTTTTAACTAGAATAAACTCAATAAATTTCTCTAATATTAAGTACATAGTCTTTAAGTTACTAGAATAAGCTGCCCCTAATGCCATGGCATGTCAGTGGCTCTCCTTGCACTCAATTTACATTGTAACTACCAATACCTATGTAATCTGCAATGAAATAAAATTTACTTTACTTTACTTTACTAGTAGAGGAACTGACTTCCAAGTTTATACACTAGTAGAGGGGCTGACTTCCAAGTTGATACACTAGTAGAGGAACTGACTTCCAAGTTTATACACTAGTAGAGGAACTGACTTCCAAGTTTATACACTAGTAGAGGGACTGACTTCCAAGTTTATACACTAGTAGAGGAACTGACTTCCAAGTTTATACACTAGTAGAGGGACTGACTTCCAAGTTTATACACTAGTAGAGGGACTGACTTCCAAGTTTATACACTAGTAGAGGGACTGACTTCCAAGTTTATACACTAGTAGAGGGACTGACTTCCAAGTTTATACACTAGTAGAGGGACTGACTTCCAAGTTTATACACTAGTAGAGGGACTGACTTCCAAGTTTATACACTAGTAGAGGGGCTGACTTCCAAGTTTATACACTAGTAGAGGGGCTGACTTCCAAGTTTATACACTAGTAGAGGGACTGACTTCCAAGTCTCTACATGTGGAAGTAACTCCTGACAACAGAAGGCACAGAAGAGGGTTAAAAATAGTCGTCATGAAAAGCAACTGAGGGTTGTCATGGTGTGTCATGAACAGGACAATAGATTTATTTCAAGGATGGCCAGAATACTGATGAATAAGACACATGTGCAACACCTGAGTGTCTTTACTGATCAGGACCTTGATGAATAAGATACATGTGCAACACCTGAGTGTCTTTACTGATCAGGACCTTGATGAATAAGATACATGTACAACACCTGAGTGTCTTTACTGATCAGGACCTTGATGTATAAGATACATGTACAACACCTGAGTGTCTTTACTGATCAGGACCTTGATGAATAAGATACATGTACAACACCTGAGTGTCTTTACTGATCAGGACCTTGATGAATAAGATACATGTACAACACCTGAGTGTCTTTACTGATCAGGACCTTGATGTATAAGACATGTGCAACACCTGGGTATCTTGAATGAGACAGTCTTATATACCTTTGATACACAGATAGTCAGAACTTGTGTGAGTTCTTCAGACACGTGTTTTAGCATATATATATATATATATATATATATATATATATATATATATATATATATATATATATATATATATATATATATATATATATATATATGCTAGGAATTCGCAAGAGCAGGCGAAATATTCACAAACACTGATCTCTGGCCGACGGAGACTCGAACCTACGAACCTCATGACAAGGTACGCAGTGCTTTGCCGACCGTACCACACTGGTCCAATACCTTGGCATCCAGCTTTCGCTAGACGTTATTCCAAGGCAGCCAGCTTTCAGGCAGATGGCTTACAGCTTTTCATCTCATCCCCTGCATGCATCGACACAACTAGAGATTTTTACAATGCTAGGAATTCGCAAGAGCAGGCGAAATATTCACAAACACTAAACCCTAAACCCTACGGGTTTAGCGCTCCCTTATAATAATAATAATAATAATAATAATAATAGAGCTGATGTAAGTTAATCTTAATTACCTTTAACTCTAACAACAACTGTAACCTGTCCCGCCAACATTACTATTTGTTCCTCTCACGTATTATATTACGCTTAACATTTAAACAAAATAATCGCTAATTATGCAGCATTAACTATCAACTAAGCGGGTTTAAGTATCTTTCAGCAGCTCATCCAAGATTGGGCGAAATGTTGCACATAGTATTGGCTTTTCAACAAATTCTAGTGTTTCTATGCAAAACTTCTTGAAAATAAATTTTATTTGTTTGTTTGCTTGTTTATTTTCGTAGGTTACCTATTTGTAGTTACGAAAGCAGAGCTATGATGGTGGTGTCCCATCTTCAGTGTTTGTAGTTACGAAAGCAGAGCTATGCTGGTGTCCCGCTGGTGATCATTTTCTCGCGAAACATCGGAATGATAGTCAAATGATAGAATATTTACTATTATCCAGCTCTTAAACAATACTATTAAAACGATATATATACATATTGTGGTAAAAAAATCAAAGGACAAAGAATTCAAAATTATCAGGTAGCTGTCGCCTCAAATGGAACACTTGCATTGCTGACGTGGAGGTCGGGACCTCAGAGGTACAGAGGTTGTTCCTCAGTCCGCAATTTTATTCTGAACAGAGATATTGCATCAAAGACACTTTCATCATCCGTCGAAAGATTTGGAGAGGGTTGTTCGTACTGTTAACTAGATCCCTCAGGGTACTTTATTTGATTAACTTCATCAACTTTATATTAAAGGAGTAATTGTGTGCGTGATGGAGTCCATAAAAATCGTACATTAGTTCCCTTTTCTCTGATCTCTGAGTATCATTACCAGGTTTATCCAATGAACATGTTCATTATGTGAGTCAAGAGCCTTCAGTGATGACATAGAATCAGTAATAAGGAAAAAAAAAGTCAAACTGAGTGTCGTAAGTTAACTGTAGTGTCATTAAGATGGCAAACAATTCAGTTTGCAGTGTAGACGCCCACTTGTTAATTTTCATGACTAACTCTGCCAGTAAACTCCTGCTTACATCCATCACTGTATATAATTTGTGATATAGTTTTACTAACAGTTAAAGCTTTCTGTTTGTGTGTGTGTATATATATACAATCACACAGCAGAGTGGAACACATGGTGAAGACGGAACTGTATATTTCGGCTGGAAATGAGGCTGTCTTCAGCAAATAAGGTATAGAGGAGTAAAATACGGTGCTAAAACGAGCCACCAGATGGTTGTTGCGCAAATATACAAACCAGTGCTTTACTAATATATATATATATATATATATATATATATATATATATATATATATATATATATGCAATATGATCACAGTAAACAGGTGACACCACAATATGCAAAACAACCACTGTGAATAAACAGCTAAATTCCAAGCGCTTTCATGACATCTCACATTATCAAGGAACTATAAAAAACAAAACATCAACAGGTAGGCACATAAAGGGGAACGACTACACCTCAATCACGTCACCACAACAAGACTATATATATATTTGTTGCAAGTTTTAAACTCTATGGGAGAAGCCATTCTTAAGATATAGTATATAGTATGTAATATTTTGTTTAACACGTCTTTTGGAGAATGGTAGAAATTTCGATGCGCGCGCACCAAACTAAGGGCCGCATGAACATTATTTTTTTATTATGACTGTTTGCTTGCAAGACCTACTGGTGTGGGGGAGGGGCTGAGTGGGGTGTGTGTTAGTTAGGGTAGGGGCAGAGTGAGTTTTGTCTTCCAGACACCAGAGTGGGGTGTCTGGAAGACGTGAATAGGAAGGGTGGGGTGCTTGTGGGGAAGGAGCAGGTGCGGTGTGAGTGGGGAAGGAGCAGGGTGTGGTGTGAGTGGGGGAGGAGCAGGGTGCGGTGTGAGTGGGGAAGGAGCAGGGTGTGAGTGGGGGAGGAGCAGGGTGCGGTGTGAGTGGGGAAGGAGCAGGGTGCGGTGTGAGTGGGGAAGGAGCAGGGTGTGGTGTGAGTGGGGAAGGAACAGGGTGTGGTGTGAGTGGGGAAGGAGCAGGTGCGGTGTGAGTGGGGGAGGAGCAGGGTGCGGTGTGAGTGGGGAAGGAGCAGGATGCGGTGTGAGTGGGGAAGGAGCAGGGTGTGGTGTGAGTGGGGGAGTAGCAGGGTGTGGTGTGAGTGGGGAAGGAACAGGGTGTGGTGTGAGTGGGGGAGGAGCTGGGTGTGGTGTGAGTGGGGAAGGAACAGGGTGTGGTGTGAGTGGGGAGTAGCAGGGTGTGGTGTGAGTGGGGGAGGAGCAGGGGGGGTGTGGTGTGAGTGGGGGAGGAGCAGGGTGCGGTGTGCGTGGGGGAGGAGCAGGGTGTGGTGTGAGTGGGGGAGGAGCAGGGTGTGGTGTGAGTGGGGGAGGAGCAGAGTTGGGGTGTCAGGTTGGTACTAATGAAGGTCAAACTATTAAGCAGAGTTTTATCACATTCACGGTACACATTACCCAAGACGAACACTTGTGTAGGATATTGCTACTGACTCACCTGATATATGGGACAAACACACAAGATAAAGAACAAATCTTTGTTTACCAACGACGCTTGACTCTGAGTTTGCTCTGCACTTACTGTCTATTTTTACTATACTTGTTGGAAGTCTTGCCATCCAACACTAGGCTTACGAGAGAAACGTCTACATTAATGAATTAGAAAGAATGTTAGATTACAGTTAGTATGTTCTAAATGGCTCCAACAAATCTCACCAAAAACATCATGCAGTGTCTGACAGGTGTTACGATGTTTCAGTTAATTTTTCAGCTTTCACATCAGTCAAAGAATATAGGAAAGGTTAATTATATTTTCGAAAGAGTTTGCCCCGGTGGGAAAATTGACTGGTTAGTGATACTCATCCTGTGGGTAAACATTATACCACAAGAGCAATACATCACAGCCCAAATTACTGACACGTTATTGCCGACGCCACCCTTGAATGTTTCAATATACAGGTATATTAATGTCATTACAATTAAGAGTCTGCGTGTCAACAGGCATACACAGTTACAATCACAAATTACCACTGTCTAATAGCAGCAAATACAAGCTGGTATCAAGATGTCGCGCTCTTCCTGGGTCAAGTACAGTGAAGTGACTCCTTGAAGTACAGTGGTAGTCACTTCCTTGAGGTTAGTCGGGTATTTTTTGTCGTTGTTGTCAGTGCGTTGTTGCAATTCTTTGTGTAACAGAATGGAATCTTTAAAAGAAAGAACAACGTGTGTGTGTGTGTGTGTGTTTGTTACCATTTTGTCCTAGGTACATGTCGATTAGACACTAGGCCTGTTGTATATGTGTGTGTGTGTGTGTGTGTAAGGAAACACTTCGAAATGTTTCGGCCCCGCCGGAAATTGAACCCGGGTCCTCTGTGCGTGAAGCGAGAGCTTTAGCCACCAGGCCACCGGGAATAAGTGTGTGTGTGTGTGTGTGTGTGTGTGTGTGTGTGTGTGTGTGTGTGTGTGAAATTCTATTTCAAGCCTGGTAAAATGGCTATTAAACTCACAAAATACTTCAGGAAGCATCTGGTGACAAAACAATGGGTCGGACACAGTGTTTTGAATGGTGTTCACAATTCAAAACAGGACAAACGTCAGTTAAGGATGATGAACACTGGTCGTCTATCACCGTCAAAAACAGACACCAACATTGAAAACGTTAGTAAGTCTATTTACGAAGATCATTGTCAGGGTATTCAGGACACTGCAAGTGCTGTGCGAATTTCTTATGGATTGTGTAAAAGAATTTTAAATAAAACTTTGAACATGAGGAGAGTGCCTACAAAATTTGTCTGGTTTGCTGACTCATGACCATAAAGACCAGTGTTTTCTGGCCAAAAACATGGCAGTCATCCGTCATCCTCTCTGCTCCCTAGATCTAGCTCCTGTGACCTCTTTCTTTCCCCAAAAATAAAAATGGCACTGCACTACGCAAAATGACACTCAGGGGGGCATTTTAACGAAGTGGAGGAGATTCAAGCAGAATCGCAGGCCACGCTAGATGCTGTTTGGAAAGAAGAGTTCTAGAATATTCCAGGAAGTAGCAGAGGCGCTGGGATCAGTGTATTGCCTCTCAAGGAGAGTACTGCGAGAGAGAAAACTTACCTAGGTGAATAGGTAAGCCTTTATATATATATATATATATATATATATATATATATATATATATATTATATATATATATATTATATATATATATATATATATTTTTTTTTTTTTTTTTCAACAAATCGGCCGTCTCCCACCGAGGCAGGGTGACCCAAAAAGAAAGAAAATACCCCCAAAAAAAATACTTTCATCATTCAACACTTTCACCACACTCACACATAATCAGTGTCTTTGTAGAGGAGCTCAGATACGACAGCTGAGAATAGTCCCTCCCAGCTGTCACTATCTCAGACCCCTCCTTTAAAGTGCAGGCATTGTACTTCCCATTTCCAGGACTCAAGTCCAACTAAATCAATTAACTGGTTTCCCTGAATCCCTTCACAAAATGTTACCCTGCTCACACTCCAACAGCTCGTCAGGTCCCAAAAACCATTCGTCTCCATTCACTCCTATCTAACACGCTCACACATGCTTGCTGGAAGCCCCTCGCCCACAAAACCTCCTTTACCCCCTCCCTTTACACCTCGGTATACGTCCGCTTTGGAATAAGTCCAACTTGGTATACTTTGGACGCGGAAATTTTTGCTTGGTATACGATCTTTGTTTGGAATACGACTCGCGTGCTAGAACTTGTATGGGTCAAAATGAGTCACGACACCGCGCGCTACCCTTGTTTACCTCTCTCTCGATGTGGAGGAGTTAGTGGAGGGGCACATGGGAAGAGCTGACCACTGAGGAGCTGCAGGAACTTGAGAAGGAGGAGCACAAGACTAAGATGGATGCACTCTCTTCAATCTCGGAAGAGGAGATAGAGGAAGCCCCTACTTCATTAATCAAGGAAATCTTTGCCAAATGGATGGACGTCAGAAACTTTGCAGAGAAGTACCACCCCAACAAAGCCCAAACAAGTCGTAATAGCATTGTCTGAAATGACCAGACAATGTCACATTTCCGAAACATCCTGAGGAGAAGGCAGAAGCAAAGTTCTTTGGACAGATTTTTAGTAAAAGTCAAACCTGGTCAGCTTCAACCAGGTCCAAATAGGAAAAAAAAAACAGAAAAGAGAAAGGGACTCTCCTTCCAAACAATAACATTTCCTCCTCCTCCCTTCTCAGCACTATCCTAGTAGGCACTCGACTCTTTTCAGCAAAGTAAAGTGAGGTTAAATTTGCATTTATTTAATCTAATTCTTTTGTATTTTAGTATTAAGCAGTGTTTATATTATTTTATACAACCCTATCATACTCCGTAGCCGAAGGGGGTGGAGCTGCCAGCCACAGGGAGACCCAGAAGACTCGCAAATATGAAGGTCTTCCCCCTTGCTATAACTTCATCCCAATAGGGTCGGAGACCCTTGGAGCGTGGGGCAAGTGTGCTCTAAAGTGTCTCAAAGAGCTGGGTGAAAAACTCATCATAGAAACCAAGGACCACAGGGCGACCAGCTTCCTCTTTCAGAGACTCAGTGTTGCGATCCAGAGGGAAAATGCCTGCAGCATTCTGGGCACGCGGCCCACTGCCGGGGAGCTGGACGAAGTATTTGACATGTAGCTCTGAGTTCTTATCTATGTTGCTTTACTCCCTAATGTATTCTTGTCAATGTATTTTATCAATGTATTTTGTCTTGAAATAAATTATATATATATATATATATATATATATATATATATATATATATATATATATATATATATATATTATTTTTTTTTTTTTTATTAACACATCGGCCGATTCCCACCAAGGCAGGGTGGCCCGAAAAAGAAAAACTTTCATCATCATTCACTCCATCACTGTCTTGCCAGAAGGGTGCTTTACACTACAGTTATAAAACTGCAACATTTACACCCTCCTTCAGAGTGCCGGCACTGTACTTCCCATCTCCAGAACTCAAGTCCGGCCTGCCGGTTTCCTGAATCCCTTCATAAATGTTACTTTGCTCACACTCCAACAGCACGTCAAGTATTAAAACCATATGCCTCCATTCACTCCTATCAAATACGCTCACACATGCTTGCTGGAAATCCAAGCCCTCGCACACAAAACTTCCTTTACCCCCTCCCTCCAACCTTTCCTAGGCCGACCCCTACCCCGCCTTCCCTCCACTACAGATTTATACACTCTCGAAGTCACTCTGTCTCGTTCCATTCTCTCTACATGTCCAAACCACCTCAACAACCCCTCCTCAGCTCTCTGGACAATCGTTTTGTTAATCCTGCACCTCCTCCTAATTTCCAAACTCCGAATTCTCTGCATTATATTCACACCACACATTGACCTCAGACATGACATCTCCACTGCCTCCAGCCTTCTCCTCGTTGCAACATTCATCACCCATGCTTCACACCCATATAAGAGCGTTGGTATAACTATACTCTCATACATTCCCTCTTTACTTCCATGGACAAGGTTCTTTGTCTCCACAGACTCCGAAGTGCTCCACTCACCCTTTTCCCCTCATCAATTCTATGATTCACCTCATCCTTCATAGACCCATCCGCCGACATGTCCACTCCCAAATATCTGAATACATTCACCACCTCCATACTCTCTCCCTCCAATCTGATATCCAATCTTTCGTCACCTATTCTTTTGTTATTCTCATCACCTTACTCTTTCCTATATTCACTTTCAATTTTCTTCTTTTACACACCCTACCAAATTCATCCACCAACCTCTGCAGCTTCTCTTCAGAATCTCCCAAAGCACAGTGTCATCAGCAAAAAGCAACTGTGACAACTCCCACTTTGTATTTGCTTCTTTATCTTTTAGCCCAACACCTCTTGCCAAGACCCTCGCATTCACTTCTCTTACAACCCCATCTATAAATATATTGAACAACCACGGTGACATCACACATCCTTGTCTAAGGCCCACTTTTACTGGAAATAGTCCCTTCCCTCCTACACACTCTAACCTGAGCCTCACTATCCTCATAAAACTCTTCACTGCTTTCAGTAACCTTCCTCCTATTCCATACACCTGCAACATCTGCCACATTGCCCCCTATCTACCCTATCATACGCCTTTTCCAAATCCATAAATGCCACAAAAACATCTTTACCCTTATCCAAATACTGTTCACCTATATGTTTCACTGTAAACACTTGGTCTACACACCCCTACCTTTCCTAAAGCCCCTTGTTCATCTGCTATCCTGCTTTCTGTTTTACTCTTAATTCTTTCAATAATAACTCTACCATACACTTTACCAGGTACACTCAACAGACTTATTCCCCTATAATTTTTGCACTCTCTTTTGTCCCTTTGCCTTTATACAAAGGAACAATACACGCTCTCTGCCAACCCCTAGGTACCTTACCCTCTTCCATACATTTATTAAATAATAGCACCAACCACTCCAAAATTATATCCCCACCTGCTTTTAACATTTCTATCTTTATCCCATCAATCCCAGCTGCCTTACCCCTTTCATTCTACCCACTGCCTCACGAACTTCCCTACACCCACAACTGGCTCTTCCACACTCCTACAAGATGTTATTCCTCCTTGCCCTACACACGAAATCACAGCTTCCTGTCTTCATCAACATTTAACAAATCCTCAAAATATTCTCTCCATCTTCCCGATACCTCTAACTCTCCATTTAATAACTCTCCTCTCCTATTTTTAACTGTCAAATCCATTTGTTCTCTAGGCTTCCTCAACTTATTAATCTCATTCCAAAACTTTTTCTTATTTTCGACAAAATTTGCTGATAACATCTCACCCACTCTCTCATCTGCTCTCTTTTTACATTGCTTCACCACTCTTTTAACCTCTCTTTTCTCTCCATATACTCTTCCCTCCTTGCATCACTTCTACTTTGTAAAAACCTCTCATATGCTAACTTTTCTCCTTACTACTCTCTTTACATCATCATTCCACCAATCGCTCCTCTTCCCTCCGCACCCACTCGCCTGTAACCACAAACTTCTGCTGAACACTCTAACACTACATTTTTAAATCTACCCCATACATTTTCGACCCCATTGCCTACCTCTCACTAGCCCATCTATCCTCCAATAGTTGTTTATATCTTACCCTAACTGCCTCCTCTTTTAGTTTATAAACCTTCACCTCTCTTTTACTTACTGATTCTATTTTCCTTGTATCCCATCTACCTTTTACTCCCACTGTAGCTATAACTAAAAAGTGATCTGATATATCTGTAGCCCTCTATAAACATGTACATCCTGAAGTCTACTCAACAGTCTTTTATCTATCAATACATAGTCCAACAAACTACTGTCATTACGCCCTACATCATATCTTGTATACTTATTTATCCTCTTTTTTTTAAAATATGTATTACCTATAACTAAACCCCTTTCTATACAAAGTTCAATCAAAGGGCTCCCATTATCATTTACACCTGGCACCCCAAACTTACCTACTACACCTCTCTGCATATATATATATATATATATATATATATATATATATATATATATATATATATATATATATATATATATATATATATATATAATATATATATAGGGGAGGTGGAATGTTCAAATGGCTTCAGAAAGAAATCTAAATATTCTTCCTTGAAGCCTTTTATCCACTTCTCCGAGGCTATGGGACCCACAATTTACACCAGAGGTGGACCCTATCAATGTATAATATGCCAATAACAATAGGATTAATCGTTTTCCCTATATTTCTTATGGGAAAATTCGTTTGGTATACATCCTGTTTGGTATAAGTCCAAGGTCCTGGAACGGATTAAGGACGTATACCGATTTACCACTGTATATATATACATACATACATACTATATATATATATATATATATATATATATATATATATATATATATATATATATATATATATATATATATATATATATATATTATTTTTTGCAGCAGTCCAGGAACTTTTTCATAGGACCTCGTACTGATTTTTTTTTTTTTTGCAAAATGCTACTATCCTGAGTTACACTGTGTCTTACAGTGTTGATACATATGTTCTGTATCAGTTCAGCAGTTTTGATATAATGCCGAGGAGTGTGTTACTCCTGCCCTCCACACACTGTACATTATGATTCCTATTGCAGTTGCTACACTAACCTGCCACTTATACTGGCAACATTAAAAGTTCTGCCTACCACCGCACCTACTCTTTGTATTTCCACCTTTCTTACCATAAACAAATGTTTCATCTAAAACAATCTTATCGTCATGTTGTGCAGATTCACTATTAACTAACACACTTTTCTATCTGAACTCGTTTTCTAGATTCTTAATTTTAATTTTCCTTGTAATCTGCTACAATATTTCTACAATCCTTTAGTCTATATTTTCTTGTTGAGATCCTATTTCTGTCAATTTATCAGCTCTCTCATTCCCTGCTATGTTTACATAAGATGGTATCCAAACTAAAGTTATAATTAGCTCATCTCTTTTTTTAATGTGTTTCCTTTTATGTCTTCCACAATATTGCTAGTGATGGTTCTGGAATTTAAACTGATCAAAGGTGATACCGAATCAGAAAATAAAACTGAGACGATTCTTATGTCTTTAATAATTTCAGTGGTCAATTTCAGGGCAACTACCTCAGTCTGGACGCTGATCAACTTTTTTTAAGACGTCTGAAGAATTTTTGTGCATGACTAGAGGAAGCAACGGGGGATCCAGCAACACCACCTGCAGGATCTACTCAACCATCGGTGAATATCAAGTCAAGACTTCCGTCAAATGCAGTGTTGACAATGACTTAGATATTCATTTATCATAACATCTGGTGGTATGTTTACCATCTCCGTTTTGGTTTTTACTTATGTTTACCAATACCTGACTTTCTTTCTGTTTCCTTACTATCATTTTACTTTCCTCGCACAGAGTTTTCCTCTGCTATGCTTAGGTTTAGGCCTACAGCAGATGCAAGATTCTTTTTTCAATTTCTTTCCTGATACTTCCTTTCATTAAATGCAATTTTTATCTCTGTTAGGAAAGTTGTTTTCGTTATTCCTTAAAAATTTTATGGCAAAAATAGAATTTAATTTGTTGAACTCTGCCACAGATGAAGACTAAGTTCAACTCTAGTTTTATAGGCTGCGGCAGGCTGAGGGCAACTTAAAAAATATTCCCCTAACTTGATTGTTAACTTAAGTTTCATGAATTTTCATTAATCAAGAGTGACGAGTACAGGTGTATCATAGCCTGTATTCTTGCTGAGGTATACAATGTACGTACATTATACTTATCATCACACTGTTTTAAGTGGCCTTAACCTATCATCACAATCTTATACTGTTTCATCTATCATCTTTTTATTACTCTTTTTCTTTCCTATAAATTCCTCTCATTTAAGAAAGTAAACAGTGACAATACCCTGGATGGAAGTATTCATCAAAAACCCGCACTCAGCAGAGGAAACTTACGAGAACGTTTCGGTCCCTCTTGGACCATCATCAAGTCATAGTTACGAAATAACTAAGAGGAAAGACAAGAATGGGAACAACGACAACCATATGAACTAACTGTATTCCTTTCTAGTGAGGTAACAATGCTCAATGAGGTCTAACAAAGACCCATTGTCACCTCTGTAATCCTCATTTTTTTGCGCTACCGCTCACAGGTAAGTTTATTCAGGTATACACAAATTGTTACATAGATTATCATACATAGCAGCATATGTGTAGAGAACCAACGATAACCAAAAAAGTCAGACAAAGTGACTTATTTCCACTGGGGATGAGCTGCGGATGCACAGTAAACTAGCGACTCAGGCGACACAACTAATTGTGAGAGGATAGAGAGGTGAAGAAGGTCGTGGGTAGCCAGGAAGAGAGAGAGGGGCAACAAAAGGTTAATTGGCCACACCAATTTGGGTAGGTTTCACGAAGACTGTCTTTTTGTCACCTAGTTGCGAGTGGCACACTTACCACGCCTCAATATAATTGATTTTAGTGACTTTGTTCATTGAGCTTAAAGAAGAACACAGAAGTGATGACACCTCCCTGGGGTGTGCCTCGTCACATCCTCCCCGGAGTGTGCCTCCTCACATCCTCCCCGGGGTGTGCCTCCTCACATCCTCCCGGGGTGTGCCTCCTCACATCCTCCCCGGGGTGTGCCTCCTCACATCCTCCCTGGGGTGTGCCTCCTCACATCCTCCCCGGGGTGTGCCTCCTCACATCCTCCCCGGGGTGTGCCTCCTCACATCCTCCCCGGGGTGTGCCTCCTCACATCCTCCCTGGGGTGTGCCTCCTCACATCCTCCCCGGGGTGTGCCTCCTCACATCCTCCCGGGGTGTGCCTCCTCACATCCTCCCGGGGTGTGCCTCCTCACATCCTCCCCGGGGTGTGCCTCCTCACATCCTCCCCGGGGTGTGCCTCCTCACATCCTCCCCGGGGTGTGCCTCCTCACATCCTCCCCGGGGTGTGCCTCCTCACATCCTCCCCGGGGTGTGCCTCCTCACATCCTCCCCGGGGTGTGCCTCCTCACATCCTCCCTGGGGTGTGCCTCCTCACATCCTCCCGGGTGTGCCTCCTCACATCCTCCCGGGTGTGCCTCCTCACATCCTCCCGGGGTGTGCCTCCTCACATCCTCCCCGGGTGTGCCCTCCTCCCACTCCTCCCCGGTGGTGTGCCTCCTCACATCCTCCCGGGTGTGCCTCCTCACATCCTCCCGGGTGTGCCTCCTCACATCCTCCCGGGGTGTGCCTCCTCACATCCTCCCGGGTGTGCCTCCTCACATCCTCCCCGGGTGTGCCTCCTCACATCCTCCCGGGTGTGCCTCCTCACATCCTCCCGGTGTGCCTCTCACATCCTCCCGGGGTGTGCCTCCTCACATCCTCCCGGGGTGTGCCTCCTCACATCCTCCCGGGTGTGCCTCCTCACATCCTCCCGGGGTGTGCTCCTCACATCCTCCCTGGGGTGTGCCTCCTCACATCCTCCCTGGGGTGTGCCTCCTCACATCCTCCCCGGGGTGTGCCTCCTCACATCCTCCCCGGGGTGTGCCTCCTCACATCCTCCCCGGGGTGTGCCTCCTCACATCCTCCCCGGGGTGTGCCTCCTCACATCCTCCCGGGTGTGCCTCCTCACATCCTCCCGGGTGTGCCTCCTCACATCCTTCGCGGGTGTGCCTCCTCATCCTCCCGGAGTGTGCCTCCTCACATCCTCCCCGGAGTGTGCCTCCTCACATCCTCCCCGGGATGCCTCCTCACATCCTCCCCGGAGTGTGCCCCCTCACATCCTCCCCGGGATGTGCCTCCTCACATCCTCTCCGGTGTGTGCCTCCTCACATCCTCCCCGAGGTGTGCCTCCTCACATCCTCCCCGGAGTGTGCCTCCTCACATCCTCCCCGAGGTGTGCCTCCTCACATCCTCCCCGGGGTGTGCCTCCTCACATCCTCCCCGGGGTGTGCCTCCTCACATCCTCCCTGTGGTGTGCCTCCTCACATCCTCCCCGGTGTGTGCCTCCTCACATCCTCCCCGAGGTGTGCCTCCTCACATCCTCCCGGGTGTGCCTCCTCACATCCTCCCGAGGTGTGCCTCCTCACATCCCTCCCGAGGTGTGCCTCCTCACATCCTCCCCGGAGTGTGCCTCCTCACATCCTCCCCGGGTGTGCCTCCTCACATCCTCCCGGGTGTGCCTCCTCACATCCTCCCGGGTGTGCCTCCTCACATCCTCCCGGGTGTGCCTCCTCACTGTATATATATATATATATATATATATATATATATATATATATATATATATATATATATATATATATATATATATATATAAATATAGTATATATATCGTGCCGAATAGGTAAAACTGGGCAATTAGCAAGAACTCATTTAAAATTTAAGTCCTTTGTAAAATTTTATCTTATACGTTTAAAGATATATTTTTTCATTTATGTTAATGTAAAAATTAATAATTTTGTACCAAAAGAACCTTAGAAAACTTACCTAACATTATTATAACAAACGCAATTTAATTTAGCCTAATCTAACTAAATATGCTTTAGATAAGTATACAAAAAGTTAATAATAAACAAACACAATGAAATATATTTTTCTTGTTAGGTTCAGAATGATTTTTGGAAATTATTGCATACATAAATTTTCGCTTGCCTTATTCGGCAAGAAGAGCGTTGCTATTTAAGCCAAAATATTTTTTTACCTATTCGGCACGACATATTATATATATATATATATATATAATATATATATATATATATATATATATATATATATATATATATATATATACACTACTGCTATCAGCACATACACATCAGTAGAGACGCAAGGCTCAAAATATTACAAAGTTCAGAGATAAGATAAGCTTTATTGAGGGGAATCAACAAATGACTTGACAAACAGTATTGTAAATTCGTCCAACACTCTTGAGGACACAAATATTTCTGACTTAATCTTTGATGACACAAGAATCAATCAGCTTCTTTACACTTGTCCAGGAAACTGATTCCTAGCTTAATTAAAATTATAATTCCAGATATACGTAATTGATAATTTTATGAATGTGTATGGTACGATATGATAATGTTTTTGTATCGTAATAAAAGTTTAAAAACCAGTATTAACAAGGCATATATTCAGTATTAACAAGACATATACTCAGTATCAACAAGACATATACTCAGTAGCAACAAGACATATACTCAGTATAAACAAGACATATACTCAGTATCAACAAGACATATACTCAGTAGCAACAAGACATATACTCAGTAGCAACAAGACATATACTCAGTATAAACAAGACATATACTCAGTATCAACAAGACATATACTCAGTAGCAACAAGACATATACTCAGTATAAACAAGACATATACTCAGTATCAACAAGACATATACTCAGTAGCAACAAGACATATACTCAGTAGCAACAAGACATATACTCAGTATAAACAAGACATATACTCAGTATCAACAAGACATATACTCAGTAGCAACAAGACATATACTCAGTAGCAACAAGACATATACTCAGTATCAACAAGACATATACTCAGTATCAACAAGACATATACTCAGTATCAACAAGACATATACTCAGTATCAACAAGACATATACTCAGTATCAACAAGACATATACTCAGTAGCAACAAGACATATACTCAGTATCAACAAGACATATACTCAGTATCAACAAGACATATACTCAGTATCAACAAGACATATACTCAGTATCAACAAGATATATACTCAGTATCAACAAGACATATACTCAGTAGCAACAAGACATATACTCAGTATCAACAAGACATATACTCAGTATCAACAAGACATATACTCAGTATCAACAAGACATATACTCAGTATCAACAAGACATATACTCAGTATCAACAAGATATATACTCAGTATCAAAGAGACATATACTCAGTATCAACAAGACATATACTCAGTATCAACAAGACATATATTTAGTATCAACAAGACACATACTCAGTATCAACAAGACATATACTCAGTATCAACAAGACACATACTCAGTATCAACAAGACATATATTCAGTATCAACAAGACATATATTCAGTATCAACAAGACATATACTCAGTATTAATGAGCCATGGTACGCGACTTCTTGCATAAAATTATGCTCACCTGCAGTGTGTGGCTCACCTGGTCTACGTGAGTGTTACATTGTGGGTACAAAAGCTGGCTAGGCTTCCACGTCACACTCCATCACAGGACGGACGGACGGACGGACGGACGGACGGACGGACGGACGGACGAAGGGACGGGTGGGAGAAGGAATCAACACACGCTCGTTGACTCTCGCTTTGCTTTAAGATCACACAAGTGGTATCTTGGCAGCATCTCAAGTGAGAGGCAGCAGCATCCACTCAGTGTTATCTTACACAGCTCTATCATGTGCTCAAATATTCCTCCATAAGGACCTCTTGTAACACACTTGATGAACCTCCACTTTACAAGCGTTTAAATAATACTCATTCATCCTCTCACCACTCACATGATAGCACTCGCCCGAAAATATTTATAAACATTTGCAATATATATATATATATATATATATATATATATATATATATATATATATATGATTTTTGCGAAATTATTGCATACACAAATTTTCGATTGCCTTATTCGGCAAGACGATCGTTGCTATTTAAGCCAAAATCGCAAGTTTTACCTATTCGGCACGATATATATATATATATATATATATATATATATATATATATATATATGAGAGAGAGAGAGAGAGAGAGAGAGAGATGAAGCAATGTAAAAAGAGAGCAAATAAGAAAAAGTTTTGGAGTGAGATTAATAAGTTGAGAAAGCCTAGGAAACGAATGGATATCTTAGTTAAAAATAGGAGAGGAGAGTTATTAAATGGAGAGTCACAGGTATCGGGAAGATGGAGGGAATATTTTGAGGAATTGTTAAATGTTGATGAAGACAGGGAATCTGTGATTTCGTGTATAGGGCAAGGAGGAATAACATCTTATAGGAGTGAGGAAGAGCCAGTTGTGAGTGTGGGGAAAGTTCGTGGGACAGTGAGTAGAATGAAAGGGGGTAAAACAGCTGGGATTGATGGGATAAGATAGAAATGTTAAAAGCAGGTGGGGATATAGTTTTGGAGTGGTTGGTGTTTTTATTTAATAAATGTATGGAAGAGGCTACGGTACCTAGGGACTGGCAGAGAGCATGCAAAGTTCCTTTGTATAAAGGCAAAGGGGACAAGAGAGTGTAAAAATTACAGGGGAATAAGTCTGTTAAGTATACCTGATAAAGTGTATGGTAGAGTTAATACTGAAAGTATTAAGAGTAAGACGGAGAGCAGGATAGCAGATGAACAAGGAGGCTTTAGGAAGGGTAGGGGGTGTGTAGACCAAGTGTTTACAGTGAAACATATAGGTGAACAGTATTTAGAGAAAGGTAAAGAGGTTTTTGTGGCATTTATGGATTTGGAAAAGGCGTGTGATAGGGTGGATAGGGAGGTAATGTGGCAGATGTTGCAAATTTATGGAATAGGAGGTAGGTTATTGAAAGCGGTATGTAGGCGAGAGGGAGATTATTTCCCAGTAAAAGTAGGCCTTAGACAGGGATGAGTGATGTCACCGTGGTTGTTCAATATATTTATAGATGGAATTGTAAGAGAAGCGAATGCTCGGGTGTTGGCAAGAGGTGTGGGGTTAAAAGATAAAGAATCTAACACAAAGTGGGAGTTGTCACAGTTGCTCTTTGCTGATGACACTGTGCTTTTGGGGGGTTCTGAAGAGAAGTTGCAGAGGTTGGTGGATGAGTTTGGTAGGGTATGTAAAAGAAGGAAATTAAAAGTGAATATAGGAAAGAGTAAGGTGATGAGGATAACAAAAAAAATAGATAACGGAAGATTGGATATCAGATTGGAGGGAGAGAGTATGGAGGAGGTGAATGTGTTCAGATATTTGGGAGTGGATGTGTCAGCAGATGGGTATATGAAGGATGAGGTGAATCATAAAATTAACGAGAGGAAAAAGGTGAGTGGTTCACTGAGGAGCTTGTGGAGACAGAACTTTATCAATGAAAGCAAAGAGGGGAATGTATGAGAGTATAGTCATACCAACACTCTTGTATGAGTGTGAGACATGGGTTGTGAGTGTTGCAACAAGGAGAAGGCTGGAGGCAGTGGAGATGTCATGTCTGAGGTCAATGTGTGGTGTGAATATAATGCAGAGAATCTGTAGTTTGGAGATTAGGAGGAGGTGTGGGATTATCAAAACTATTATCCAGAGAGCTGAGGAGGGGTTATTGAGATGGTTTGGACATATAGAGAGGATGGAACAAAATAGAATGACTTTGAAAGTGTATAAATCTGTAGTGTTAGATAGGAGCGAATTTAGACAAATGGATTTTTAGGACTTGACGTGCTGTTGGAGTGTAGGCAAGGTAACATATATGAGGGTTTCAGGGAAACTGGCAGGCCGGACTTGATTCCTGGAGATGGGAAGTACAGTGCCGGCACTCTGAAGGAGGGGTGTTAATGTTGCAGTTTTGTAGCTGTAGTGTAAGCACGCCTCTGGCAAGACAATGATGGAGTGAGTGCCTTATTCGGCAAGACGATCGTTGCTATATATATATTCTTTTCATAAGACTTCTTTGAAGCAGAAGTCACTGTTGTTAAGTCCTAAACATCATTCTAAGTCAAGTTATTCCTAGGTTCTGATATCACAAGTCACCTCAGCCACTGATAAACTTAACCACAAGTGTCACCTCAGTCACTGGTAAACTTAACCACAAGTGTCACCTCAGTCACTGGTAAACTTAAACACAAGTAAACTTAAGCACTGGTAAACTTAAGCACAAGTGTCACCTCAGTCACTGGTAAACTTAACCACAAGTGTCACGTCAGTGACTGTTAAACTTAAGCACAAGTGTCACCTCAGTCCCTGGTAAACTTGAGTTTGCCACACACCCACCTTGATCAACGCCACCAGACACTGCCAAAAACATACCCCCTTCCCTCTCGTCATAACCAAGGGCATCCTCGCATCCCTAATCATCTCTCTCACGTCTCAAACAGCCCAAGTACACCTCATCTGTTTATCAGGGATGTCCCGAAGTATTGGTATCGGTATCGGCCATTTTTTACGGTATTGGTGAAAAAATAGCCGATACTTTTACAATAATAATATTACAAGTCTCATTAAAAATATTAAAATTAACACTCTACCTCACGATAGTGAAAGTTACTTACACACACACACACACACGTGACCCTTGCAACCACAAATAGCCATATGTACACACGCACACACACAGGAGCCATACATAGCTTTAAGAAGAGGTACGATAAGGCTATTGGAACCGGGAAATTGGACCTAATACCGACCAGCGAAGAGGCGGGGTCAGGAGCTGTGAATCGACCCCTGCAATCACACAGTTGAGTACACTCACATGCGCACACTATCGACAAGTGCCTTTGACAACCGACCAAGTAATAACATCATCATCTCAGAGAAAATAAGTTACTTAATATTTAATCTTCCTGTGTTATTTAATGCCCATTGTTGAATAAACATTCCCTTGTATATTAAACATTGTCATTATAATTATAAAAATAAACAAATGAACCCACACATAGGAGAGAGAAGTTTATGACGCGTTTGGGTCCGATTTGGACTATTTACAAGTGACACTGACACACGAGAGTGAGAGAGCCAGTATATACAAGAGAGGAGGACAGGGACGGGAGAGAGAGAGGAAGTAAGAAGTGGTGAAGTAGTGGTAGAGGTAATGCTGATAGTGGAAGTACTAGTAGAAATAGTAGTGGTAGTAGAAAGTAGGGGAGTAGCATTTAGTGGCACAAGAGACAGAAAGGGGAGTGAAGGGAGGCGATGGTAGTGGCAGAAGTAGTAGTGGTGGTGTTGGTGGTAGTAGTAATAGTAATGAAGTGGTAGTCGTAGCAATAGTAGTGGAAATAGAAGGTGAGTAAGTCTAAGGGCAAGAAAAAGAGCACTGCAGGAGAGCTAAGAACCCACAAGGGCGGGACCAAAAGCACAGGAAAAAACTGAAGGAGAGAACACAGCTAGGAAGAAGAAAGGAACACAAAGAAAAATAATGAAAGGAGAAGAGGTAGGGAGAGAAGGAGAAGAAAAGATCAGGTCAAGTCACGAGTGTTCTAAAGTTTGGAACATTTGAGACTGTAATGAGAAAGGAAGACATCTAGAGACAAAGCCACGACTAAGACTCATATTAGGAAAGTTGTGTATAAGGGATGATTTAACAACGACGACTGTGAAGAGTAGAAGAAGAGTAGACGGTTTTAGCAGAGGACCAGTCATTAAGCTGACTGTGATCTTTGGCATGACACCATGTTAGAGATCACCATTATTGGTGTCGGTAAGTCTAACAAAATAGGTGTTAGACTTGTCGACACCATTAATATTCATTTCTGTCATGCCAAAGATCACAGTCAGTTTAATGACTGGTCCTCTGCTAAAGCCGTCTACTCTTCTACTCTTCACAGTCGTCGTTGTTAAATCATCCCTTTTACACAACTTTCCTAATATGAGTCTTAGTCGTGGCTTTGTCTCTAGATGTCTTCCTTTCTCATTACAGTCTCAAATGTTCCAAACTTTAGAACACTCGTGACTACCTGACTTTTCCTCTCCTACCTCTTCTCCTTCATATTTTCTTTGTGTTCCTTTCTTCCGCCTAGCTGTGTTCTCTTCTTCAGTTTTTCCTGTGCTTTTGGTCCCGCCCTTGTGGTTCTAGCCTCCTGCAGTGCTCCTTTCTTGCCCTAGACTACTCACCTTCTACTTCCACTACTATTGCTACGACTACCACTTCATTACTACTACTACTACTCTACTATCGCCTCCCTTCACTCCTTCTGTCTCTTGTGCCACTAAAAACTACTCCCCCTACTGTCTACTACCATTATTACTTCTACTACTACTTCCATTACCAGCATTATCTCTACCACTACTTCTTCACTTCTTTCTTTCTTCCTCTCTCTGTCCCGTCCCTGTCCCCCTCTCCTATATATACTGGCTCCCTCACTCTCGTGTGTTAGTGTGACTTGTAAATGGTCCAAATTAGATCGAAACAACGTCGTCGTAAGCTCCTCTCTCCTATAATTTTGATGATCCTCCCATCTCTAGTGTTTATATAACGAGAGAGAGAGAGAGAGAGAGAGAGAGAGAGAGAGAGAGAGAGAGAGAGAGAGAGAGAGAGAGAGAGAGAGAAAGAGAGGTTAGGTTAGGTAAGGTTCGTCAGGAAACAGGACAAGTGTTTCTTGACGCAGGTCTTAGTCAGATGATGACCCACCGTTGGAGCTTTTGGTCATCTGACCGAGGCCTTCCGCTGGCTTACCGGTCTATTCCTTTAAAAGTATGGTCATAATTATAAACATTTAGTTCTTAACCAGAGAGAGAGACAGACAGAGACAGATACAGAAAGACAGAAAGACAGAGAGAGAGAAGAGAAGAGAGAGAGAGAGAGAGAGAGAGAGAGAGAGAGAGAGAGAGAGAGAGAGAGAGAGAGAGAGAGAGAAGACAGACAGACAGACAGGAGAGAGAATCACTAGCCAGGCCAGACTTTTATATTATAGTGCAGGAGACCACTGGCATGCTCTCTCTCTCTTAGTCACCCATTTAAACAGACCAAAGGGTACCTTCAGGAGGAGGGAGGGACGGACGGACGGATGGAGGAGTTGGAGGGAGGATAGGGTGTTCGTGGGAGGGAGGGAGGGAGGGAGGGAGGACGGATGGAGGAGGTTGGAGGAGGAAGGGGGTCTGGGAGGGAGGGAGGGGGGCGGACGGATGGAGGGAGGGTTGGAGGGAGGGATATAGGGTGTGTTCGTGGGAGGGAGGGAGGGAGGGACGGACGGATGGAGGGAGGGTTGGAGGGAGGGATATAGGGTGTGTGCGTGGGAGGGAGGGAGGGAGGGACGGACGGATGGAGGGAGGGATGGGGGGAGGGATATAGGGTGTGTGCGTGGGAGGGAGGGAGGGAGGGGGGAGGGTAAGATGTCTCCACAGTTATCATCACACACACAAGGACACACTCTCTCACAACCGCACACACTGTCTCTTCAGGGGAGGCTGCCTTCATGCTTGTCAACGGCTCCTGATCCTGAGAATTGGAGCTACTCTCCTCTTCGGATCAAACCTGATTACCTCCCTTTTCCCAAGCGCTAAGTGACCCCCCCTAAGCATTTAGCGCTTCCCCCATGAATACATTACTTCAAAACTACACATGTTTGCATAACCAGCAACATTATATAAGACAGCCACACGCAACTAAAATCTCCTCTGATTCTGCTCTATGGTGTCTGGAGGACTTTAATGATCGCTACTTCTAAACAGCGCCGTCTGGTCTTGTCATCGTCTTTAATACATAGTCTCCTCTGCACAAAGGGGCTTTGGGCTGAGAGCAGCGAGCACCAACAGCTAGGTCAATCATGCCAGCAACCGGGAAGCCTGCTCTGGGACCGAGGAGACCTTAGAGACGTCTACAGGTAACCTACAACTATACTTGTCAGCAGTACCTGTCATTCAACGTAAACTGATACATGAAACTCTTGTCCAGTGACTAGCGGACAGAGGATCGAGCCTCCAGCACTCTTCGTGCTGAATGGCCAACACGACAGAAGGCTTCACATAAATAATAATAACAATAACAATATAATAATAATAATAATAATTATTATTATTATTATTACCATGGTATCAGATACCACACCATGGTATAAGATAGTACACCATGGTATCATACCACACCATGGTATCAGATACCACACTATGGTATCAGATGCTATGGTGTGGTATGATACCATGGTAGCTAGAACTGAGTATACTACAAACTCTAATCACACAATAGAGCGGAAAAGTAATGTGAAGGACTTGGGAGTGTTAATGTCAGAGGATCTCATCTTCAAGGATCACAAGTGTCACTATCACATATGCCAGGAAAATGTTAGGATGGATAATGAGAACCTTCAAAACAATAATGCTGTACACTAATATTCTGGGTCCTTTATTGTTCCTATGTTATGTAAGCTTTTACTCTATGCAGATGACAGTGCTTTGTTAGTGTCAGGTAAAGACCCACAAGATATAGCTAATGTACTGTCACTAGAACTAGAGTCCTGCATTATTATTATAATAAAAAAGCGCTAAACCCATTAGGGTCATACAGCGCTGCAGGGCAGGGGGTGATGCAGAATCATATTAGGCTAGAGTCATACAGTAGACAACAAATTATCGTTACACCTCGGGAAAACGGAAGCCATACTCTTTGGCACGAAAAATAAATGGAAAAGGGTAAATAATTTTAATGTCTAGTGTAAAGGGAAACCATCACTTCAGTTGTCTTCAGTGAAATATCTGGGAATTCCCTTTGACCCAAACATGTCAGGAGAATTGATAAGAAACAGTGCAGTAAAGAAAGCGAATGCCAGACTAAAGTTCCTCTACAGACAAACACAGTGTCCGTACTGAGGCTCGCAGGACCCATGTCTAGCTCTTATACAATGTCATATTGATTACTCTTGTTCTTCATGGTACTCTGCCTTAACAAACAAACAAAAATGAAAGATAGGCTACAAATCACCCAGAACAAAATGGTAAGATTCATCCTGGACCTGGGTCCAAGAGCATGAAATCCAGAGTGATTTTCTGTGAGCAGATTAGGGACCAGTCCCTCTAGGATTTTCCAGGTGCGGATTATGCTGTCAAGGCTGGGAACCAAAGGAATTATAGTGCTAGAGGAAGGGAGCACAGCTTCGTACTACCCACAGTAGGTGGTCAGGCTTCAAACACCTTTTATTGTACAGTAATAAAGGAGTGGAACGGACTGCCTGCACGTGTCATAGCATGAACCAGTTCAGGAAGAGAACCAAAAGGTACCTAATGAATGTAGCGACAGAAAGGGAGGAGAGTGACTCCTTGTATAGTTAACATACATGTACCTATTACTGTGATCTTATCCTCTCTTTAATGTTAATGTAAATAACTCAGTTTACCTTATTCCTAGTACATCTCCTTTTATTGTAACTGCCTGTCACATAGTTGAGTTACTTAGCTGTTATAACTTTTAAGGTTTAAATAAGATATTACATGGACAACAGTGCAAATGGGTTATCCTAGGTAATCTACACATATGATTCTATGTATTATAATTTATGTAACTGTATTTATGTGTACCTATATCTGTATAAACTTACTAACAGCTCCAGTCAAGGCAGGTGAAATCGCACATCTAGACAATGTATAGAGAACCTTCACTGCACATATAAGTTCCGTCAAACACCTTAATTGCTGGGAACGCTTGGAATCACTTGACTTGTATTCACTGACGCACAGTCGATACAGATACATCATAATCTATACCTGAAAAATCTTAAGAGGGACTGGTCCCAAATCTGCACACAGAAATCACTCCCTACGAAAGCAAAAGTCTGGACAGACGTTGCAATATACCCCAATGCATAGTAGGGGCGCCATTAGTACACAAAGAGAAAACACAATAAATGTCCGGGGCCCACCAATAGCCTCCTGGCTGCCTTCAAGAGGAGCTGGACAGATACCTAAAGTCAGTACCTGATCAGCCGGGCTGATGGGCGTACGTTGGACTACGTGCGGCCATCAATAACAGCATGATTGATCAGGCCCTGATCCACCGGGAGGCCTGGTCAAGGACTCGGCCGCGGGGGCGTTGACCCCCAGAACATCCTCCAGGTATTTAAGAAGACCATGTATCAGATACCACACCAATGGTTGTGTATGGAATCCTTAACTGATTTGATAAAGCCCAGTGTGTGTGCAAAACGTTGTCAATAAAGCCCAGTGTGTGGGCAAAACGTTGTCAATAAAGCCCAGTGTGTGGGCAAAACGTTGTCAATAAAGCCCAGTGTGTGGGCAAAACGTTGTCAATAAAGCCCACTGTGTGGGCAAAACGTTGTCAATAAAGCCCAGTGTGTGGGCAAAACGTTGTCAATAAAGCCCAGTGTGTGGGCAAAACGTTGTCAATAAAGCCCACTGTGTGGGCAAAACGTTGTCAATAAAGCCCAGTGTGTGGACAAAACGTTGTCAATAAAGCCCAGTGTGTGGGCAAAACGTTGTCAATAAAGCCCAGTGTGGGCAAAACGTTGTCAATAAAGCCCAGTGTGTGGGCAAAACGTTGTCAATAAAGCCCAGTGTGTGGGCAAAACGTTGTCAATAAAGCCCAGTGTGTGGGCAAAACGTTATCAATAAAGCCCACTGTGTGGGCAAAACGTTGTCAATAAAGCCCAGTGTGGAGGACGAAACGTCTCCTCGAAGAGACTGAGAGAACAGCCACACCAGCTCTGTTGGACCGAAACCTCTGAAGCTGTTGAACCATCACTGACATACTTGACACTGTCCTCAGTGTCTTACTGTTGAACCACCACTGACATACTTGACACTGTCCTCAGTGTCTTACTGTTGAACCATCACTGACATACTTGACACTGTCCTCAGTGTCTTACTGTTGAACCATCACTGACATACTTGACACTGTCCTCAGTGTCTTACTTTTGAACCATCACTGACATACCTGACACTGTCCTCAGTGTCTTACTGTTGAACCATCACTGACATACTTGACACTGTCCTCAGTGTCTTACTGTTGAACCATCACTGACATACTTGACACTGTCCTCAGTGTCTTACTTTTGAACCATCACTGACATACCTGACACTGTCCTCAGTGTCTTACTGTTGAACCATCACTGACATACTTGACACTGTCCTCAGTGTCTTACTGTTGAACCATCACTGACATACCTGGCACTGTCCTCAGTGTATTACTGTTGAACCATCACTGACATACCTGGCACTGTCCTCAGTGTCTTACTGTTGAACCATCACTGACATACCTGACACTGTTCTCAGTGTCTTACTGTTGAACCATCACTGACACACTTGGCACTGTCCTCAGTGTCTTACTGTTGAACCATCACTGACACACTTGGCACTGTCCTCAGTGTCCTACTAGAGTCTCCCAGCACAACCTGGTAAATATTAGCACTGCTGTGTGTCAAATCCAACCCTCGTGACGTAAATACTGTACAGAACACAATACACACATACTGTACAGAACAGTGCAGCTGCAGATTACCGATGGATCCAATTTGGCTGAATAATGACAAAAAGAGATGAGATTTTTCAAGCAGTTTAGCTTTTCGTAGATTTCTATCAAATTATGGCTAGACAAAGACCTACTCGAGCGTAACGGCGTCTTAATCAAAAGTTTGCTCCGTACTGTGTAATATCCATAAACAATCATGTTGATAAATAAAAATCACAGTGATTAATAAAATAATCACGCTGATAAATACAAAAATCACGTTGATAAATAAAAATTACACTGGTAAATAAAAATTACACTGATAAATAAAAAATCACGTTATAAATAAAAAATCACGTTAAATACAAAAATCACGTTAAATACAAAAATCACACTGACAAATAAAAAATAACGTTAATACAAAAATCACGTTGATAAATAAAAATTACACTGATAAATAAAAAATCACGTTAATTACAAAAATCACGTTAAATACAAAAATCACACTGACAAATAAAAAATCACGTTAATACAAAAATCATGTTGATAAATAAAAATCACGTGGATAAATACAAAAATCACATTGATAAATAAAAATCACATTGATAAATAAAAAATCACGTTGATAATACAAAAATGACCTTAATACAAAAATTACTGATAAATAAAAATCACCTTGATAAATACAAAAATCACGTAGATAATACAAAAATCTTGTTGATAAATACAAAAATTACTGATAAATAAAAAAATCACGTTGATAAATACAAAAATCACATTGATAATACAAAAATCACGTTGATAATACAAAAACCACATTGATAAATACAAAAATCACGTTGATAATACAAAAACACATTGATAAATACAAATATCAAGTTGATAAATACAAAAATTACTGATAATACAAAAATCACGTTAATACAAAAATCACGTTGATAATACAAAAATCACGTTGATAAATAAAAAATCATGTGGATAATTGCAAAAATCACGCGGATAAATAAAAAAAATCACTTCTATAAATACAAATAAATCACGTGGATAAATACGATAATTATGTAGATAAATGCAAAAATCATATGAATACAAAAAATCACGTGGGTAAATAAAAAATCAACTGAATATTAATAAAAAATAACGTGAGTATATGAAAAAAACAAATAAGAAAAAAATCACTTTGGCAAAGGAAAAGTGATATAGGAAAACCAAAAATACCGCAGGAATATAATTATATATGCAAGGAAATGCGTAACATTATGACTACCAGTGAACGAAGATCCCTGAAACATGAACCCTACTTAGTGAAACACTGCCTTCCCACCCTTGGTGTTCCACATGTATACGTGTATATCATTGTTTGTAACACTCCCCGCTGACACCAACGATAACATCTGCTATCTCGCCTCCTCCAGGAAATCAATTTCACCAGCGCTCACTCTCGTAGGGATATTTTTGTTCTTTTATGAGTTCATTAGGGAGACAAGAGGTGCGGACACGAGTAGAACTGCACTGAAGCGTCACCTATCATTAATGAGAACAACTCACATATATACTATAATGTTGTTACACTCTATGTATAAATACCTACTAAAATATTTTACCAGTTGTTTTTAATCAGCCACTAATTAATATACTCAGTATCTTAGGAAGTTCTGACAGTATCTTATTAATGTCACATGAGAACATAAGAGTGAAGTAATATTGTAGTAGGCCTATGTGCCCATGCTAGGCAAAGTTCAACTTTCCTAGCATGTGTGTGTGTGTACTCACCTAGTTGTGGTTGCAGGGGTCGAGTCACAGCTCCTGGCCCCGAGTGTGTGTGTGTGTTTTATATATATATATATATATATATATATATATATATATATATATATAAATATAAATATTTATATATATATATATATATATATATATATATATATATATATATATATATATATATATATATATATATGTGTGTGTGTGTGTGTGTGTGTGTGTAGGCAAAACAATCACAGGGGGAGTTGAATGATAGCTCTAGGTCTTTCACGTTGCAATCAACACATCAGGAGCTTGCAACATTGAAGAAATAAGAGTAGGAAATCCAGGAAGGTTCGTTCATGTGAATGGCTCTCCCAAGGATAACAGGAGTCGGCACCGAGTGCCAGACAAAGCAGACAGCTTTATTTTCATATTCCGTAATATGGTGTCTGCTTTCTATAGCACTTGGCACCCTTCTCGGCACCGAGTGCAGTTATCCTTGGGACAAACATTCACATGAAAGGACCTTCCTGGACTTTCTACTCTTATTTCTGCAACATTGTAAGCTTCTGATGATGTGTTGATTGCAACACGAAAGGCCTAGAGCGATCATTCAACCCCCCTCCCCTTGTGGTTGTTTTGCATATTGAATAGCTTGTTCGTGATTATAAACACGTAGTTTAGTATCATACCTAAACTGTATACTAAAGTATGCTTGCTCGGCGGCGTGCTTGACACTCATGCATCCTTAATGACTCTTGCAGTCGATACGCATAAGAAACCTAATAAACCAACTAGTTAACAATCAGTTAACAAGCTTGTTAGCAATCAGTTAACAAGCTTGTTAACAATCAATTAACAAGCCTCGGACAGAGTGTAATACAACTGATAATATTCTCCAGGGGGACGAACTAGTGAGGATCAGAGATGAGTAGAGCTCCTGTGTCTCCTGCTGAAGGTTTTAGTCTGGAGGTTGAAGGTGCTCGTCAGGACAGACACACCTGACCACGGAGCTAAATTTTTCGGTCCCAAGACCGAAATGTCTTCAGTAACAGGTGTCGTGAGAGAACGCTTTTATCTCCCATATCAAAACTTTGAGGTCCAGTCTCTGGACCCTATATATACCTCTGTAATCTGCAAATACCTTTGTAACTTGTCATGATTGTGACCATCTGAGTTCATTACCTTTGTAACTTGTTCAGCTATCAAACTTTGAGGCCCAGTCCCTGGACCCATTATGTACCTCTGTAATCTTTTGACTACCGCCCACAGGATGGGTATGGGGTGACTACCGCCCACAGGATGGGTATGGGGTGACTACCGCCCACAGGATGGGTATGGGGTGCATAATAAAGATATCAAACTAACTGACTGTCCCATACTCTTCCGAGTTGTCATATATTCACTGCCTACTTACTACCTAAGAGCTGTTCTCCCTGGGGTGGTGCTGGTCTGGCCTCCCTGGGGTCGTGCTTGTCTGATCTCCCTCCGGTGGTGCTGGTCTGCCCTCCCTGAGGTGGTGCTCGTCTGGCCTCCCTGGAGTGGTGCTGGTCTGGCCTCACAGGGGTGGTGCTGGTCTACAATCTCAGGGGTGGTGTTGGGCTGGCCTCCCTGGGGTGGTGCTGGTCTGGCCACCCTGGGGTGGTGCTGGTCTGGCCACCCTGGGGTGGTGCTGGTCTGGCATCCCTGGGGGGTGTTGGGCTGGCCTCCCTGGAAGGGGTGCTGGGCTGGCCTCCCATTGGGTGGTGTTCGACTAGTCTCCCTGGGTTGGTGCTGGTCTGGCCTCTCTGGGGTGGTGTTGGGCTGCCCTCCCCATGGTGGGTGCTCGTCTGCCCTCCGTTTGGTGGTGCTGGTCTGCCCTTCATGGGGAGGAGGTGGTCTGCCCTCCCCCTGGGATGATGCTAGTTTGTCCTCCCACTGGGTTGGTGCTTGTCCTGCCCTCTAGCTGGGGTGGTGCTGGTCTGCCCTCCCTCAAGGGTGGTGCAGGTCTGCCCTCCCCCTGGGGTGGTGCTTGTCCTGCCCTCCAGCTGGGGTGGTGCTGGTCTGGCCTCCCTGGGGTGGTGCTGGTCTGGCCTCCCTGGGGTGGTGCTGGTCTGGCCTCCCTGGGGTGGTGCTGGGCTGGCCTCCCTGGGGTGGTGCTGGGCTGGCCTCCCTGGGGTGGTGCTGGGCTGGCCTCCCTGGAGTGGTGTTGGTCTGGCCTCCCTGGGGTGGTGCTGGTCTACAATCCCAAAGGTGGTGCTGGGCTAGCCTCCCTGGGGTGGTGCTTGTCTGCCCTTCCTGGGGTGGTGCTGCTCTGCCCTCCCTGGGAAGGAGGAGGTCTGCCCTTCCCCTGGGATGATGCTGGTCTGCCCTTCCCCTGGAGGGTGGTGTTGGTCTGCCCTCTCCCTGGGTTGGTGCTTGTCTGCCCTCCCCCTGGGGTGGTGCTGGGCTGGCCTCCAACTGGGGTGGAGCTGGTCTGCCCTCCCCCTGGGGTTGTGCTGGTCTGCCCTCCCCCTGGGATGGTGCTGGTCTGTCCTCCTCCTGGGGCAGTGCTGGTCTGCCCTACCCCTGGGGTGGTGCTGGTCTGCTCTCCCCCAAGGGTGGTGCAGGTGTGCCCTCCCTTTGGGGTGGTGCTTGTCTGCCCTCCCTTTCTGGTGGTGCTGGTCTGCCCTCCCTTTGGGGTGGTGCTGGTCTGCCCTCCCTTTGGGGTGGTGCTGGTCTGCCCTCCCCCTGTGGTGGCGCGGGTCTGCCCTCCCCCATGGGTTGTGCTGATTTGCCCTCCCCCAAGAGTGGTGCTGGTCTGCCCTCCCCCTGGGGTTGTGCTGGGCTGCCCTTTCCCTGGGGGGTGCTGGGCTGCCCTTTCCCTAGGGGGTGCTGGGCTGCCCTTCCCCTGGAGAGGTGCTGGGCTGCCCTTCCCCTTGGGGGGTGCTGGGCTTCCCTTTCCCTGGGGGGTGCTAGGGCTGCCCTTTCCCTGGGGGGGTGCTGGGCTGCCCTTCCCCTGGAGAGGTGCTGGGCTGCCCTTTCCCTGGGGGGGGGGTGCTGGGCTTCCCTTCCCCTGGGGGGGTGCTGGGCTGGCCTTGGGCTGCGCCATTATTTCTCTCATGTGTAAATCTAACTAAAAATAGTCAGACCGGTGCGTCGAGTTTTTGCTCTACCCTTTACAGTCACTGGGTGGTAGTAGTGGTAGTGGTGGTGGTACTGGTGGTGGTAGTGGTGGTGGTGGTATGGTGGTGGGTGGTGGTGGTAGTGGTGGTGGTAGTGGTGGTGGTACTGGTGGTGGTAGTGGTGGTGGTGGTGATGGTTGTGGTACTGGTGGTGGTAGTGGTAGTGGTGGTGGTAGTGGTGGTGGTAGTAGTGGTAGAGGTGGTGGTAGTGGTGGTGTTAGTAGTGGTAGTACTTGTGGTGGTAGTAGTATTGGTGGTGGTGGTGGTGGCGGCAGTGGTAGTAGTAGCAGCGGTGGTGATGATAGTAGTAGTGGGGGTAGTGGTGGTGGAATTTTTGGTGTTGGTACTGATCGTGGTGGTAATGGTGGTGGTTTTAGTAATGATGATAGTGGGAGTGGTAATTGTGGTGTTAGCGATAATGGTGGTGGTGGTAGTGGTAATAATGGTGGTGGTGGTAGTGGTAATAATGGTGGATAGGGTGGTAATAATAGTAGAGAGGGTGGTGGTGGTAGTGGTAATAATGGTGGTGGTGGTAGTGGTAATAATGGTGGTGGTGGTAGTGGTAATAATGGTGGTGGTGGTAGTGGTAATAATGGTGGAGAGGGTGGTGGTAGTAGTGGTAATAATGGTAGAGAGGGTGGTGGTGGTAGTGGTAATAATGGTGGAGAGGGTGGTTGTGGTAATGGTGGCGTTTTTAATTGTGGTGGTGGTGGTAGTAATGGTGGTGAGGTTAGTAGTTGTGACGGTAGTAGTTATGGTGAGGGTAGTAGTTGTGAAGGTAGTAATGGTGAGGGTAGTAGTTGTGAAGGTAGTAATGGTGAGGGTAGTAGCTGTGGTGAGGGTAGTAGTTGTGGTGAGAGTAGTAATTGTGGTGAGGGTAATAGTTGTGGTGAGGGTAGTTGTGGTGAGGGTAGTTGTGGTGAGGGTAGTAGTTGTGATGAGAGTAGTAGTTGTGGTGAGGGTAATAGTTGTAATTAGGGTAGTACTTGTGGTGAGGGTAGTAGTTGTGGTGAGAGTAGTAGTTGTGGTGAGGGTAGTAGTCGTGGTGAGGATAGTAGTTGTGGTGAGAGTAGTAGTTGTGGTGAGGGTAGTAGTTGTGGTGAGGGTAGTTGTGGCGAGAGTAGTAGTTGTGGTGAGGGTAGTAGTTGTGGTGAGGGTAGTTGTGGTGAGAGTAGTAGTTGTGGTGAGGTTAGTAGTTGTGGTGAGGGTAGTTGTGGCTAGAGTAGTAGTTGTGGTGAGAGTAGTAATTGTGGTGAGGGTAATAGTTGTGGTGAGGGTAGTTGTGGTGAGGGTAGTTGTGGTGAGGGTAGTTGTGGTGAGGGTAGTTGTGGTGAGGGTAGTAGTTGTGATGAGAGTAGTAGTTGTGGTGAGGGTAATAGTTGTAGTTAGGGTAGTACTTGTGGTGAGGGTAGTAGTTGTGGTGAGAGTAGTAGTTGTGGTGAGGGTAGTAGTTGTGGTGAGGATAGTAGTTGTGGTGAGAGTAGTAGTTGTGGTGAGGGTAGTAGTTGTGGTGAGGGTAGTTGTGGCGAGAGTAGTAGTTGTGGTGAGGGTAGTAGTTGTGGTGAGGATAGTAGTTGTGGTAAGGGTAGTAGTTGTGGTAAGGGTAGTAGTTGTGGTGAGGATAGTAGTTGTGGTAAGGGTAGTAGTTGTGGTGCGGGTAGTAGTTGTGGTGAGAGTAGTAGTTGTGGTGAGGGTAATAGTTGTGGTGAGGATAGTAGTTGTGGTAAGGGTAGTAGTTGTGGTGAGGGTAGTAGTTGCGGTGAGAGTAGTAGTTGTGGTGAGGGTAATAGTTGTGGTGAGGGTAATAGTTGTGGTGAGAGTAATAGTTGTGGTGAGGGTAGTAGTTGCGGTGAGAGTAGTAGTTGTGGTGAGGGTAATAGTTGTGGTGAGAGTAGTAGTTGTGGTGAGGGTAATAGTTGTGGTGAGGGTAATAGTTGTGGTGAGGACACGGCAAATCTCCAAGAAGATATAAACCAAGTTTTCCAATGGGCAACAGAGAACAATATGATGTTCAATGAAGACAAATTCCAACTACTCCGTTATGGAAAACTGGAGGAGATAATAATTATAAGTGAGTATACTACAAACTCTGATCATTCAATAGAGCGGAAAAGTAATGTGAGGGACCTGGGAGTGGTAATGTCTGAGGATCTCACTTTCAGTGATCACAACAGTGCCACTATCACAACTGCGAAGAAAATGATAGGATGGATAATGAGAACGTTCAAAATAAGAGATGCCAAGCCAATGATGATCCATTTTAAATCACTTGTTCTCTCTAAGCTGGAATACTGCTGTACATTAACATCTCCATTCAAAGCAGGTGAAATTGCAGATATAAAGAATGTACAGAGAACCTTTACTGCACATATAATTTCCATCAAACACCCTAACTACTGGGAACGTTTGGAAGCACTTGACTTGTACTAACTGGAACGCAGGCGAGAGAGATATATCATAATATACACTTGGAAAATCCTAGAAGGTATGGTCCCTAAACTGTACACAGAAATCCCTCCCTACGAAAGCAAAAGACTGGGCAGGCGGTGCAAAATACCCCCAGTGAAAAGTAGGGGCGCCATTGTTACACTAAGAGAAAACACAATAGGTGAGTCTGATGCTGATAAATATTGGAGAGTATGTTAATTAATAACTTAGGTGAGTCTGTTACTTAATAATATTGATCTGTTATTTAAAAGTATAGGTGAGTGTGTGAGTGTCCGGGGCCCAAGACTGTTTAACAGCCTCCCACCATGCATAACGGGAATCACCAATAAACCCCTGGCTGCCTTCAAGAGGGAGCTGAACAGATACTTAAAGTCGGTGCCGGATCCGCCGGGCTGTGGTTCGTACATTGGACTACGTGCGGCAAGTAGTAACAGTCTGGTTGATCATGCCCTGATCCACCGGGAGGTCTGGTTGTGGACCGGGCAGCGGGGGCGTTGATCCCCGGAATACCCTCCAGGTAGACCAGGTAGATTAGTGGTAGTAGTAGTAGTAAGGGTAGTAGTTGTGGTGAGGGTAGTAGTTGTGGTGAGGGTAGTAGTTATGGTGAAGGTAGAAGTGGTGGTGAGGGTAGTAGTTGTGGTGAGGGTAGTAGTTGTGGTGAGGGCAGTAGTTGTGGTGAGGGTAGTTAATCTAGTGAGGATAGTAGTTGAGGTGAGGGAAGTAGTTGTGATAATGGTAGTTGTGGTGAGAGTAGAAGTAATAAGGGTAGTAGTTGTGGTGAAGATAGTAGTTGTGGTGAGGGTAGTAGTTGTTGTGAAAGTAATAGTTGTGATGAGGGTAGCAGTTGTTGTGATGAGGGTAGCAGTTGTTGTGATGAGGGTAGTAGCTGTGGTGAAGGTAGTAGTTATGGTGAGGGTAGTAGTTGTGAAGGTAGTAGTTATGGTGAGGGTAATAGTTGTGATTTGGTTAGTGGTTATGGTGAGGGGCAGTAATTGTGGTGATTGTAGTAGTGGTGGTGAGGGTAGTAGTTATGGTGAGGGTAGTAGTTGTGGTGAGGGTAGTAGTGTGGTGAGGGTAGTAGTGTGGTGAGGGTAGTAGTTGTGGTGAGGGTAGTAGTTGTGGTGAGGGTAGTAGTGTGGTGAGGGTAGTAGTGTGGTGAGGGTAGTAGTTGTGGTGAGGGTAGTAGTGTGGTGAGGGTAGTAGTTGTGGTGAGGGTAGTAGTGTGGTGAGGGTAGTAGTTGTGGTGAGGGTAGTAGTGTGGTGAGGGTAGTAGTGTGGTGAGGGTAGTAGTGTGGTGAGGGTAGTAGTGTGGTGAGGGTAGTAGTTGTGGTGAGGGTAGTAGTGTGGTGAGGGTAGTAGTGTGGTGAGGGTAGTAGTGTGGTGAGGGTAGTAGTGTGGTGAGGGTAGTAGTTGTGGTGAGGGTAGTAGTGTGGTGAGGGTAGTAGTGTGGTGGAGGGTAGTAGTGTGGTGAGGGTAGTAGTGTGGTGAGGGTAGTAGTGTGGTGAGGGTAGTAGTTGTGGTGAGGGTAGTAGTTGTGGTGAGGGTAGTAGTGTGGTGAGGGTAGTAGTTGTGGTGAGGGTAGTAGTTGTGGTGAGGGTAGTAGTGGTGGTGAGGGTAGTAGTTGTGGTGAGGGTAGTAGTTGTGGTGAGGGTAGTAGCTGTTGAATATATCTGCAGTGTGACGCTACACTATTCTATACAATAGTTACACAGTGGGAACAAAAGGCGTTTCTCTGACATAGTCCATCACGCAGGCTGGTGCTCTTACAAGGTACTGAAATGTGTCAGTCTGAGATGGCAGACTTCGGTTTTGTCAGTCTGAATTGGGAGACTTCAATAGTGTCAGCCTGAGCTGGGAGACTACAGTAGGGCAACGAAGATATCGTCAGGTATTCCATTAAAGGTTCATCAGCTACGACAGCTTCAAAGGTCACCTTCCAGCAGAGCTGCAGTTACTATTAACTTGGGAGCACCATCTCTCGGGTTGACCCACCCTATACACAGATCACTGAGATATTTATGAATATATCCCAGTGCGGAGGCAAACTCAATTATATGTAGGAGACAGAGGAATGAGAAAGTGGGTGGGGGTAAAGACAGGAAACTGCATGACATATAACAACATAGACACCTTAGTGCAAAGAAGAGAAAAAAAAAGCTGGAGGTAGGGGAAAGGGTTTAGGAATTGGACTATATTATGCAGTTTATATTATATATACAGACGCAAAATAACCACAGTAAAAAATAGGGAAGGGAAGTTAGCTGGAACGAAAAATCGCTGAAAGAGAGAATTCCCGGTGAATCAACACCTCCGCTGAAAGAGATGATGGAGTAGATTGCCGGGAGGCAATCTACTCCATGACGACGTTTCGGTCTGACTTGGACCATTAATTCGTCACACACAGAAGTGCAATGGAAAGGGGGCCACAATATATACGAAATTCATACCCATAAGAAGGGTGGGAAATCACAAAAACATAGTGCCCTTGGTTCAACCAGAAATACAGAGAGGAAAAAAAGGAAGAGCACAAGAGCTTGGATAAACTGTAGAAAGAGGAGAGTCGAAAACAGAGAAGTAAGCAAAAAGCCAGAAACGAAAATGCAAGGGTGAGGAAAGAGGCTGAGCAGCAATTTGACACAGCAGCAAAAACCAAGACTAAGCCAAAACTACGTCACAGTCACATCAGAAGAAAGACAACAATAATAGATCAGGTAAGTCGATTCAAGAAGAAATAAGGTGGCTGGTGGCTAAAGCTCTCGCTTCACACGGCGAGGGTCTGGGTTCGATTCCCAGCGAGGGTAGAAACATTGGGCGTGTTTCTTTACACCGGTTGTCTATGTTTCTCATCAGTAAAATGGGTACCTGGGAGTTAGTCGACTGGTGTGGGTAGCATCCTGGGACAAACTGATCTAATTTGCCCGAAATGTTTTGCATAACAAGCGGCTTTCTATATGGTAGTGTCAGTGATATCAGCTAGGACTGTATACCTTGTACATGTACTTGTAGGAATAAAGATATGATTATTATTATTATAACTCACGAGTTAAAACACGGAAGTCTGTCAAGTGATGAACAAAGTGGTGTTCTCAGTCGAAATAAGGGCAATACCAAAGAGCCTAGAACTTAGGGTACCACAACGGGCGCTGGAAAACATACAAAACAGGAGTAAGTTGAAAAAAAAAAACTTTTGAGCGAGCTGGATACATCAAAGGCAATGGAACTGACAAGGTGTCACGATGGATTCTGCCAGATGGAGGGGAAGCACTGTGTGAACCACTAGCTACGATCTACAAGACAATGGATACTGGACAGTTTCCAGAGATCTGTAAAATAGCGAATGTAATCGCAGTATTTAAGAAAGGAGACAGACAGGCAGCGTTGAAGTACAGGTCAGTATTACTGACATCCATAGCATGTAAGGCAAGGGCGAAGATAATCAGAAGGAGAATGGTAGAGAACTTAGAAGGAAGTTATTTCATAAACATTAGTCGGTACAGGTTTTGAGATGGCAAATCTTGTCTTATTGACCTGCTGGAGTTTTATAACACAAGTGACAAAAGCGAGACAGAAGAGAGAGAGACGGGTGAGTTGCATATTCATGGACTGTAAGATGGAAACTGATACTGTATCCCACAAAAAAACTAGGGAAAAACTAAGGTGCGAGCAGGAATAACAGGGAATGTACTCGGGTTGATCAAAGAGTAGCTCAGGGGAAGGACACAAAAATTGATTGTCCTGTAAGTGATGTCAGAATGGGGAGGAGTGACAAATGGGGTGCCGCAAAGATTAATATTAGAGCCAGTACTGTTTCTGATATATGTGAATGACATGCCAGACTGTACTGAGCCGGATGCATCTCTATTTGCTGACAATCTAAAACTAAAGAGGAAAGACTACAAAGGGATCTGACAAACTACAAGACTGGTCAGGTAAATGGTCACTCGAATTGAGCCCCAGCAAATGCACGGTTATGAAGATTTGGAAAGGTAAGAAGACCAGACACGGAGTACAGACTAATAGGGGCAGAGACTGCAGATCTCACTGAAAGAGAAAGACCAACGGGTCAGCCTGGTGTCAAGTATAGAGCCAGAAACATATATAAACCTAATATCCTCTGCAGCCAATACTCTCGGCAAATCTAAGAGTGCCCTTCAGGAATCCTGACAAAGAGTCATTCAAGTCCTGCTATACAACATATGCCAGGCCTGTTTTGCAGTAAGCAGCACCAGCATGGAGACCACATCTGATAGAATGTGAGAGTGAGTGAGTGGAGAGAGTGGAGTGGAGAGAGTGCAGAGGTATGCAAAGAGACTAGTCCCTTGCAGTAATGGTTTAACAACTGCCAAAATCAGGAGTGACCAGCTCTGAACCCATGTTGACCCGGGATGTGTAACTGTTGTGGATTTATGTGTTTACTCATCTTGTTTTTTAATATTCTTTCAAGGATTATTTCGATCGCTCTACAGATTTTCACGATTTTTTTCAGCTTGTGGAGTGCCCCCAGGTGGAGGCTAACACTGTACTCTACATAGTTACAAGAAAACATATGATCGGCCCTGGAAGTAGGGAATCTGTAAATCCAGCCAATGAATGTTAAGAGGCAGGGACTGGAGCTATAAATCAACCCCATAACCAAAATTAGGTAAGTACACACACACACACACACACACACTTAGTAGTGACTAGCAAAGAGGCAGGGCCAGGAACTGTGAATCGACCCCTGCAACCACATGTGAGTACACACACAATACACTCTGGACTTCTGATCCACTCTGACATCCACCTTGTATATGCACCAACAAAAACATACATATTACTTAAAAGACAACAACCACATACAGACTTGTAAGTCAACGTACATACATGCACAGGTACATTTATAAACATCCATGCGTACACCAAAAAAAATTTCACACCATACAGGGCCCAGGAGCTGGATGTCTAATCTGCTGGCTAACTGGGTGAGTGCACAAACAGCCAAAATGGTCGCCAGGTCTGACCTCTCGTCCACTGCATCACAACACAAAAATAGTGGTTCAGAGTGTGTGTGTAGAGTGTGTTGATGGTGTTTACAAGGCGCTTATCAACACATACTGTTTATCACACAACTATAAATAGCTCCACGGAGCCCCTGTGAAATTTCGAGTTGCTAATCATACTAATGACAAGATAAGTTTTAACTCTGCACATCAAGTTTTAACGAAGGATTTGTAGACGTAAGTCTGATATGTTTCGCTCGCTGGCCATTCAGCTAAGTCAGTATCATGGAGATAAAATACCGACACGATGGGAAAAATAAATACAAATGCAGTGTAATGTGATTCTTTATTGACAACGTTTCGCCCACACAGTGGGCTTTATCAGACAGATCTGTTTTTGACTTGACAAAGCCCACTGCTTGGGTGAAACGTAGTCAATAAAGGATCACATTATACTGTAGCAATCATCTTCCGTTGCACCAACAGGTGCAACGGAAGACGAACAGGTGACAACAGCACAACAGCATAAACCAGCACAAGCTCAAGAAATATACTGTGACAAAGATGGAACGGACGTTGGACAATGATTAAAGAAGACGATTTAAGACGGAGGAAATGTCTAGAAGCTGCCCTAATTGTTGTCAGGATATTACCCATTCTGGAGACTGCTGCAACATGATATCAACTGGTCCCTCTCTAGCCCACCCGTCTCACCACATGAGTTCTACTACTATTACTACAACTACCACTACTACCTCTACCTACGCGACACTCCCCCTGACTCCTGCCACTATATATATACTAGTTTTCTTACTTTCTCTGTATTAGACTGAAGAAGTCACTGAAGAAGTCACTGAAGAAGTCACTGAAGAAGTCACTGAAGAAGTCACTGAAGAAGTCACTGAAGAAGTCACTGAAGAAGACACTGAAGAAGTCACTGAAGAAGTCACTGAAGAAGTCACTGAAGAAGTCACTGAAGAAGTCACTGAAGAAGACACTGAAGAAGTCACTGAAGAAGTCACTGAAGAAGTCACTGAAGAAGTCACTGAAGAAGACACTGAAGAAGTCACTGAAGAAGTCACTGAAGAAGTCACTGAAGAAGTCACTGAAGAAGTCACTGAAGAAGTCACTGAAGAAGTCACTGAAGAAGTCACTGAAGAAGACACTGAAGAAGTCACTGAAGAAGTCACTGAAGAAGTCACTGAAGAAGTCACTGAAGAAGTCACTGAAGAAGTCACTGAAGAAGTCACTGAAGAAGTCACTGAAGAAGTCACTGAAGAAGTCACTGAAGAAGTCACTGAAGAAGTCACTGAAGAAGACACTGAAGAAGTCACTGAAGAAGTCACTGAAGAAGTCACTGAAGAAGTCACTGAAGAAGTCACTGAAGAAGACACTGAAGAAGTCACTGAAGAAGTCACTGAAGTCACTGAAGAAGTCACTGAAGAAGACACTGAAGAAGTCACTGAAGAAGTCACTGAAGAAGTCACTGAAGAAGACACTGAAGAAGTCACTGAAGAAGTCACTGAAGAAGTCACTGAAGAAGACACTGAAGAAGTCACTGAAGAAGCCACTCGTGGCGAAACGTTTCCTTTAATAAATGTATGAACTGTACATAAGTGTCTTTTTCCACAGATTTATCAAAGCTTATTGATTGGGTAGGAGTGAAAATGGGTTGGGCAAATATTATGTGAAGAACCTGCCTAGTATGGGCCAACAGGCCTACTGCAGTGTTCCTCCTTTTTTATGTTCTTATGTACTCATACACTAAAAAAGTGTTCCAAAAATATAAAGAAAGGGCTAATATCACTTTGATAAGGCCACACGTTTTAACATATTTTTCTATATTTTTTAAAATATTTCACAAATTAAAAAAAAAAAATATTTTGAAAAGTCCACAAAAAAACATATATTCCCCCAGAAATACGCAATCATCATCCCGAACCTGTCAGACACGAAGATAGGTAGGATAATCGATTCAGACGTAGATGTCAGTGAACTACAGGAGGATTTAGACAAACTCAATTCCTGGTCAGAAAAGTGGCAGATGCAGTTCAATGTAGATAAATGCAAGGTTCTAAAGCTCGGGAGTGTCCATAACCCAAGCACTTATAAGTTAAATAACGTAGAACTTAGCCATACAGATTGCGAGAAGGACTTGGGGGTGATGGTAAGCAGCAACCTTAAACCAAGACAGCAATGCCTAAGCGTGCGTAATGGGGCAGATAGATTGCTGGGATTTGTATCAAGAAGTGTTAGCAACAGAAGTCCAGAGGTTATATTACAGCTTTATACATCATTAGTAAGGCCTCACCTAGATTACGCAGCTCAGTTCTGGTCTCCATATTACAGAATGGACATAAATTCGTTAGAAAACATTCAGCGTAGAATGACTAAATTAATACATAGCATTAGAAATCTTCCTTACGAAGAAAGATTGAAGACCCTTAAATTACATTCACTTGTAAGACGTAGAATGAGGGGAGACATGATCGAGGTATACAAGTGGAAAATGGGTATTAACAAAGGGGATATAAATAAGGTCTTGAGGGTATCTCTCCAAGAGAGAACCCGCAATAATGGATTCAAGTTAGATAAGTTTAGATTTAGAAAGGATATAGGAAAGTATTGGTTTGGAAATAGGGTAGTTGATGAGTAGAACAGTCTGCCTAGTAGGGTTATTGAAGCAAGGACCTTGGGTAGTTTTAAATTTAGGTTGGATAAATTCATGAGTGAAAGGGGTTGGATTTGAGTGGGAATTGCACATGAGTAAATAAAATTATCAAAGCTTATTTCTTGGGTAGCATTGAAAATTAGGTTGAACAAATATTCTGTTAGTGGGATGGAATGTGAAGGACCTGCCTAGAATGGGCCAACAGGCCTGCTGCAGTGTTCCTCCTTTCTTATGTTCTTATGGTACGACATGACACGCCCGAAATTTCACGCTAAAAAAAATACATCGCTGCACAATTAAGTATCAAGAACATGAAAGTATGGAAAATAAAAACACTCTTTTTTTAAAGAGACAAACAAACGAAGGAAAAAAAATGTCAAAAAATTAAAAAAAGGAACTAGAATACAACGAAACATATTTTTAAACCTTAGGATCGAACCTACAAGAGTCCGCAGTACAACCAGTACTGGTGAGAACAGTAATATGCACCCAATTGCCATATTGTAAAATGGTGCAGTAGCACAGGTACTGGTAGAGCAGTGTGATAGTGAGGTAGAGCAGTGTGATGGTGAGGTGCAGCAGTGTGATGGTGAGGTATAGCAGTGTGATGGTAAGGTAGAGCAGTGTGATGTTGAGGTAGAGCAGTGTGATGGTGAGGTAGAGCAGTGTGATGTTGAGGTAGAGTAGTGTGATGGTGAGGTAGAGCAGTGTGATAGTGAGGTAGAGCAATGTGATGGTGAGGTATAGCAGTGTGATGGTGAGGTAGAGCAGTGTGATGGTGAGGTAGAGCAATGTGATGGTGAGGTAGAGCAGTGTGATGGTGAGGTAAAGCAGTGTGATGGTGAGGTAGAGCAGTGTGATGGTGAGGTATAGCAGTGTGATGGTGAGGTAGAGCAGTGTGATGGTGAGGTAGAGCAGTGTGATGGTGAGGTAGATCAGTGTGATGGTGAGGTAGAACAGTGTGGTGGCGAGGTAGAGCAGTGTGATGGTGAGGTAGAGCAGTGTGATGGTGAGGTATAGCAATGTGATGGTGAGGTATAGTCGGGCGTCTTTGAATTTCATGAGATGATTGTTGGAATTTCGGTGTTGTACGCAGGCGTTGTTCAGGTTATCGTTTCTGCATGCATTAATGTGTTCATTGATGCGTGTTTCGAGGTTCCTTGCTGTTTCTCCTACATAAATTCTGTCGCAGCCTCCACAGGGTATAGTGTAGACCCCTGCGTTGACTGGTTCATGGTGCTTGGATTTAGTCTTGGTTAGATCCTTAATAGAAGTACTGGAAGCGATGGCGACTCTAGTGTTAGCTTGTGCAAATACTTTAGAAATGTTGGATGCAACCTGGCTGTTGGGAAGAATTATGACTTTGTTTGGAGTGGTATTGATGCGTGGAGAATTAATGATCTGATGAGCTCTTTTCTTGCAATCTTTGATGAAAAAGGAAAAAGTTTACACTAGAAGAAGAGTCCAATGACAAACTACCCTTTCTAGACGTCCTCATCCACAAAGTAGATAACAACCTAAGATTTCAAGTTTACCGGAAACCTACAAATAAAAATGATCTCACACACTTCTATTCCAGTCAAGATACTAAGACCAAAAGAGGCATCATCATCGGATTCTTCCTAAGAGCTTACCGAATTTGTAGTCCTGAGTTTCTTGACGAGGAATGTACATACATTCACCAAACCTTCACTGAGTTACATTTTCCTTCCTTTTTCATCAAAGATTGCAAGAAAAGAGCTCTTTAGATCATTAATTCTCCACGCATCAACACCACTCCAAACAAAGTCATAATTCTTCCCAACAGCCAGGTTGCATCCAACATTTCTAAAGTATTTGCATAAGCTAACACTAGAGTCGCCATCGCTTCCAGTACTTCTATTAAGGATCTAACCAAGACTAAATCCAAGCACCATGAACCAGTCAACGCAGGGGTCTACACTATACCCTGTGGAGGCTGCGACAGAATTTATGTAGGAGAAACAGCAAGGAACCTCGAAACACGCATCAATGAACACATTAATGCATGCAATAACGATAACCTGAACAACGCCTGCGTACAACACCGAAATTCCAACAATCATCTCATGAAATTCAAAGACGCCCGACTAGTAATCAAAGAAACTAATTTCCGTAGACGCAAATGCCTTGAATCAGCACTTATCTCTGTTTCTAACACAATTAAACAAAACAAAGGCAGCTTCACCATCTCTGAAGTCTTAGCAAGAATCCTCCTGAAAACAGTAAACCCTACCATCACATAGTCTCTCCTGCTAATTCAACACAAGCACATCGTAGATGTGGAACACTCCTACAGGCCTTCGATATTTCAACCTCCAGCATAAATATTTGTCTAACCTATTGTTATACTACCCTAGTATTTGTTTTATCACCTTTTACTCATGTGCATATTGATTGTTCTACCTTATTGTATTACTACTACTAATATCACTACTACTACCACCACTAGTATTTCACCTCAGTTTGAGAGTATATATAAACCCACTATGTTCATTATCGCTTGTAACGGCTTGAGAAAGCTCCTGGAGAGCGAAACGTTGCCACAATAAAATGTCACATTAGTTGCATTTGTGTCCTTTTTCTTTGCATTTGCCTGTATAGGGAGTACCTTTCTCTTTCTAGTTTACATCTCCTCCTTTTCCTTAAGGGAATTTGCCTTGAGCAAAGCTCAAGTACCACAGAGTTAATTTGTTCTAGATATAGGTTGGGATCCGTGTTGCCTAGGCTATCTTCCCAGTTTATATCATTTAGGACTTGGTTTACTTGGTCCCACCTAATGTTTTTGTTATTGAAGTTAAATTTGGTGAATGCTTCCTCGCGACTGATCACATTTTGTCGGTCTGGGGCTCCCCGCATACATGTCTGAACCTCTATTATGTTGTGATCTGAGTATATTGTTTTTGATATGGTGACATTTCTTATCAGATCATCATTGTTAGTGAAGATGAGATCCAGTGTATTCTCCAATCTTGTAGACTCTATTATTTGCTGGTTTAAGGTGAATTTGGTGCAGAAATTTAAAAGTTCGTGTGTGTGCGAGTTTTCATCTGAGCTGCATCCTGGTGTTATCTCTGCTACCACATTATTTGCTATATTCCTCCATTTTAGGTGACTTAGGTTGAAATCCCCCAGGAGCAAGATGTTGGGGGAAGGAGCTGGAAGATTTTCCGGACAGGTAATTGAAATTATCACTAAACATCTGTATATTGAGAGAGAGAGAGAGTGACGTAGTGGAGGCAGGAACCATACATAGTTTTAAGACGAGGTTTGATAAAGTTCATGGAGCAGGGAGAGAGAGGACCTAGTAGCAATCATTGAAGAGGCGGGGCCAGGAGCTATGAATCGACCCCTGCAACCACAAATAGGTGAGTACACACACACACACACACACACAGGCCCCGTTGGCCTGGTGGCTAAAGCACTCGCTTCACGCACGGAGGGCCCGGGTTCAATTCCCGGCGGGGCGGAAACATTTCGAAGTGTTTCCTTACACACACACACACACACATACAACAGGCCTAGTGTCTAATCGACATGTGTCTATGACAAAATGGTAACTAATACACACACACAAAATATATATATATATATATATATATATATATATATATATATATATATATATATATATATATATATATATATATATATAATACATACATGTCGTGCCGAATAGGTAAAATTGGTTAATTAGCAAGAACGTATTTAAAATTAAGTCTTTTCTAAAATTTTGTCTTAAACGTTTAAAGATATATTTTTTCATTTATGTTAATGTAAAATTAATAATTTCCTATGAAAAGAACCTTAGAAAACTTACCTAACCGTATTATAACAAGAGCCATTTAATTCAGCTTAATTCAACTAAATACATTTTAGATAAGTTTACAGTAATTTAATAATAAACAAACACAATGAAATAAAAAAAAATTGTTAGGTTCAGAATTATTTTTTTGCGAAATTATTGCATACACAAATTTTCGCTTGCCTTATTCGGCAAGAAGAGCGTTGCTATTTAAGCCAAAATAGCAAGTTATATATATATATATATATATATAGATATATATATATATATATATATATATATATATATATATATATATATATATATATATATATATATATATATATATATATATATATATATATATATATATATATATATATATATATATATATGTCGTGCCATTAGGTAAAACTGGTCAATTAGCATGAACTCATCTAAAATTAAGTCCTTTCTAAAATTTTCTCTTATACGTTTAAAGATATATTTTTTCATTTATGTTAATGTAAGAATTTATAATTTTGTACCAAGAGAAACTTTGAAAACCTACCTAACCTTATTATAACAAGCGCAATTTAATTTAGCCTAACCCAACTAAATATATTTTAGATACGTTAACATTAATTTAATAATAAACAAACACAATTAAATATATTTTTTCGTTATGTTCAGAATGATTTTGGCGAAATTATTGCATACACAAATTTTCACTTGTCTTATATGGCAAGGTGAGCGTTGCTATTTAAGCCAAAATCGCAAGTTTTACCTAATCGGCACGACATATATATATATATATATATATATATATATATATATATATATATATATATATATATATATATATATATATATATATATATATAATATATAATATATATATATATATATATATATATATATATATATATATATATATATATATATATATATAGATATAGGTATAAGGCTTCGAGAAAAATATTTGGATTTCTTCCTGAAGCCATTTGAATATTCCATTTCCCTGCCACCCCCATCTTTTCATTTTTTTTTACCATCATACTTTACTACATAAGATGGTACACAAGACTTAAAGAATACATTGTTGGTACAAAGATGGCATATGCCGTACATGAAGAATCTGGAAACCACTTAAATGTTCCCCATTGGGGATACCTCAGTATTAGATATAACAAGTAGAATAAAATTATAAATATAAAAACATTTTAAAATACGTATATTATATAAATTAAAAAAAAATTTAGGTGAGAGTGAAGGTATCAATATTATAATAAAGTGAAGGACCCAACACAAGCTTATATATATCAAGAAACTGATGCCTTTTTATGTATCTGAGAATTTACTTTAATTCTTATTTTAGGGAATAAAGTGTCCTTGACTGGCAGCGAAGAAGTTACATGCAGCCTAAATGAACCTTGGTGTAGTAGACAGCCTAAATGAACCTTTGTGAAGTAGACAGCCTAAATGAACTTTTGTGTAGTAGACAGCCTAAATGAACCTTTGTGAAGTAGACAGCCTTTAAACCCAATTTACCATTCAACAAGGACCCAAAGGAGACAAACTATTAATAGTAAAAAGAGGGCACTCTTGTCGACCTTGACCTTGTGAGGAAGTATTATGTATGAGTCTAGGAGGATACCCACGTGGGCAGAGAGTGGCTGGTTAATGCAGAAAAAATGTGTCTAGAAGGACACCCTCGTGAGCAGAGAGTGGCTGGCTGGTGTGCAAAACTTGTGTTTTTTTTCATTCTAAACAAAGCTAGAAGCCAGAGCTAGAACTGTTAGAAGTGGAGGAGGGGAAGGGACGTCTGGAAACTCCCTCCCCACCTATATAGAGGCTCGTTTTTAGGGGACAGCAGAATTGCCACGCCTCCACCGTAGACCTTAATAATGGGTTATATAATTGTAAGCTGCTAGTAAGTTTTGGCACCTAACCTAAGATCATACTTTAGATAGTTAAGTTAGACTAGGAATACAGGCATAAGTAGCATTAGGTACGTCCACTGTCTCACTAGCGTAGGCACCATAGGTGCCAGGAAAGACCTTGGATGGGTTTGAAAGTTGGGGAGTCAGAGGTGTGCCACATACGATAACGAAGGCATGCGATAATTCAGGCACTTGATTAATCACGAGACTTTAAGCTCAAAAGTGTAGACTTAGTGGCTCATTCAATCAAATATAATATTTCTCCTCTTCATAGACCTTCCCGACCGAGCTGTGTATGAATACACATAGATGCTTACCTGTGATGCTTCAGTCAAAGGGAACCTGTACGGTGGATGGCCCTATAAGGAACCTCACTTAGACTTACAGAGTGGAAATTCCTCGGTTTTAAAGCGTCTATGAACAGGAGTAATACCGCGTCTGACTGAAGGAGCTACCAAGTCCACACAATAGATTTTAAGGTCTTGTGATTAAGTGCCGAGATTATTGCTCACTTTCACCATCCTATGCGGCTCTCTTCTGACTCCCCCAACACCTACAATGTGTCTCCTCGCCCAAGATTCAAAGTCCTCCTGGGTGTATCCCGGCACCTATGTTGACAACTTGAGGCTTATAGTGGAGACACAACTGATATGCCGTATGCTACTTATGCCTACATTCCTAGTTTAACTTAACTATCTAAACTACAATCTTAGGCTAAGTGCTAAAATTATAAGTGTATTACAATTACAATTAACTAACCCCCCTCTCAAATTATTATAATCAAACTAAGCGCTAAATCTACAAGGTGCCCCCCCCCCTCAGACCAGCCCTCTATGTAGTTGGAGAAGCAGTTACCAGTCACCCTCCCCCATTCCTAGTTCTGGCTTCTAACTTCATCTAGAAGGGAAAACAACACTAGCTTTCCACATTGAGGGATGATAGGGGTTGTGAGACCTGGTCAAATGTAATCACAGTCCATGATCTTGATACGTTCTCTAGCCAACACTGCTGCTTGCCGTTTGAGGTGTGATTCATCTGGTGGCATTTCCTGAGGAGTCATGAGTTCCTTCACAGGAAAATGTTATTCTAGAGGTACGAGTCTATCTATGGTCCAAGTGTTAACAGTGCCTTTACTTAAGATCTCACCTGTCTTGACTGTGCCACTTACATTGGGGTGCATGGCCACTATCTTCACTAGTGGTCATCTGGGCCTCGGGCCATCGTTATCAATTACCACTATGTCATCTAGTTGCAGGGACATCATATTATCAAGAGCTTTGGACCCCAGGGAAGCATTATCCTAATGATATAAGATAATTTTCATGCCAGACTCTCACCCAGTGTTCAATGACACTATGAAGATGTTTGAACTTCCATCTAAGTTAGTCAGACGGATCGTCCGAGACACTATATCACATCCGACAATCCTACTGAAACACAAGGAAGACATTGTGCGGAAAAAGCACTGGAAACGACGTTATCACTAGAAGCTCATACCTTCTAAGGCTCCCTGGCAAAGAGGATTTTATAAGAGGCTTATCAGCCTAGTGATGTGATGTTTCAAGAAGACTGTCCATCGTAAAAGGATCGACTTAGAAGACTTCAGGACACTGGTGACTGAAGTAGAAAACTGAATCAACAATCGACCTCTGACGTATGTCAACGATGATCTAGACAACTTGGAAATGTTAAGGCTGTTACATTTAATTTGGGGACGCCGACTTGAACCAGCACCACCCCTGCGAGGCAGTGATCACTAATTTTACATCCACTACCACCCCCACTACTAGTAGTAGTGGTCACCCCCACTACTACTAGTAGTGGGGGTGATAGTAGTAGAATACTTCTACTACTATCACCACTACTACTACCACTGCTACCACTCCTACTATTATCATTCACTAATTAACACCCCTAATGGCCTTCTAACCTTCTCTGTTTTTCTTACCCCAGCTGTGACTTGACAATGCGCCAAAACAAACCGAAACGTCGTCATGAAGTTCCTCTCCTAAATGCGGGTTTTAGGTGAGTCTACTACAGCCAGTACAGCAGCAGCCACATGAACACGTCTACTGCTACACCTCTGAGAGCAGATTACTGGAAAGGATTTCCTAGAAAGCCTGACACAAACTCATGAATGATTGAACAAATTCCCTTAAAGGTCACCACACCTGGGTCACTGATGCAGGTCTGAGGGATCACTGATGAAACATTCCCCTTGACGTCGTGACATCAAGGCCACATTCCCCTTGACGTCGTGACATCAAGGCCATTGATGCAGGATTGTGAAAGGGGAAAATTGGGAGCCAAGAAAATACCAAATAAAGAGGATGATAAAAAGGACGAGGAAAGTAAAATTAAAGACAGGAAAATATCAGAAGTTGTAAATAAAAAACAACAGCAAAATAGATGAAAAAATAAGAACGAAAGAGTATAAAAGTAAGAATAGGAGCTATATGAGAGAAGAGGAAAAGGACGAAAACAAATCAAGAAAGAAGAAACAAAGAGCAGACTATTAAAAAGTAAGAAAGACACAGCACAGGTCACAGCACAAGACACAACAAAAAAATCACAGCACAAGACACCGCAAGGCACAGAGCAAACACAAAACAACATAAACAGCAAACGACACAGCAACAGCGCTGGAGGCAGATCCAGCAACATGTGTCACACACACACCGAGCACATCTCCTGAGGCGCACATCAACCAAATAACTGATGCAGCATATGGGCGACTAGCGAACCTAAGAACAGCATTCCGACATCTTAGTGTGGAGTCGTCCAGAACCCTGTACACTGTGTACGTCAGGTCCATATTGGAGTTACAGCACTAGTTTTGAACCCTCACCTGGCCAAGCACGTCAAGAAACTAGAGAAAGTGCAAAGGTTTCCAATGAAACTAGTCCCGGAGTTAAGGGGCATGTCCTACGAGGAGAGGTTAAGAGAACTCAACCTGACGACACTGGAGAACAAGAGGGACAGGGGGGAACATGTTAACGACATATAAAATACTGAGAGAAATCGACAAGGTGGACAGAGACAGAATGTTCCAGAGATGGGACACAGCAACAAGGGGACACAGTTGGAAGTTGAAGACTCAGATGAATCACAGGGATGTTAGGAAGTATTTCTTCAGCCAAAGTTGGCAGGAAATGGAATAGTCTGGAAAGTGAGGTAGTGGAGGCAGGTACCATACATAGCTTTAAGAAGAGGTATAATAAAGTTCATGGAGCAGGGAGAGAGTGGACCTAGTAGCAACCAGTGAAGAGGCGGGGCCAGGCGCTATGAATCGACCCCTGCAACCACAATTAGGTGAGTACGCTTGTGAGGCACGGAAGTAAGAGTCATAATTACGTCTTCCTGTGTTACTACTACACTACGTCACGTCACAGTCAGGGTATAGCACCGGGGCACTACGTCACGTCACAGCCAGGGTATAGCACCGGGGCACACAAAATGAATGAAATAAGGAACAGGAAGCGGTGTAGCGGAAGGATGGGAGAAGAAGGGGATAGGAAATATGAATGAAAATATGAAGAAAGGAAAATATGTAGTGACCTCTGGGAAAAACAATCAAGGTGAATAAAAATAGGAAAAAGAGACAGAGAATAAAGAATGAGTGACAAAAAAATGATGAATGAAAGGGTAAACAGAAAAAATGCTTGGAGAAAAGAAGGGAAGCAAGAGGCTGATACATCCCATATGGGGAAAGAAAGATAGTTGGAAGACAAATCAAGGAAAAACAAGAAAGAAGTATAGGAACTATATGATAAAAGGCTGGAGCCAACAGACTAGGATAAAGGCTCGTGGTGAAAGACTTAGATAAAGGCTGGAGCTAAAAGTCTGAATCCCTCCCATTCCATTTCACACAATGTTCTTTCCTGAACAAAGTTATTGTTGTCTCCCAAGTCTGTATCGAGTTGAGAATGGAGAACACACGAGGTGCTACACCCAGTGAACACACGAGGTGCTACACCCAGTGAATACACGAGGTGCTACACCCAGTGAACACACGAGGTGCTACACCCAGTGAACACACGAAGTGCTACACCCAGTGAACACACGAGGTGCTACACCCAGTGAACACACGAGGTGCTACACCCAGTGAACACACGAGGTGCTACACCCAGTGAACACACGAGGTGCTACACCCAGTGAACACACGAGGTGCTACACCCAGTGAACACACGAGGTGCTACACCCAGTGAACACACGAGGTGCTACACCCAGTGAACACACGAGGTGCTACACCCAGTGAACACGGACATCGTCGGCAACACACTGGTGTGTGGAGCAACACTTACACCTTCTCAAACTGAGTGTTTTGAGAAGGTCGGTGGTGGTAGTGTGAGTCTGGTTACCACCAGTAATTCATTTGTTTAAATTTACGATATTGTATACATTTTTTTTTTACAAATTAGTTATCCACAAATTTAAATTTATCTGAGTTACTTCTTTTAAACTATTACCAGTCATATCAGATATATAAGAATATGTATAATTATGCCACCTCTGTATTCAAATATCATACATATATCAATACATTACCCGCTTCCTACCAAGGAAAGATGGCCTAAAAAAGGAAACAGTGCCCACCACTTATTCAAGAGCCGTCTAGCCAAAGGTGCGGAACACTCACCAGGTATTTCTGAGACTCGCAGGGCAGCAGGTATTGTCTGGTTCCCCCCACTTTTCCTGGTGTGCATCTTAGCACATAGGAAGTCTCTCTGGCACGAGGAAAATCCTTTCTTAACATGTGTTTTGCATGATAAAACTTCTAATACATGTATATTTTTTTCCTGGATTAAATATATACGTGAATACCACATAAACAAGCGCCCTTCACCAGAGGATGCTGCTATGTAAACACTGACACTGGGTCTATTATTATTACTAATGTTATTATTATAATGATGATTTGAAATACTGAAGGGAATACTGCGGCTAGGTGGGTAACTGGCTCGCGAGGTCCTTGCAGTTCAATTCTGGAAAGACAGCTACGGACCAAGTGATGGTGAAAGTTTTTTTTTTATCACTCTTGCCTTGCTGGTAGGAAATGGCTGTGTGATTTCTCGATACAATTATGATTATTATTATTGCCGCTATTATTATTATTATTATTGCAGTCATTATTATTATTATTATTATTATTATTATTATTATAGTCAAACTCATAGGGGGTCAGTGACAAATTGTGGTTATCAAATAGGGAAAATAAAGACACACATTAAGGAATGCAGCATTCATCAAAACGTTCACATCAATGAATGCAGAATTCATCAACAACCTTCCTATCACTGGTGTAGCATTCATTAGTAAATGCAGTGATGCAACCTTCACATCAATGAACGCAATGTTACAACCTTCACATCAATGTACGCAATGTTACAACCTTCACACCTTCACATCAATGAACGCAATGTTACAACCTTCACATCAATGTACGCAATGTTACAACCTTCACACCTTCACATCAATGAACGCAATGTTACAACCTTCACATCAATGTACGCAATGTTACAACCTTCACATCAATGAACGCAATGTTACAACCTTCACATCAATGTACGCAATGTTACAACCTTCACATCAATGAACGCAATGTTACAACCTTCACATCAATGTACGCAATGTTACAACCTTCACATCAATGTACGCAATGTTTCAACCTTCACATCAATGAACGCAATGTTACAACCTTCACATCAATGAACGCAATGTTACAACCTTCACATCAATGAACGCAATGTTACAACCTTCACATCAATGAACGCAATGTTACAACCTTCACATCAATGAACGCAATGTTACAACCTTCACATCAATGTACGCAATGTTACAACCTTCACATCAATGTACGCAATGTTACAACCTTCACATCAATGAACGCAATGTTACAACCTTCACATCAATGTACGCAATGTTACAACCTTCACATCAATGTACGCAATGTTACAACCTTCACATCAATGTACGCAATGTTACAACCTTCACATCAATGTACGCAATGTTACAACCTTCACATCAATGTACGCAATGTTACAACCTTCACATCAATGTACGCAATGTTACAACCTTCACATCAATGAACGCAATGTTACAACCTTCACATCAATGTACGCAATGTTACAACCTTCACATCAATGTACGCAATGTTACAACCTTCACATCAATGTACGCAATGTTACAACCTTCACATCAATGTACGCAATGTTACAACCTTCACATCAATGTACGCAATGTTACAACCTTCACATCAATGTACGCAATGTTACAACCTTCACATCAATGTACGCAATGTTACAACCTTCACATCAATGTACGCAATGTTACAACCTTCACATCAATGTACGCAATGTTACAACCTTCACATCAATGTACGCAATGTTACAACCTTCACATCAATGAACGCAATGTTACAACCTTCACATCAATGTACGCAATGTTACAACCTTCACATCAATGTACGCAATGTTACAACCTTCACATCAATGTACACAATGTTACAACCTTCACATCAGTCAATACATTAATGCAGCCTTCATTACAAGTTTTACAACAACGTTCAATTAATATCACGTACCTACAAGCCCCTCCCAAGGTCATTACTAGTAATCCCTTCCTTAAATCACTTGTAAAAGCAACTGCTCAAGAAGAAATTTCTCGCCTAGCTGGTAGAGATAATGGATCTAAGCAGGAGTCCACAGGCAGGGCTGCAGCTGCTCTTGTTGCCACCTCCCTAGTTAAGAACGCGATAGGAGCTTTGTTGAGTTTTGGAGTCTACACTGCAAATTGAATTGTTTGCCATCTTGATGGCGCTAAAGCAAACTTATGACACTGAACTTGACTCTATCATCATTACTGATTCTATGTCAACGCTGAAGGCTATTGACTCACATTGGAGAAGCCATGTATAGATACTCAAAAATCCGGGAAAAGGGAATTAATGTCCAATCGTTATCGATCAATGAAGCCAGCCACCCCATCAACTAACAGAGCTTCCACATCAATGAATGAAGCCACATCAGTGAATACAGCCACCACATCAATGAATGCAGCCACCACATCAATAAATGCAGCACCACATCAATGAATGCAGCCTCCAAATCAATAATCCAGAACTACATCAATGAATGAAGCCACTGCATCAATGAATACAGCCGTCACATCAATGAATACAGACTCAACATCAGTAAATACAGCCACCACATCAATGAATGTTGCTATCTTTACAAGCGCCCCCCCCCGGCCTCCTTCACAACCAGACACACATCATACTTAGACAAACAAACACATACACACTAAGGGTCAGACACCACTGTCTTCCTCACAGAGTGGATAACAGAGAGTGACCTCACCTTTCCCACAGCGAGTGTATAGTCTCTCCTCCAGGGGGTGCTGGGGGGAGGGTGAAAAACACGCACTCTGTGTGAACTTGAAAGAACGCACCAACGTGTAGGTATTTCTTCCTCCTCCCCCTCCCCCCCCCGCGTGTGTGGAGAGGGAGGGTGAAAAAACTTTCGCTCCCGAGAATTGGCGCTATCCCTGCCCTTCGGGTGTAGCGCTTCCCCGTGAAGACACTACTAGTACTACCACTACTACTAGTTCCAATACTACTACTACCATTACTACCACCAACACTACGACTACTACTATCACCACCATCACTACACTACTACAAGCACCTTTACCATTACTACTACACTACTACCACCGTTACCACTATTAGTACTAATATTGCTACTACTACTACCACCACCACTGTTACCACTACTACTAATACTGTTACTACTACCACCACCACTACTACTACTACGAATACTACTATTACTTCTATAACTATTACTACTCCTACCACCACTGATACTGATGCAAGTAATACTATTAATAATAATAATAATAATAATAATAATAATAATAATAATAATAATAATAATAATAAAAACACAAACACATTAACTTATTTAAGTTTACTTTTATTAAAAAATACATAAAGATTCATGTATACTCTTGACTTCTGTATTAGTATATCACGCATATTCTTCTTTATTATTATTATTATTATTATGGGGAAGCAGTAATCCAGTAGGGGTAGCATTGCTTTTGTGGTAAGGTGGTTTGATCCCAGGAAGGGGAATTACAACAGTCGAAAATATTGGTAAAACAATTGAAAAATAAAAGCCTGAGAGTAAAACAAAAATACAGTAGTTCCATATATAAGGAGATGTTGATTCACCGGGAATTCTCCCGGCCCAGGTCTGTACCAGATGGCGACCCGGCTCCGGCTCCCTGGCGTGGGAGTATCAGAGACCCATGTCTCCAATGGGAGGGGGTACCCCTCAGCGGTGGGACCAACTGGTCCCAGGCCTAGCCACATTCGTCACCAGCACGAGGCAGGTGGTAGATAGATGCTAGGCCTCTCTGGTCTGCCACCTTCCCCGCCCCAAGGAGGCTGACAGGAAGGGCAGGCTTGCGAGCCGCAGATGGTAGCAAGCTCCAGCCTTGGCACCTACCCTGCCCTAGAAGGGCTGGGCATGGTGATCGACGTCCATATATAAGGAGGAGGAGATGGTGATTCACCGGGAATTCTCCCGGCCCGGGTCTTTACCAGATGGCGACCCGGCTCCGGCTCCCTGGCGTGGGAGAATCAGAGACCTATGTCTCCCATGGGAGGGGGTACCCCTCAGCGGTGGGACCAACTGGCCCCAGGCCTAGCCATATTCACCTACCAGCACGAGGCATGGAGGTAGATAGATGCTAGGCCTCTGTGGTCTGCCACCTTCCCTAACGGGAAGGGCAGGCTTACGAGCCGCAGATGGTAACAAGCTCCAGCCTTGGCACCTACCCTGCCTTAAAAGGGCTGGGCATGGTGATCGACATTCATATATAAGGAGGAGGAGGTGTTGATTCACAGGGAAATCTCCCGGCCCCGGTCTTTACCAGATGGCGACCCGGCTCCGGCTTCCTGGCGTGGGAGTAGCAGAGACCTAAGTCTCCCATGGGAGGGGGTACCCCTCAGCGGTGGGACCAACTGGTCCCAGGCCTAGCCATATTCGCCCACAAGCACGAGGCAGGTAGGTAGATAGATGCTAGGCCACTCTGGTCTGCCACCTTCCCCGCCCCAAGGAGGCTGACGGGAAGGGCAGGCTTGCGAGCCGCAGATGGCAGATGGTAGCAAGCTCCAGCCTTGGCACCTACCCTGCCCTAGAAGGGCTGGGCATGGTGATCGACCGTTCATATATAAGAAAAAAATCTCCACGTAACAAAAATAAAAATAAAAATAGCAAAAAAATATGCAACAGTAATATAGAACAGTATTAAAAATTTCAATGGTAAAAAATAAAATAAAAAAAGCAATAGCGAAAAATTCAGTAGTAAAAACCTACGATGGAAAAACGCAATAATAAAAATAAATAAATAAAAAATACAAAAGTAAACAGAAATAAAAAAAAAAAATTGCAATAGTCCCCCCTCAAAAAAAAATCAATAGCCAAGAATAATGGGACAGTGAGAAATACAATACGTATTTAAAAAAAATAATGACAATATTGATAAAAATTTACAATACTCGAAGTAACAATAACCAAACGTAAAAATTAACTGCATCCCCCCCTCCTTCCTCCATCCCCTTTCCCCCTCCTTCCACAATCCCCTTCCTACCCTCCCTACCTATATTCCTACCTACTGCGTGCGTTTCATTCCAACCAACTAAGGCACGACTGGAACAATCGCAAACAAGAGATCAACAATGCACAACAACAACAATGGGGGATGGTTTTACTCTAGGCCTTTTACGGTGCAACTGCAAATGCTTCTTCAGGAAGAATGCAATGAAAAGAATGTAATTGAGGAGAGTCCCAGCAGGTGTGTCCTGAGGCACAGTCCGGCAGCCTATACTGGCTGCCGGATTGTGTCTGATGTTCATGTGACGACCCCTGAGTGGTTCATGTGACGACCCCTGAGTGGTTCATATGACGACCCCTGAGTGGTTCATGTGACGACCCCTGAGTGGTTCATATGACGACCCCTGAGTGGTTCATGTGACGACCCCTGAGTGGTTCATGTGACGACCCCTGAGTGGTTCATGTGACGACCCCTGAGTGGTTCATGTGACGACCCCTGAGTGGTTCATGTGACGACCCCTGAGTGGTTCATGTGACGACCCCTGAGTGGTTCATGTGACGACCCCTGAGTGGTTCATGTGGCGACCCCTGAGTGGTTCATGTGGCGACCCCTGAGTGAATCATGTGATGTTCCATGAATGGTTCATGTAATGGACCTTCAGTGTTTCATGTAATGAACCTTCAGTGGTTCACGTAACGTCACTTCAGTGGTTCATGTAATGGACCTTCAGTGGTTCATGTAATGGACCTTCAGTGGTTCGTGTAATGGACCTTCAGTGGTTTATGTAACGGACCTTCAGTGGTTCATGTAATGGACCTTCAGTGTTTCATGTAATGAACCTTCAGTGGTTCATGCAATGGACCTTCAGTGGTTCATGTAATGGACCTTCAGTGTTTCATGTAACGTCACTTCAGTGGTTCATGTAACGTCACTTCAGTGGTACAAGTAACGTCACTTCAGTGGTTCATGTAACGTCACTTCAGTGGATCATGTAACGTCACTTCAGTGGTTCATGTAACGTCACTTCAGTGGTTCATGTAATGAACCTTCAGTGGTTCATGTAATGGACCTTGAGTGGTTCATGTAATGAACCTTGAGTGGTTCATGTAACGTCACTTCAATGGTTTATGTAATGGACCTTCAGTGGTTCATGTAATGGACCTTCAGTGGTTCGTGTAATGGACCTTCAGTGGTTCATGTAATGAACCTTCAGTGGTTCATGTAACGTTACTTCAGTGGTTCATGTAATGGACCTTCAGTGGTTCATGTAATGAACCTTCAGTGGTTCATGTAATGAACCTTCAGTGGTTCATGTAAAGAACGTTCATTGGTTCATGAAATGGACCTTCAGTTGTTCATGTAATGAACCTTCAGTGGTTCATGTAATGGACCTTCAGTGGTTCATGTAATGAACCGTCAGTGGTTCATGTAATGAACCTTCAGTGGTTCATGTAATGAACCTTCAGTGGTTCATGTAATGGACCTTCAGTGGTTCATGTAATGAACCTTCAGTGGTTCATGTAATGAACCTTCAGTGGTTCATGTAACGTCACTTCAGTGGTTCATGTAATGAACTTTCAGTGGTTCATGTAACGTCGCTTCAGTGGTTCATGTAATGGACCTTCAGTGGTTCATGTAATGAACCTTCAGTGGTTCATGTAACGTCACTTCAGTGGTTCAGGTAATGAACATTCAGTGGTTCATGTAATGGACCTTCAGTGGTTCATGTAATGGACCTTCAGTGGTTCATGTAATGGGCCTTCAGTGGTTCATGTAATGAACCTTCAGTGGTTCATGTAATGAACCTTCAGTGGTTCATGTAACGTAACTTCAGTGGTTCATGTAACGTCACTTCAGTGGTTCATGTAACGTCACTTGTGGTTCATGTAACGTCGCTTCAGTGGTTCATATAATGAACCTTCAGTGTTTCATGTAATGAACCTTCAGTGGTCCATGTAACGTCACTTCAGTGGTTCATGTAATGAACCTTCAGTGGTTCATGTAACATCACTTCAGTGGTTCATGTAATGAACCTTCAGTGGTTCATGTAACGTCACTTCAGGACTGACGTCATTACGACTGGTACCATTCCTTTTTTTTTTGAGTGAGTTGCGCATGAGTTGGTGGGGGTGCTGAAGTCTCCCTCATCCTGTTGGTGTGTGTGTGTGTGTGTGTGTGTGTGTGTGTGTGATGTTGGTGTTGCCTCTGCTTCTAGGCATCTCCCTAGTCTGTCTGCCGCCTTAATTACCACCTTAATGTTGCCTGAAAGGCAGAGCGCTGACAGGATTGGCTAATACAGACACTTTGAACTCACGAAATTGTAATAACGCGATTGTAAACAAACCAGGGAACGGGTGGGGGGTTGAACCCAAGGCAGGTGAGTCCTAAAACGTGATCACAGGCCAGTGTGTTAACCACTCTGCCAGCTGGCTCTAATAAGATTCATCCAGCTAAGTATGTTTCCACACACCACAGGGAAGTGACCACAAATGCAGGTTTTTTACAGATGACTCCCACACCAGCGTGTCTGTAGAGGTTCAACCCTCACTCGTTCCCTGATTTTTTGACTTAGTAAAGAGACAGCTTTTGTAAAGACAAAGTTTCGACGAAGGAGAGCTTTGTGAAGTTATACAGAGGAACAAACTGTATGATTTGTTCTGTTAGTATTGTTCCTCAGCATAAGGTGTCCAAATTTGTCACAATAGGACACAAGCCTGGACATCCAGAAGGTTCTCCTTACTAATTTTAACAGGACACATGACCATAACACTAGACACAGATCACTCCTCGATGTTCCCCGTGTCCACCTAACACTATGTAAAAACTCAATGCACATAAAAGGCACGAAAATTTGGAATTCATTACCTGTCATTGCCAAAGAAACCCTACCTGTACCCCAATTCAAAACGATGCTAAAAAACCACCTTCTCACCCAAAGATAATTGCTCCATATCAACCATTCCCAGCAAAGTAGAATAATAACTTAACGTAAAACCTGACTTTAAAGTCAATGTAATGTATGAATGAACGATTGAATGAATGAATGTAAAACCTGTTATGAATAATACTTACTTAGCTAATTATTCCCAACACTTATATTATAATGACCACGTAAACTAACTGCAATGCAATTAATTGTTTTAAATTGTTTTAAATTGTTATCTCACTCAATTAGTTGCATTGCTGCAATAAATTGCTACAATTAATTGATATGTTCAACTTATATACAAACTTTAAAACTTGATAAGCAACTTTACTTATTTTATAAATTATCAACCATAACTTTTTATTATTTTATTATTACTATTGCTTTAATTTGTTTAATCTGATTTAATTAATTTTATAATGAAGACAAAAGTACAAAACTATGTTCAAATTTCATAGCTTAAATACTCACCTTTACTCATTGTATACTATCTACAATAATTCTTACAATCTAGTTTTAAGTTAATTTTAAGTCTGCCCAAAATGCCCTGCATACTAGGGGCTTTTGGCATGTACACCTCATGTAATCTCAATAACCAAATGTAATTCTTTGTATCATGTCCAAATAAAAATTATTATTATTATTATTATTATTATTATTATTAGATAGGAGCGGAAGTAAGTTGTTTTTTATGCTTTGAGGTGTTGTTGGAGTGTGACCATGGTAACATTTATGAAGGGATTCAGAGAAATAGGTTAGCCATATTTAAGTCCTGGAGGTGGGAAATATAGTGCCTTCATTCCGAAGTACGGGTGAGGATATGGCAGTATGGAAGGGCATCTGAACCGTGATGTCGGAACGCTTCTGGCAAGGTAGTGGTTGACTGACTGTGAAAAATGTTTCTTCCTCTTCGAGTCACCCTGCCTCGGTGGGAGACGGCCGGTGTGTTTAAAAAATGACAATCACTCTGATTTTTCATTCTCTCAGCCGCTAAAAACTGTAATACAGCTTCTCAGCCTCACGGACACAGAGAAGAATGTCAAGGTGAGCTGTGTGAAATACGTCTATTTACCACTCTCTTCTTGCCAGCTAGACACATCGTTATTAGTAATTGGAATGGAGGGACTAGGAGTCTTGGCAGTGACGTACGCTCAGCCTCGCTCGTAAGCTCCCTCTCATCAACCTCGCCTTCAAGTACAGCCTCCCAGTGCCTCGATATTGCCGTTTGCTGATTTCTGCTCCATCTAAAATTCTCCATAAAAACTTCAAGAACGTACAATTAACCAATTAAAACGAAATAAAACAAACACGTGGCTTACATTTATAAAGCAGTGTAAGATAGAATGAAAACTGCATAACCAAACACTAGATGATATTTATCATTTAAATAAACAAGCAAACATGTATTCATAGAAACATTCAATGATCCTACGAGTAACTAACGATTATTGTAAACAATGATATAGACTTACATACTGGGCAATGACAGTGAAGAAGACCATGGTGGATTTTCCAGCAGGGGCTTAACAAATTAATCTATGCATGTACTTTGTGGTAAATTAAAATAAAGCACTAACTCACTTGCTGATAAAGAATCTAAATTCAGTATATAATACAAAGTTAAAGATTAATATTGATTAAAAAAAACTAATGATAATAACCCCCGTCATAATAAAATAATAATAATAGTTAGTATTATTATAATAATTATTATCCTTATATTTTATTATTTGTGGTAGTAATAGTTACTAATAATAGCAATAGTTGTAATAGTATTATTATTAGTGGTAGTAGCAGTATCTTAATTATTTTTATTACTGTAATTATTATTATTATTATTAGCAGTCCCAGCATCAGTAGCATAATCACTACAGTAAAGAGAACTCTCGTCAATGAAGGGAGAACTTTAATTCCCAACAGGTGGGCCAATTAACTTCTCAAACAACATCCACAAGTTACATTAACAAGCCGCTATAACTGGGTGCCAAATTTGCTACGCTTGTGTGCCCCTTGTCTGAGACCGGGCCGCGGGGGCGATGGTGTGTGTCTCCCCCAGGGACCATCAACAGGGAGACCGGCCACAGTTACAACGCTCGATACAGTTCACACAGGTTTGCACACTTCTGGCAAGACAGCTATTGGATGAATGATGGTGAAATAATTTTTTTTAATGGGGGGATGATTTATCCTTCCTCGGTGGGAGACGACTGGTGTTTAAAAAATACACTTCATCGGAAGACATCAACCAAACTATATAAAGACATCATCCACACTATATAAATGACATCATCCACACCATAATACTGTACCCATATTATTACTTTCCAATGAGGAAAGTAATCAAGAGCCCTTGAAGGATGCACTCATTTAAACCGCTCACGGTACAAGGCCCTCCCCCCAATTAAACCCATTAAAACATAATCTACTCTACAAGAAACACTATTATCATTAAAACAGGATAACGTTTTAATACAATCTACGGTACAAGACATGCCAACAAACCATAATCTACGGTACAAGACATGCCAATAAACCATAATCTACGGTACAAGACATGCCAATAAACCATAATCTACGGTACAAGACATGCCAATAAACCATAATCTACGGTACAAGACATGCCAATAAACCATAATCTACGGTACAAGACATGCCAATAAACCATAATCTACGGTACAAGACATGCCAATAAACCATAATCTACGGTACAAGACATGCCAATAAACCATAATCTACGGTACAAGACATGCCAATAAACCATAATCTACGGTACAACACGCGCCATTAAACTATAATCTACGGTACAAGACGCGCCAATAAACCATAATCTACGGTACAAGACGCGCCTTTATACCATATTCTACAGTACAAGACATGCTAACAAACCATAATCTACGGTACAAGACGAGCCATTAAACCTTAGTCTACGGTACAAGACAAGCTATTCCACTATAATCTGCGGTACAATAATATAATCAAAGTCCTAAACCCGAAAGAGTCTTACAGCAATCTACGGTATAAGACGCGCCATTAAACAGTAATCTACTGTACAACAGACGCGCCTTTAAACCATAATATACGGTACAAGACGCGCCATTATATCTATTCTATATACAAATGGTCATGAAATGAGGAAACTATTTTTTAATTATTCCAAATGCATTTAACCGACAAATTATTGTGTGAGGTGCTCCATATATAAACTGCGCAGACCCCCTTTCCCCATTTAAAAATTATATTCCTTTCAGTACCTTTGATTCGTCATTCTTTCATTTTATGAATAACAACAAATTTTACAAACTCCAAAACACAAATCAGTATTGTTACGCATTTGTCTCATGGCTCGGCGACTACGCCTGCAACAGCTACCTCTAATATTTATGTAAGTTAGGCTAATTGTGCAGGAAATGTTCTACGTGAGTACTGACCCGTGCCATCTCAGCGGCCCGACGGGCTGTTGGAAAATGGCCACTTTCACAGCGTTGTGGCCCTTAGGCTTTAAATCTTTCCTAATGACTTCAACCCAACGTAATCCATCTCTGCTAGTGTTTTACTGGCTACGTCTCTCCTGGTGTTTCACTGGCTACGTCTCTCCTGGTGTTTCACCGGATGTTTCTGCTAGTGTTTTACTGGCTACGTCTCTCCTGGTGTTTCACCGGATGTTTCTGCTAGTGTTTCACTGGCTGCGTCTCTCCTGGTGTTTTAATGACTACGTCACTCCCAGTGCTTCACTGGCTCCGTCATTCCTGGTGTTTCTCCTAATGTTTCATTGGATCAGTCTCTCTTAAGTGTAAAATATTATATTACGGGGAAAGCAATGAGTGAAGGTTCATCTAGAAAAGGCACTCTGTGGCCTGGCATTCTCAGATTTAATGTTTTAAAAACAAAACTAGACTCACAAACACACTGCTCAATACTGCCTGAGTAATAATGAATTGATATATATAAAGAAAAGAAAACCAGCCAGGATTCCAAACTTTGTTTATTCCCATAAGGAGGACAAGCTATCACACAAGAGCGAAGGAACTGTAATAGGCCTACAGACCCATACTAGGCAAGTTCAACTCACACCCACCCATGTACCTATCCAATGTATATTTAAAGCTACCCAAAGTTCTTGCTTCAATGAGGCTACCTGAGAGTCTGTTCCACTCATCTACAACGCTATTGCCAAACCAGTACGTCCAAGCTGCCCTAACAAATGCAAGGCAGACAAAACAAAAACTTAGTCAATAGGAATGGGAACAATTTGTTAGTGGGTTAAAAAGCTCCATCACTCCAAGTTTAGCCTGGAAAGGTATAAATAACATAACTAGGAAAGAAATAATGTTGCTCATCCTTGTCCTCTTAAAAAACAAATGACATAAAATACTGTATATGCCGGCGTATAAGTCTCGACATTTTAAGCATTAAAAAAAAATCTCTCCAAAACAGATGTTGATGTGATAAATGGTTTTGGAGAAACCATTTATCACATCATGATATGGAGAATATATGATACATGACAGTGGAGAAGATAAGGCCAGAACACATTACCGAAATATTGAAGTGACACCACTAGGCTATCATGCAACAATTACATTAAGTTTCAGAACCTGCACGAGCTGTACCGCTGTAAACAACAAGAGCATTTCACCCCTCCGTGGAAATTGCATTCACTTAATATCACATATTTTAAAGTCTCTCCCAAGAAGGTCATCATTAATATTCCCTTCCTTAAATTACTTGCAAAGGCAACTGGGCAAGAAATTTCTCGCTTAAGTTAGTAATAATATATCACAAATTATATACACTGATGGATCTAAGCAAGAATCTACTGGCAGGGCTGCATCTGCTGTGTTCTCACCTCCATAAATAAGAACTATAGTAACCATATTACGTTAGGCATAAGAATTAACAACTGGACGTCTATGATGCAAACTGAATTGTTTGCCATCGTAATGGCACTGAAGTTAACTTATGACATTGAGCTTGACTCTTCTCTTTTTACTGATTCTATGTCATCACTGAAGGCTCTTGACTCACATAATGACTAATATGCTCTCTGTAGAAGCCGGATATAGATACTAAAAAATCAGAAAAAAAAATTAATGTACAATTTTTATGGATTCCATCAAATATTAAATTACTCCTTCATAAGGTGATAAGTTATTCAAAATGTGTTTATCATTACGAACAATATTAGAAAAGAAGTAAATAATGAGACCGAAAGTTATAGAAATGTAATAAATGGTTTTGAAAACGACAAGTTGTGGGTTTTGAAAAACATTTATCACATGTGTGAGACACTGCAACATCATGGGAACTTGATACAAGGAATTCTTCAATATTTGTCCAACCTTTGGACGAAGACCTACTTACACTAGATGATGATCCCACTGTGACCCCGCCTCCTTCTGCTTCCACTCACCTGACTACAGTATATAAGCCACTTCTCCGGCCATATGCTGTACTTTCTACAAGACTGATGGACTCAAGACATCAATTCCAGGCTAAGGGACTGATTACCTCAAACTCCTCCTCTCCTTATACCTTCCTGCTTTGTATTGGACTGATGAAGCCACTGTGTGGCGAAACGTTTCCTTAATAAAAATTCCCATATGTAGCATAAGTTTCTCAATCTTCATAGAAATGTAGTTAGAAGCCTGAGTAGATCTATCACTCACTATGGTAACATGAACACAACTTGCAATATAAACAGACTGATGTTGTAGTAACCAGGCCTAGGCTATGGTACAAGTATTTCTTCCAGTCTGGCAGACATGCAGATGATGATCAAACTAAACGAATATTGTGTGATTAATTGTCCACTTATTGAGGACTATATAATATGTCAGGGTATCTTATGAATGATAAGATACCTTGACGTATCACAAGTCAAACTCTTTTGGGGCTTAGTTTCTAGGCCTTTTATGTATCTATATGCTCTTGCGCTACCGTTCACAGGATGAACATTGGGTGCACCATAACCTACCCGCTTCGGTAGCAAAATCTAAATCTGCGAGTCCTGTCTTAATTAAGACTTTTTCAATACGCTTTTTATATCCACTTTATTTATTCCTGTTTTCAGTCAGTACACTTCACTAAATCTCTTCTAATTATACATCTTTCCCAAGAAAGCAAATTCAGTGCCTCCAGCCTGTTGTAGCAGGAAACGTTTCTGATACATACACCTCAAGGGAGGTTCCTTGACGCTGGTGAGGGGCTCTTGATCTAGGGAATTGGATCTGTGCTCCAGTTACCTGAATTGAGCCTGAATACCTTCCCCCCCCCACAGGCGCTGTATAATCCCTATGGGTTGGCACTCCCCCATGATTATAATAATAATTCTGATACAAAGTCAACTTCGTCATCCTATGTATATTTTCCTGTAATGAGACCAGAGCTAAGTACCGTAATCTCATTGACGTCTAACCAAAGACATAAAGTTGAAGCATAATTTTAGGATTTTTAGTATTTATACCTCTTCATATGAAACTAAGAATTCTATTAGCTTTATTGCGAACACTTATGCACTGTTGTCTTGGCTTTAAAGTTCTTCTAATAAAAGATCCGACATCTTTTTCGTACACACTTTGACTACGATCTACATTGTTTACAAGTACCATAGTTATTTAATTTTCCTAGGATTAGAACCTTGCACTAGTCTGCATTGAAATGCATCTATCACTTCTACGATGCAAACTCTCTAATCTTCATCTCGACCCAGGAGATAATTTTTTCTAGTCTCATGTGCTGCTACTTTCTTAGTCTACTGTGTGGAACTTTATCAAAGGCCTTACTGAAGGCCATATATATAATATCGTATTCTTTATCTTGTTCTACTGCCTTGTACACCTTAGTCAAAAGGGTTAGCAAGTTCATTAACCAAGAAAACCCCTTTGTAAAAACTTGCAGAGATTCATTGATCAAATTATATCTTTCAATGTGGCTTGGAACTGCATCGGCAATTACTGATTCCATCATCTTTCACACAATTGAGGTTAAGTGTATAATCTGAAGCTAAGGATCTTCCTCCCACTCTGTAAATGGTATCAGGACTCGCGAAATCATGATAACACGATTACAAACAAATTACAGAACGGGTGAGCCTCGAACCCATGGCAAGCGAAATACAAAACTCGCAGGCCACTTTGCTACCCACTGGACAATAGTGGCCTAATAAGATTCATCCAACCAAATATATTTCTGTACACCATAAATTGGTTAGCATAGGCCCCACTGACCACAACGAAGGTTTTTACAGACAAATCTCACACCAGCGTGGATGTGGCGCGCTGTAGCTCAAGCCCCCCTTATGACACAGAATCGTAAAAACCTACATTTGTTGTGACAGTGGGACCTATGTTAGCCTCCCTATAGTGTACACAAATATACCTAGTTGAGTGAATCTTTTTGGGCCGGTATAATTCAATGGATAACACACTGGCCGGCGAGTTTTACGACTCACCTGCCATTGGTTCGATCCCTAACCATTCTGATTTGAAACGGGCATCACATCTGCCATTTATCTGGCACAATAACATACCTATTTGTTGTGATTTGTTGATCACAAGCTCATCAGGGCCCTGTGACTTGTTTGGCTTCAATCTATCTAGTTGTTTGAGGACCATGTTACGAGTGACTATGATACTGAATAATATATTTTGGTCCTGACCAGTGTAATTATTGATTTCTGGGATTTACTCATGTATTTTACTGTATAAAAACAGAGGAAATAAGGATGAAAATTGTACACATTTCTTTGTCACTAACAGTAAGCTGACCTGAGTTATATTTAAGTGGGTCTATCTTTTCGCTAATCTTATTTCTATATACCTAAAAGAAACTGGTCTTTGATTCCCTCGCAACCTTAATTTCATATTCTCTTTTGTCTTTATTCCTTTTCTGACTTCTCTTTTCAGTTGTATACATAACGTGACCCACAACTTTTTTCATCCAAGAGATGTTTGAATCTACTGTTTATTCATTTAGTCATTCATATTTAATCCAAATTCTCTATTAAGAATATGTGCAACATGGCTAGATTATATAATGCTTTGGAAAATATCATACTGGCAAAAATCACCTCCTTCTATATGGTCTACTTCAAGTCACGTCTTGTTTCTAGACCAATTTTCTCGTTTTTTATCAGGAGTTATTTTATGAGCTGTCCTGTTTCCTGAACGTTTGCCTTGTGTTATCTCCTTCCCTAGTACTGCACCCTTTGTTTCCCAAACATCCTTACCTCTGTCTTCTATCAAACTAAAGTTTTTGGGAATTTAGCAATAACTGATAACCAATACTGTCACCTCTGCCCCAAAGAGAACCCCCATCAATTGCATACTTATTATGCATGCCATAAAAGTTATCCCAGTTATCAATGAACGGAATCCCAAGTTCCTTGCAGTACTTCTCTAGTAAGCAATTTACTTCAATTGCCTTAGACATAAACTCACTTCCCACTCTTTTTCTAGGCTAAATCCTACATATGATTGGGATTCTTTAATTTGACCTAATTAAATCAGTAGTTGCCTTGAATGTGGCCATTAACTCTTTATGCTTGCATTTCCCAACATAATTATCTCAAGCACTGAAGCAGATAATGGGGTTACTCCCATTATCTGACATGATGTTATATAACCTGTTAACCTCATCCACACCTGCTCAAGGAAAACACACCCTCTGTCGTGCCACTTAGCCTTATTAAGGAAAGCCCAATCAATATGTCGTATTCGAGAATCTCCAGCAACAAGAATGTCCTTTATTTTACATGCTGAGGCCTGAGGCATTTGTCCTACCTGTCTCCTTATCCACAACTGCACACTCGTTCTGAATTACAACAAAGCCATTTCTTCTTTAACCCTGCCTCAACCCTCCTCAATTTCATTTTCATTCTCCCGGAAACCACTTTCCATTCGTTACATCCAACATGTTTCCCTTCGTTTCCGTCAACCACTTCACATTTGTTAGGTAAGACACATATGCAACAGTCAGGTATCTTTATATCGAAACGTTTCGCCTACACAGTAGGCTTCTTCAGTCAAGCACAGAAAAGTTGTTAGAAGCAGAAGAGATGTGAAGACGATGTAATCAGTCCATCACCATTGAAGATCTAGTTTGGACAACTTCTACTAGTGAGAATGATTGAATTTAAGAGGAACGTGACTTTCTACTTCTTTCATTCTTTCTACTAGTGGCCAACATCTCACCTCCTGACAGTATATTAGGCTCCATACTGTCACTTCAACGTCAGAAGACACTCCCCATCATGGGGAGCCACAGCAAGAAAGAAAGAAAGAAAATGACTGACACCCTCTACCCAGGGGGCCAATGCCAGGTCACCATTTGGAGAAGACCCGGGCCGGATGTACCGGCGAACATACAACAACAACAACTTCAACTTCACACTGTTCCAGGCTGAGGGACTGACCACCTCAAAACTAGATCTTCAAGGGTGATGGACTGATTACATCGTCTTCACATCTCTTCTCCTTCTAACAACTTTTCTGTACTTGACTGAAGAAGCCTACTGTGTAGGCGAAACGTTTTGGAATAAAGCTACCTAACTGTTGTATATGTGTCTTACCTAACAACCTGTCGGTATCTTATACCATTTTAATATTCACTCCAGATTTCTTATTACAATAACTATCCTTATGAGATTTTAAATTCTTATTCTCCTAAGAACTAGAACCTCACCCTTGAAAATTAGAACCTCATCTTTGAGAACTAGAACATCCTTTACAACTCTCAACTATTTTTAGAACTCTTATATATCAGAGAAAGGTTATTACCCAAGTCTTGTGTTCAAACACCTCACTTAAAATTCCTTGAGAAAGTCACACAGCTTCAACCTCCTTTAACCACTGAACCAGTTAGACTATATAATATATATATTATATATTAAAGAACTAGTAGTAATATAAATGTCACTTGGTCATAAACAACTTTCCCAAACAATTTGAAACTAAGAACTTGTCAGCTGATGGTAGTTGTTGGACTCACTAACAGAAAATGATCATTCTTTTCTTTCTATTTTCCCTATTATTTTTCTCCTGTTACAGCTTTTTTATTGATCTTCAAGATTGTGAAAGGGATTATTAAACCTTTTTTTTTCAAACACATACCACTTGTTACAGCTTGAATTTCTATGAAAAAAACCTTTGTTTACATCCATATTTTCAAAAACGCAGAACTAAAGACTTAATTTTCAAACTTCAATTTTCTCTTTTAATCACTTGTTTCCCCTTACTTTCTGCCTTCATTTCGCACAGAATAATTTTTTTTTATTTTTTATTAACACATCGGCCGATTCCCACCACCAAGGCAGGGTGGCCCGAAAAAGAAAAACTTTCATCATCATTCACTCCATCACTGTCTTGCCAGAGGGGTGCTTTACACTACAGTTATAAAACTGCAACATTAACACCCCTCCTTCAGAGTGCAGACACTGTACTTCCCATCTCCAGGACTCAAGTCCGGCCTGCTGGTTTCCCTGAATCCCTTCATAAATGTTACTTTGCTCACACTCCAACAGCACGTCAAGTATTAAAAACCATTTGTCTCCATTCACTCCTATCAAATACGCTCACACATGCTTGCTGGAAGTCCAAGCCCCTCGCACACAAAACTTCCTTTACCCCCTCCCTCCAACCTTTCCTAGGCCGACCGAATAATTATATGTATTAATAATCGTATGTGCTAAATGACTTGACTACATATAAATAAATTAAACTACCGGAACGTAAGATTAAAATAATTTTAATTCACTTATAATTCAATTGATTTGTATTTACTAATAATTTTTATCTTTATTTATTATTCTAATTTATTTTACTTTATTTTAATTCGTTTATATTTATTTATTTTTGTTTTAATTTATTTCAATTTACGTATATTTTATTTATTTTTGTTTTAATTTATTTCAATTTACGTATAATTTATTTTTATTTATTTATAATGCAATGTATTGTAATTGATTTACAATGCATTTGATTTGCTTACGATATTTAATTATTTACTTACAATGTTTTATTATAATGAAATCCATTTCTATATAATTTATTCTAATTTACAACACTGTAATTTGTGGCGTGACGTCACCACTCCCACTACACAATATGAGTAGGACTCTGCTAGTTAGTTAATGAACTCATAAGTTGAGTTTCCAGTGAGTTTATAACACTGAGGAGTCCATCATCACACAGTAAGTGGAGTTCTCAACAAATTAAGCTGATAATAAAGTTAGTTGCACGCAGCACTCCTCTGCCATAAAACACGCTCTGTGACTACTAGGTTCAAATTGTCAGTAATTGTTTGATGTGTCCACGGGGAAGCGCTAAACTCGCAAGGATACAACGCCTAGGGAATGGGAGGTAATGAGGTTTGTTGAGGTACTCTTCACCGGCCCTGGGAACGACACAACTCGCTAACGCTTCTCAGTAGTGGGTGTCCAGCATCGATGCATCTTGATGAAACTTATACTGCTTTGTTGACTGCGTCATGGTTATAATCATAACCATAATTTTAAAAGAGGTGGACCGGTAAGCCAGCGGAAAGCCTCGGTCAGATGGCCAAAAGCTCCAGCTGTGGGTCATCATACGACTAAGACCCGCGTCAGGAAACACTTGTCCTGTTTCCTGACAAGCCTAACCTACTGCTTCATCAATGTTGTCATCGTGATTAATAGCGAAACAAAGGTCTTTCTGCTTGAACGACCTCTTTACCCCGATGTGTATAGGTAATTCGGGGGAAAGCAACCAAGGTGATTGCTCACCACGTAAAAAAAAAACTGTGATGTCAGCGCAGCTGCCATACAGCGTGGACAGGTAAGTGTAGGGAAAGACCTCAGTGGGTCGTCCTGTGACTAACATCCAGCATCAGCACTTTCCCATTTCTCGTGACAAACAAAATACGACCATCATCAACAACACCATCATCACGTTGCTATTTCATTAGTAACGGTGAAACCGTGCCGCCAGGTGTGACCGCTTCCGGGATGTTACTCTATAGTACACTCACTCCAAGCGAGGTACCTTGATTTACAAGTACCAAGCGAGATGCCTTGATTTACAAGTACCAAGCGAGGTGCCTTGATTTACAAGTACCAAGCGAGATGCCTTGATTTACAAGTACCAAGCGAGGTGCCTTGATTTACAAGTACCAAGCGAGGTACCTTGATTTACAAGTACCAAGCGAGATGCCTTGATTTACAAGTACCAAGCGAGGTGCCTTGATTTACAAGTACCAAGCGAGATGCCTTGATTTACAAGTACCAAGCGAGGTGCCTTGATTTACAAGTACCAAGCGATGTAAATTGATTTACAAGTACCAAGCGAGATGCCTTGATTTACAAGTACCAAGCGAGGTGCCTTGATTTACAAGTACCAAGCGAGATGCCTTGATTTACAAGTACCAAGCGAGATGCCTTGATTTACAAGTACCAAGCGATGTAAATTGATTTACAAGTACCAAGCGATGTACCTTGATTTACAAGTACCAAGCGAGGTGCTTTGATTTACAAGTACCAAGCGAAGTGCATTGATTTGCACGTACCAAGCAAGATGCCTTTATTTACAAGTACCAAACACATCTGTTTGTGACCTGATGAAGCCCACTGTGTGGGTGAAACGATGTCAATAAACGATCGCATTATACTGCATCAGTGCCTTTTTTTCCATCGTGTCAGTATTTTATATCATTTGCCTCCACCAAGCCTACTTGTTGCTGGTCTGACTGACTAGGCTGTTGGTGCTAGCAGCATGCACTCTTAACATATGCACTACAGCCCGAGATTTCATTTGCTTCTTTTTGAGTGGAGATCGAAAGGAAACATTATTAAAAAAAATAAACATTTTATCAATATCAACACTCCTCCTAGAGTTAGTTTTTGGTGAACCCAACATTTCCCCTCTGATCATTGTCCTATACACTTGAAAAAAACATTTGAAACTTTTAATATCAAGATGTTAGATAGCGTTTCTTAACCCCCCCCCCCCTATCTCATTTTTACGTTTTTTAAAATAACAATTTGGTCCGTAAAATGACCTTTCCCTCACATGTGCCCATATATTACTCTCTTCTTCAATAAGATATATTTATGTCTTCTCTTCACCCACTTGGGATCATTTTCATTTGGTATAATTACTCTGTTGGAAAAAAACAAATCTTGAGGCATCTTGAAAAATACTTTTGGAAAAAACGTAACGTTAGCAGCTCACTTTCCCTTGTTATTTGTAAGATCATTACTGACATAATCCTTATTATAACAAGCGCAATTTAATTTAGCCTAATTCAACTAAATATATTTTAGATAAGTTTACAATAATTTAATAATAAACAAACACAATGAAATATATTTTCTTCGTTAAGTTCAAAATTATTTTTGCGAAATTATTGCAGACATAAATTTTCGCTTGCCTTATTCGGCAAGAAGAGTGTTGCTATTTGAACCAAAATAGCAAGTTTTACGTATTCAGCACGACATATATATATATATATATATATATATATATATATATATATATATATATATATATATATATATATATATAATATATAATTTCTCTGCAATAATTTCGCAAAAATAATTTTGAACCTAACGAAGAAAATATATTTCATTGTGTTTGTTTATTATTAAATTATTGTAAACTCATCTAAAATATATTTAGCTGGATTAGGCTAAATTAAATTGCGCTTGTTATAATAAGGATTATATCAGTAATGATCTTACAAATAACAAGGGAAAGTGAGCTGCTAACGTTACATTTTTCCAAAAGTGTTTTTCAAGATGCCTCAAGATTTGTTTTTTCCCACAGAGTAATTAGACTAAATGAAAATATATACTATTGTGATATCACTTGTTTGTATATACGTATATGCAATAAGGTTACAGTAAACAGGTGATATCACGACATGCAAAATAACCACAGTGAAAAAATAGTGAAATTCCAAGCATTTTTCACTATTTTTTCACTGTGGTTATTTTGCATATATAGTATAAACTATATATAAGTATATATATGATGCAATAATCATAACCCTGAAGAGGATGCGCCCGTAGAAACATGGCAGCCAGGGAAGGCGTCGTCTCCCTCCTCCCATAAGTATGGCAATAAACGGGAGAATATATCGTCATTGACATGTCACAAATCAAACCAGAGCCGCTGCGTGTCCATACGATCAGTTCTAAGAAGCAACAACTCACTTTCCTCGTGTCTGGGATTATCATTAACCATCCACACTATGTTCTGGATTTTTAATAAATCCGATCCCTGGCAAGTGAAGCCAGTTTTGTGTGTTTTGGTGGGTTATTTACATATGGTATGGGTTTTTCCTAGTATGTGCAGACTCTTCAGTTAAGTGTATGTCTGAGAAGGGAAGGGGGGGGTTCTTGTGATTACGCCATATGTGGTATTAGAAATTTTTTGTTTGTATAACAGAGAATGGTTACGAGATCACAAATGTTTTGAGAATCATCAGGGTGTTTCACTTCTAAATATAGTTCCGTGTATGGTTTATAGGGTAGATTTTGGCAAAATATATTTTGTTATTGGATGGGTTTTTATTTGATTGAGGTTGTGACCGTGATGTTGCACGGTGGTGCTTGAGTTTTGTTACCTTTTTTATTTTGGTGTAGGTTTTTGCACTATGTTGTTACCCAAGTATTAAAGTTTTGTAACCGTTTCTGGGTTTGTTTTTGTTAAGTCAAAGGAAAAAAAAATAGTGGACAGAGGACGGAGCCTCCTTTGTTTATTTGG